>CM038146.1:484782236-485106773 GCA_021437245.1 Aegilops speltoides
TGGTTGATGTTGCTCGGCGCGTTTGGCGTGTCCGCCGCTTAACGGCCGGACTCGAAATTGCCTTAGAAGGCTGCTCAGATTTCCGCCGCGAGAGCCGCCAGATGTTCCTCCGCTCGAGGGAGCGCTTCAGATTTCCGCTGACCGTGATGACTTCACGAGGGCCTGGCATCTTGAGCTTGAGGTATGCGTGTGCGGCACCGCGCTGAACTTTGCAAACGCGTTCGTCCGAAAGCGAGCATGATAGCCGCCGCGAACGGGACTATGTCGAAGATTAACTCCTCGCTCCGGAAAAATTGTCCGGGATCCAAGACCACTTCGGTCGCGATCGAGCTGCATAATTGGCCTCAACACCTGGTATGACGCCTTTGAAGGTCGTCTTTGTAGGTTTAATCCTTGAGGGTCTATGCCCATCTTGCGACCGTATCCTCGATAAAGCAGGTTCAGGCTACTGCCGCCGTCCATCAGGACTCTCGTGAGGTGAAATCCATCGACGATTGGGTCTAAAACCAACGCGGCGAATCCGCCATGGCGGATACTGGTCGGATGGTCTCTTGGATCGAAAGTGATCGGGCAAGAGGACCATGCTCCATCGCATATACGTCCCTTAGTGCACGCTTCCGCTCCCTCTTGGGTATATGGGTTGCGTATATCATGTTCACCGTCCGCACTTGTGGGGGGAAACCCTTCTGTCTTCTCCTGTTCGGCGGTCGGGTCTCTTCCTCGTCGTCGCTGTGTAGCCCCTTGTCGTTGTTTTCGGCAATTAACTTGCCTGCCTGCTTAAATACCCAACAATCTCTGTTGGTGTGGTTAGCTGGCTTTTCGGGGGTACCATGTATCTGGCATGAGCGGTCGAGTATTCGGTCCAAATTGGACGGACCCGGAGTGGTTCTTTTGAATGGCTTCTTCCGCTAACCGGGTTTAGAGCCTCGGAATCCGGCGTTGACTGTCGTATCCTCTTTGTCGTCGATGTTAACTCGGCGTTTATTTTTGCTTCGACGCGACCTGCCATTGTGGTCCTTAGTGTCCGGACTACCAGCATTTTTGCTGAGGTTGTTGTTGCGAGCTAGCCAGCTATCCTCTCCCACACAGAAGCGGGTCATTAATGATGTGAGGGCTGCCATGGATTTCGGCTTTTCCTGTCCTAGGTGCCGGGCTAGCCACTCGTCGCGAATGTTATGTTTGAAGGCTGCGAGGGCCTCTGCATCCGGACAGTCGACGATTTGATTTTTCTTTGTTAAGAATCGTGTCCAGAATTCCCTGGCCGATTCGTCTGGCTGCTAGATTATGTGGCTTAGGTCATCGGCGTCTGGTGGTCGCACGTATGTGTCCTGGAAGTTGTCGAGGAATGCAGCTTCCAGGTCCTCCCAACACCCAATTGACTCTGCGGGCAGGCTGTTAAGCCAATGCCGAGTTGGTCCTTTAAGCTTGACCGGGAGATATTTGATGGTGTGGAGATCGTCGCCGCGGGCCATATGGATGTGAAGGAGATAATCTTCGATCCAAACCGCGGGGTATGTCGTGCCATCGTAGGATTCAATGTTTACGGCTTTAAACCCTTCAGGGATTTGATGATCCATTACTTCATCAGTGAAGCATAGCGGGTGTGCGGCGCCTCTGTATTGAGCAATATCACGACGTAGCTCAAGGGAGCATTGTCTGCTGTGTTCGGCCCGGCCGGAGTAGTTGTATCCGGCTCGATGGTATTCGTCGTGGGTCGTGGGGCGCCCACGTGATCCATAGATAGATCTGGATTGTCTTGCCTTATCCTCCAATATATCCCACAAGTCCGGCGCGTTCCCCCGTGGCTTCGTACTTTTCGAGCGATGCCGGGGTACGGTCTTGATGGAAGGCCTGGATGCCTCTCTGTCGCGACCACGGGGTGGTCGGTCGGCCGTATTGTGCGCTGGTGATGAAGGTATATATGCTTCCTGTTCTAATCGGGGGAGCAACTTGCGTTTTGGGTAGCTCTTGGAGGGGCGTTCGAGTTCATACTCTTCGGCCGCAAGGACCTCGGTCCATCTGTCGGCCAGCAGGTCTTGATCAGCTTGAAGCTGCTGCTGCTTTTCTTTAGGCTATTTGTCGTGGCCGTTAGCCCACGCTTGAAATGCTCTTGTTCGATGGGATCCTCGGCACGACGACATCGTCGTCGAGGCTTGCCTCGCCTCCGGAGGGAGGTATGTAATTATCATCCTCGACCTCTTCGTGCCGCCGCTCTCTTGTGAGGGCTTGCTTCGCATCCTCCCACGCTGAATCTTGCAAAGGGGATTGTCTTCGCACTCTCGGGTGTTATTATCCCCGTGCGGAATCTCCGTTCTTCTTTGTGGCGGATTTAGAGCGGCACCGCGACGCCGGTGCTTGGGCTGTTTTTTAAGGAATCGCCTTGCTGCTTCTTCGCCGTCCCCATCTTTTGGGGTGTCCACCATGTATATGTCATATGACGAGGTGGTCTTCCAAAGCCTCGTAGGCGCTGGATCTTGTTTGTCTCCGGCATCGCCGCCCATACCGCCGATGTCTTGAGTCATAGTCTAGCATGTCGGTTAGATCGTCGACAGTGGCTACAAAGTGGGTGGTGGGTGGGGTTTGAATTTCTTCGTCGTCCGCATCCCAACCATCCTGGCCATAATCCGGCCAGGGCTCTCCGGATAGCGAGAGATGCTTTAGCGAATTTAAGATGTCGCCAAAGGGTGAGTGCTGAAAGATGTCAGCAGCGGTGAACTCCATGATCGGCGCCCAATCGGATTCGATTGGCAGGGGCGCAGGAGGTTCGGAGTCCGGCAGGGAGTCCGGCACCTCGGAGTCACGAGTTTTATAGGGGACAAGGCCAGTGTTCGGCTCCATCGCCGTGGAAGTTGCAGCTCCCGAGGAGGTGTCCAGCCACCCGTACTCGAGCTGCGCAATCGGCTCCGGACTATGGGTCGGAGCGGATTCGTGTGCGGCCTCCAAGGCGCTGTCCAGCGGCAGAGTTAGATCATGCCCATCGTGACAGTGCGGCACGCACGGCTGTGGCTTGGATCCGTCGAAGATCAGGTCTCCGCGGATATCCGCCGTGAAGTTTAGGCTTCCAAATCTGACCTGACGGCCAGGGGCGTAGCTTTCGATCTACTCCAGATGGCCAAGTGAATTAGCCCGCAGTGCGAAGCCGCCGAATACGAAGATCTGTCCGGGGAGAAAAGTCTCACCCTGGACGGTGTTGTTGTTCATTGAAGAAGCCATCGAGCCTATCAGTGACGACACAGAGGAACTCTCAATGAAAGCACCAATGTCGGTGTCAAAACTGGCGGATCTCGGGTAGGGGGTCCCGAACTGTGCGTTTAGGCGGATGGTAACAGGAGACAAGGGACATGATGTTTTTACCCAGGTTCGGGCCCTCTCGATGGAGGTAAAACCCTACTCCTGCTTGATTGATATTGATGATATGGGTAGTACAAGAGTAGATCTACCACGAGATCAAGGAGGCTAAACCCTAGAAGCTAGCCTATGGTATGATTGTCGTAATGGTTGTTGTGTCCTACGGACTAAAGCCTTCCGGTTTATATAGACACCGGAGAGGGCTAGGGTTACACAGAGTCGGTTACAATGGTAGGAGATCTACATATCCGTATCGCCAAGCTTGCCTTGCACGCCAAGGAAAGTCCCATCCGGACACGGGACGGAGTCTTCAATCTTGTATCTTCGTAGTCTTGGAGTCCGGCGGACGATGATAGTCCGGCTGTCCGGACACCCCTAGTCCAGGACTCCCTCAGCGAGGCTCGATCAGGGAGGAGGGTGCGGGGCATCATCATCGACGGGGCTCGGCCGGAAGGGGATCAAGGAGGGCGTGGGGGCATCGATGCGGTAGGGCGGGCGGTACGGCGTGCTCGGCATTGGGGCAGGGCCGAGACAAGGAGCAGGTTTGGGGGCGGCGATGCACGGGGAGGAGGCGACGGGTGAGTGATGACCCACAAGTATAGGGGATCTATCGTAGTCCTTTCGATAAGTAAGAGTGTCGAACCCAACGAGGAGCAGAAGGAATTGACAAGCTGTTTTCAGTAAGGTTTTCTCTGCAAGCACTGAAATTGTAGGTAACAGATAGTTTTGTGATAAGATAAATTGTAACGAGCAACAAGCAATGAAAGTAAATAAAGTGCAGCAAGGTGGCCCAATCCTTTTTGTAGCAAAGGACAAGCCTCGACAATTTCTTAGAATGAGAAAAGAACTCCCTAGGACACATGGGAATTATTATCCAGCTAGTTTTCATCACGTTCATATGATTCGCGTTCAGTACTTCGATAATGTGATATGTGGGTGGACCGGTGCTTGGGTACTGCCCTTACTTGAAAAAGCATCCCACTTATGATTAACCCCTATTGCAAGCATCCGCAACTACAAAATAAGTATTAAGGTAAACCTAACCACATCATTAGACATATGGATCCAAATCAGCCCCTTACGAAGCAACGCATAAACTAGGGTCTAAGCTTCTGTCACTCTAGCAACCCATCATGTACTTATTACTTCCCAATGCCTTCCTCTAGGCCCAAATAATGGTGAAGTGTCATGTAGTCGACGTTCACATAGCACCACTAGAGGAAAGACAACATACATCTCATCAAAATATCGAACGAATACCAAATTCACTGACTACTTATAGCAAAGACTTCACCCATGTCCTCAGGAACAAACGTAACTACTCACAAAGCATATTCATGTTCATAATCAGAGGAGTAATAATATGCATTAAGGATCTGAACATATGATCTTCCACCAAGTAAACATATTAGCATCAACTACAAGGAGTAATCAACACTACTAGCAACCCACACGTACCAATTTGTGGTTTTGATACAAGATTGGATACAAGAGATGAACTAGGGTTTTGAGAGGAGATGGTGCTGGTGAAGATGTTGATAGAGATTGACCCCCTCCCGATGAGAGGATCGTTGGTGATGACGATGGTGATGATTTCCCCCTCCCGGAGGGAAGTTTCCCCGGCAGAACAACTCTACTGGAGCTCTATATTGGTTCCGCCAAGGTTTCGCCTCGTGGCGGCAAAGTTTCATCCCGTAAGCTTGCCTCTGATTTTTTTTTCCAGGGTAAAAGCCTTCATATAGCAGAAGATGGGCACCGGAGGGCCACCAGGGGCCCAGAGAGGCAGGCGCGCCCCACCCTCCCCGGCCAGGTGTGGGCCCCTCGGTGTTTCTTTAAACTCAATAATTCTTATTAATTCCAAAACTGACTTCAGTGGAGTTTCAGGATTTTTGTAGCTGTGCAGAATAGGTTTCCAATATTTGCTCCTTTTCCAGCCAGAATTCTAGCTGTCGGCATTCCCCCTCTTCATTGTAAACCTTGTAAAATAAGAGAGAATAGCCATAAGTATTGAGATATAATGTGTAATAACAGCCCACAATGCAATAAATATTGATATAAAAGCATGATGCAAAATGGACGTATCAACTCCCCCAAGCTTAGACCTCGCTTGTCCTCAAGTCGAAGCCGAAATTGAAAAATATGTCCACATGTTTAGAGATAGAGGTGTCGATAAAAATAAAATACGGACATGGGGGCATCATGATCATTCTTATAACAGCAACATAAATAGATTTTATCATATGCTTTCTTATGCTCAAGTAACAATCAATTCACAATGTCAAGTATGGTTCAGAAACTTCATTGGGAACTAACAAACTATAATCTCAGTCATTGAAGCAATTGCAATTTATCATAACATCAGAATGAGTCAAGAATAGAGCTTTTCAGCAAGCCCACATACTCAACTATCATGTAGTCTTCTACAATTGCTAACACTCACGCAGTACTTGTGGTTATGGAGTTTCAGCAGGACACTAAGAAAGATAGGGGCTTATTGTGTTGCCTCCCAACGTATTCACCTTTAGGTGATGTCAACAATAATAAATCATGCTAACTTACATCCAATTGGATATATATATCAAGATCTTTCAAACACGAGGAGCTTGCCAAAGGATAAAATGAAAAAGGGAAAGGTGGAGATCACCTTGACTCAAGCAAAAAGTAAAAACATAAAGTAAAAGATAGGCCCTTCGCAGAGGGAAGCAGAGGTTGTCATGTGCTTTTAGGGTTGGATGCACAAAATCTTAATGCAAAAGAACGTCACTTTATATAGCCACTTGTATATGGACCTTTATTATGCAGTCCGTCGCTTTTATTGCTTCCATAACAAGATCGTATAAAGCTTATTTTCTCTGCACTAATAAGTCATACATATTTAGAGAGCAATTTTATTGCTTGCAGGATGACAACTTACTTGAAGGATCTTACTCAATCCATAGGTAGGTATGCTGGACTCTCATGGCAAAACCTGGGTTTAAGGATATTTGGAAGCACAAGTAGTATCTCTACTTGGTGCAAGGAATTTGGCTAGCATGAGGGGGAAAGGCAAGCTCAACATGTTGGGAAGGTCAATGACAATATACTTTAACTGAGATGTGAGAAAACATAAACCATTAAGTTGTCTTCCTTGTCCAACATCAACTCTTTTAGCATGTCATACTTAATGAGTGCTCACAATCATAAAAGATGTCCAATATACTATATTTGTATGTGAAACCTCTCTTTCCTTATTACTTCCTATTAATTGCAACGATGACCAAAACTAAGTTTGTCAACTCTCAACAACTTTTATGCCTCATACTTTTTATGTGTGAAGTTATTACTATCCATAAGATCAATATGAACTCTTTTATTCTTTCTACTTTCTCAGGATCATGGTAAGATAGCAAAGCTCTTGACTCAACACTAATCTTTATTATAGATAGCTCACGGACTCGATTACATAAAGAGATCACAAAGCAAAACTCAAAACTAATTGATACTAAAACTTCAATCTACTAGATCAAGATACTACTAAAAGGATCGAACTAAATAAAATGGTAAAGATAGGAGTGTGATGGTGATACGATACCGGGGCACCTCCCCCAAGCTTGGCAGTTGCCAAGGGGAGTGCCCATACTCATGTGATTATGTCCTCGGAGGTGGTGAAGTAGGAGTTGCTGATGATGTAGGCTTGTCGTCCATCTTCCAAGGCACAAGCTCACCATCATAGAAAGATGATCGAGTCTCCGGGATCCTCAAATTTGCAGCCAAACTCATCCTCTTGAATCTATATTCATACTCACAGTTTTGGTTTTGCAGGTCATAGATTTGGGCTTGGAGGTGTTCGATTTTCTCTTGAAGCTTGAAGATGGTCTCCCCGATGACCTTGGCATCTAGCTTGTGGTTGTTCGTGAACTCCGTGATCATCATCTGGTTGGCGTTGAGTCCACGCTCCACCATCCCTTGGCACTTGAAAACTTGTTGCTCCATGGCTTCGAGCTTTGTCTCCATGCTCCCGGTATGCCTTGGTCCCTCCACATCACGGATGTGCAGCAACCCCTCACGCATCTTAATGGTTTGAGGGTGTTGCAGCACCTCCGCGAGATAGGGGTTGATAACCCTCTCGAAATACTTGTCCTTGGGAGCGCTTGGAGACGTCATGATGCTCTAGATCTGTAACAGAAACATCTCGAAATGAAAACATAGGATATTTGTGTGATACGGTGGTCAAAGCCTTCGGGAGATTATATAATGAATTTTTACCGACCAAAATACGTAACGTGCAAGAAAACGGAGTCTGGGAGGCACACAAGGTGGCCACGAGACAGGGGGGCGCGCCCTCCACCGTCGTGGAGGCCTCGTGTCCTTCCCAGACTACTACTTTCTTTCCAAAATTCTTAAATATTCCAAAACGGATAAAAATTGCCATTAGAATTGTTTTGGAGTCGGTTTACTTACCGTACCTCATACCTATTCCTTTTCGGAGTCTGAAACGTTCTGGAAGGTGTCCCTTATGTATTCCTCCGGGGTTACGGTTTGAACAATACTAGTTTCAACATTGATAGGATTACCTGAGATATAATGTTTGATTCTTTGATCGTTCACCACCCTCGGACTTGTGCCTTCGAAGTTGTTGCTTTTTATGGCACCAGAACGATAGACCTCCTCAATAACGTAAGGACCTTCCCATTTAGAGAGAAGCTTTCCTGCAAAAAAATCTTAAACGAGAGTTCAATAATAACACATAATCACCTACGTTAAACTCACGCTTTTGTATCCTTTTGTCATGCCAGCGTTTGAATTTTTCTTTGAATAGCTTGAAATTCTCATAGGCTCGGGTTCTCCATTCATCAAGTGAGCTAATATCAAATAACCTCTTCTCACCGGCAAGTTTGAAGTCATAGTTGAGCTCTTTAATATCCCAATATGCTTTATGTTTAAGTTCAAGAGGTAAGTGACAAGCTTTTCCATAAACCATCTTATACGTAGACATACCCATAGGATTTTTATATGCAGTTCTATAGGCCCATGATGCATCATCAAGTTTTTTGGACCAATTCTTTCTAGATCTATTCACAGTCTTTTGTAAAATTAACTCTACTTGACCACTAGACTGTGGGTGATAAGGAGATGGAATTCTATGATTAATGTCATATTTAGCAAGCATCTTACGGAAAGCACCATGAATAAAATGTGAACCACCATCAGTCATAAGATGTCTAGGGACTCCAAACCTCGGAAAAATAACTTCTTTAAGCATCTTAATAGAGGTGTTATGATCAGCACTACTAGTTGGAGTAGCTTCTATCCACTTAGTAACGTAATCAACTGCAACTAAAATATGTGTATATAGTCAAAAAAACTAAAATATGTGTATAACCATTAGAGTCAGAAAAAGGTCCCATATAATCAAAGCCCCAAACATCAAACGGTTCAATAACAAGAGAATAATTCATCGGCATTTCTTGACGTCTACTAATATTACCAATTGTTTGACATTCATCACAAGATAAGACAAACTTACGAGCATCCTTGAAGAGAGTAGGCCAATAAAAACCGGATTGCAATACCTTATGTGCAGTTCTATCTCCGGCGTGGTGTCCTCCATATGATTCAGAGTGACACTTGCGTAGGATCTGTTCCTGTTCATGCTCAGGTACACAACGTCTAATAACACCATCTACTCCTTCTTTATAAAGGTGTGGGTCATCCCAGAAGTAATGTCTTAAATCATAAAAGAACTTTTTCTTTTGCTGGTGGTATAAATTTAGCAACAATGTAATTAGCACAATCAGCATACCAAGGAGCAGTACGAGAAGCATTAATGACCGCTAATTGTTCGTCAGGAAAACTATCATCAATAGGCAGTGGGTCATCAAGAACATTCTCTAACCTAGACAAGTTGTCTGGAACGGGGTTCTCAGCTCCCTTTCTATCAATAATATGCAAATCAAATTCTTGGAGCAAGAGAACCCATCTAATAAGTCTAGGCTTAGCATCTTTCTTTTCCATAAGATATTTAATAGCAGCATGATCAGTGTGGATAGTAACTTTGGAATCAACAATATAAGGTCTAAACTTATCACAAGCAAACACAACTGCTAAGAATTCTTTTTCAATAGTAGCATAATTTCTCTGGGCGGTATCAAGAGTCTTACTAGCATACTGGATAACATTTAATTTATTATCAACTCTTTGCCCTAGAACAGCACCTACAACATAATAACTAGCATCACACATAATTTCAAAGGGTAAATTCCAATCAGGTGGCTGAACAATAGGTGCAGTGATCAAAGCTTTCTTAAGTATTTCAAATGCTTCTACACAATCATCATCAAAGACAAAAGGAATATCTTTTTGCAATAAATTAGTCAGAGGCCTAGAGATTTTAGAAAAGTCCTTAATGAACCTCCTATAAAAACCGGCATGACCAAGGAAAATTCTTATACCTTTTATGTCCTTGGGACATGGCATCTTTTCAATAGCATCAACTTTAGCTTTATCAACTTCAATACCTCTCTCAGAAATCTTATGCCCCAAGACAATGCCTTCATTAACCATAAAGTTGCACTTTTCCCAATTCAAGACAAGAAGTGTCTTCGCATCTCTGCAAAACTCGATCAAGGTTGCTCAAGCAATCATCAAAAGAGGATCCATAAACGGAGAAATCAACAATGAATACCTCACAAATATTTTCACAAAAGTCAGAAATATAGCCATCATGCATCTTTGAAAGGTAGCAGGTGCATTACATAAACCAAAAGGCATACGTCTATAAGCAAAAGTACTGAAAGGGCAAGTAAAATTAGTTTTTGATTGATCCTTCACTGACACAGTTATTTGAGAGAAACCAGAATAACCATCTAGAAAGCAGAAATGTGTGTGTTTGGATAGTCTTTCTAGCATTTGATCGATAAAAGGTAAAGGGTAATGATCTTTCTTAGTAGCTTTATTTAATTTACGGAAATCAATTACCATCCTATAACTTGTAATAATTCTTTGCGGGATCAGTTCATCTTTATCATTAGGAACGACAGTAATTCCTCCCTTTTTGGAACACAATGGACAGGGTTTACCCAATCACTATCAGCAACGGGATAAATTATACCTTCCTCAAGGAGCTTTAGTATCTCCTTTCTCACCACTTCTTTCATCTTACGATTCAGTCGTCGTTGAGGATCTCTAACTGGTTTGGCATCGTCCTCCAAATTAATTTTGTGTTGGCATAACGTGGGACTAATACCCTTGAGATCATCCAGAGTATATCCAATAGCAGCACGGTGCTTCTTCAGAGTTTTCAATAATCTTTCTTCTTCTTGCTCTGAAAGGTTAGCACTAATAATAACAGGATATATTTTCTTTTCATCAAGATAAGCATACTTAAGATTATCAGGTAATGGTTTGAGTTTAAACACGGGATCACCCTTGGGTGGAGGGGGATCCCCTACAATTTCAACGAGTAGGTTGTGTTTCAGAATAGGTTCCTGTTGAAGGAAAACTTCATCTATTTCCCTTCTTTCCTTCATCAACATATCATTTTCATGGTCTAGCAAATATTGTTCTAACAGATTAGTAGGAGGCACGGCAATAGAAGCAAGACCAATAATCTCATCCTTACTAGGTGATTCTCTATCACGGGGTTGTCTATGAAACTTAGCAAAATTAAACTCATGAGACACATCCCCTAAGCCAATCGTAACGGTATCCTTTTCACAATCAATCCTAGCATTAATAGTATTCAAGAAGGGTCTACCAAAAATAATGGGACAAAAGTCATCTTGTGGGGAACCAAGAACAAGAAAATCAGCAGGATATTTAACCTTCCCACACAAGACTTCAACATCTCTAACAATCCCAAATGGCTTAATAGTATCCCTATTGGCAAGCTTAATAGTAACATCAATACCTTCCGATTCAACGGATGCAATGTCATGCATAATTTCTTTATATAAGTCATAGGGTATTGCACTAGCACTAGCACCCATATCACATAAACCATGATAACAATGATATCCTATCTTAACAGAAATAGCATGCATGCCTACATCAGGTCTATGTACCTTAGCATCTGGTCTAGCAATATTAGCAGTCTCACCATAGAAATAAATAACATGCCCATCTAAATCATCATCCAAGAGATCTTTAACCATAGTAATACTAGGTTCAACTTTGATTTGCTCAGGAGGTGTATAAGTCCTAGTATTACTCTTACAAACAACAGTCAAAGTTTTAGCATGATCCTTTATCCTAACAGGAAAAATGAGGTTTCTCAACATAACTAGTAGGAACAATAGGATCACTATAAGTGACAGTCTTTTCTTCAACTGTAATAGGTGCAACTACTTTTACTTCAATGGGAGGATTATATTTAAACCACTTCTCCTTAGGGAGATCAACGTGAGTAGCAAAATATTCACAAAAAGGAGCTACTATCTCAGAGTTAAGTCCATATTTTAGCGCTAAATCCACGAAAAGCATCGGTATCCATAAAATATTTAACACAATCAAACTTAGGTGTCATACCTGACTCCTTACCATTGTCGGAACCCCAATCTTCAGAGTTGCGTTTAATTCTTTCCAATAAATCCCATATGAATTCAATAGTCTTCAGCATATAAGAACCAGCACAGGAAGTATCGAGCATGTTGCGATCATTGGGAGAAAGCCGAGCATAAGAATTTTGAATAATCATTTCTCTGGAGAGCTCATGATTGGGGCATGAATATAACATTGACTTAAGCCTCCCCCAAGCTTGAGCGATGTTTTCTCCTTCGTGAGGCCAGAAATTATATATGTAATTACGATCACGATGAACAAGATGCATAGGATAGAACTTCTGGTGAAATTCCAACTTCAATCGTTTATAATTCCAAGATCCCCTATCATCACATAGCCTATACCATGTCAATGCATCCGCCTTCAAAGATAAAGGGAAGACCTTCCTTTTGACAACATCATCGGGAATACCTGCAAGCTTAAATAATCCACAAACTTCATCCACACAGATAAGGTGTAAATTGGGATGCAATGTTCCATCTCCTGCAAAGGAATTAGCTAGCAGTTTCTCTACCATACCCGAAGGAATCTCAAAGTAAATATTTTCAGTAGGTTCAGTAGGTTGAGGAGCAACTCTTTACTCTTTTGGTCGGGGTGAAGATACCCCGAACAAGCCCCTCAAAGGATTAGTTTCCATAGTAACAAGTGACAGAAAATTTCAGCACACTATATAAATGTTTCCTTACCAAGTTCCACTCACCAAAGGCGCTTCACTCCCGGCAACGGCGCCAGAAAAGAGTCTTGATGACCCACAAGTATAGGGGATCTATCGTAGTCCTTTCGATAAGTAAGAGTGTCGAACCCAACGAGGAGCAGAAGGAAATGACAAGCGGTTTTAAGTAAGGTTTTCTCTACAAGCACTGAAATTGTAGGTAACAGATAGTTTTGTGATAAGATAAATTGTAATGAGCAACAAGCAATGAAAGTAAATAAAGTGCAGCAAGGTGGCCCAATCCTTTTTGTAGCAAAGGACAAGCCTGGACAATTTCTTATAATGAGAAAAGAGCTCCCGAGGCCACATGGGAATTATCGTCAAGCTAGTTTTCATCACGTTCATATGATTCGCGTTCGGTACTTTGATAATTTGATATGTGGGTGGACCGGTGCTTGGGTACTGCCTTTACTTGGACAAGCATCCCACTTATGATTAACCTGATAATTTGATATGTGGGTGGACCGGTGCTTGGGTACTGCCTTTACTTGGACAAGCATCCCACTTATGATTAACCCCTATTGCAAGCATCCGCAATAACAAAAGAAGTATTAAGGTAAACCTAACCACATCATTATACATATGGATCCAAATCAGCCCCTTACGAAGCAACACATAAACTAGGGTCTAAGCTTCTGTCACTCTAGCAACCCATCATCTACTTATTACTTCCCAATGCCTTCCTCTAGGCCCAAATAATGGTGAAGTGTCATGTAGTCGACGTTCACATAACATCACAAGAGGAAAGACATCATACATCTCATCAAAATATCGAACGAATACCAAATTCACATGACTACTAATAGCAAGACTTCACCCATGTCCTCAGGAACAAACATAACTACTCACAAATCATATTCATGTTCATAATCAGAGGAGTAATAATATGCATTAAGGATCTGAACATATGATCTTCCACCAAGTAAACCAATTAGCATCAACTACAAGGAGTAATCAACACTACTAGCAACCCACAAGTACCAATTTGTGGTTTTGATGCAAGATTGGATTTAAGAGATGAACTAGGGTTTTGAGAGGAGATGGTGCTGGTGAAGATGTTGATGGAGATTGACCCCCTCCCGATGAGAGGATCGTTGGTTATGACGATGATGATGATTTCCCCCTCCCGGAGGGAAGTTTCCCCGACAGAACAGCTCTGCCGGAGCTCTAGATTGGTTCCGCCTCGTGGCGGCGGAGTTTCGTCCCGTAATCTTGCATTTGATTTTTTTTTCCAGGGTAAAAGCCTTCATATAGCAGAAGATGGGCACCGGAGGGCCACCAGGGGGCCCAGGAGACAGGGGGCGCCCCCAACCTCCTGGCCAGGGTGTGGGCCCCCTCTGGTGTTTCTTTCGCTCAATAATTCTTATTAATTCCAAAACTTACTTCCGTGGGTACCCTTTAGTCGCGGTTGGAGCCACCAACCGGAACCAAAGGGTGAAATTCACCAGGCCAAGCGGCCGGAAGCGCATGCCTTTGGTCCGGTTGGTGGCTCCAACTGCGACTAAAGTGGGGCCTTTAGTCGTGGTTGGAGCCACCAACCGCGACTAAAGGCCTGGTGCTCGCGCAGGCGTAGTGCAAGGCAATTTTAGTCCCACTCGCTTGGCGAGAGGTGCCAGCACCAGTTTATAAGCTCTGCCGCAGCCTCTCCATCGAGCTCCTCCCTAATGCAGGCTAGATTTTATGTCAGTCGGATCACAAAAGCCGAGGATTCCTCCCTCACAAAACATTCAGAAGGGAGTCTAACAACATACAAAATATGTTGATGTGACAGCACATCAAAATTAATTATGATGGCTTTCATGATTCACCTTCCAGTTGGATTGTGGGACGGAGGCGTCTTTTCGGCTACTTAGGTCACTCCCGAGTCAGAATTCCCGCACCTATTGTGCAGGAACGAATCTGAGCGTGGAAGTGCTCGAGGAAAACCAAGTGAAATGACACTCAGCATGTAACTAATCTATGAACAAAGCAAGGAGCACCCATGATATCTTCTGTGGAACGAGTCGGATCCAACCAGAGAGATCAAATATCTAGATGCGCAAACTTGGTTTGCGAGAAAGTTGTATAACCGGCGTTTCACATAAGGGATATTGACTAGGGATACTTCGTCAATTAAAGCCCAGGTGCCTCAGATTGCCACTAGGAATTTGATGATACGCCCACAATTGGTCCATGAGCCATCCTCTTCCGAAGATATTGAAAGTGGGTATCAGCAAGTTTTTTTCAAATTGCTCACCTTTTTCACCTTCAGAAGGCATGATCATTTGAGTCCGCCGATGTCTCTCAGCCAGCCAACCAATGGTGCTTCGAGTCTGTTGAACAGTCAGAATGTTCTGTAATGTTGAACAATCAGTTTCTTCATCAAGACCTCGCTTAACTCGAGGGCTATTGTCAAGGTTATACCTATGGGGTAACACAACATATGTAATTGGTCGTGCCAAGGGCCCATGCCCATCAAGGATACGGTCTAGCGGATAACGGGCCACGAGGAAATTTTCGGACCCATTGGAGCCATAGCCCAAGATATCAAACACCAGGAGGGTCCATAGCCCAACAATTAGATCCTCCACGTCCCTGATGGATAAGACCCAACAGTCGATAGTCACCAAGACAGGAACAGTCAGGAAGCTTATAGTTGAATGCGCCCTAGGATACCACCCCTCTAATGCATTCAACACCACTGTTATACAAATGTGGCATAATCTAGTTAAACACGACAGTTACCAATAATAATTGCAACATAGCTTTAATATCAGCCAGTTATGTCACCCTCTCCTAGCACACTCTATAATCCGGGAGGAGGGCATCAGGCTGAGGGTTGAACACCTTGGAGAGTTTGACTATCAATGTT
Source organism: Aegilops speltoides (assembly GCA_021437245.1). Classification (NCBI taxonomy): domain Eukaryota; kingdom Viridiplantae; phylum Streptophyta; class Magnoliopsida; order Poales; family Poaceae; genus Aegilops; species Aegilops speltoides. Next base: position 484,797,686 of record CM038146.1, read on the forward strand.
ATTGAACAAAACCATATCCAATCTTTAAGTCTCCACATTGATTTTTCCCCCTTATACTCTCTTCGTGTGGAAATGTTCCATTGGTATAGATTTATCTTTACAAAATACTAAGACATAAAAATTATAGGACAAATACTTACCGTAGTGGTTTCAAGTATAGATATAGATGAAGTTGCTAGACATTGCACATTAACTATTAAATACCATCTTCAAAATCAAATCAAATAATGTAATTAACATTCTATAAATCTTTACTGCACTAGATATTGAAAGTGCAAAACTTAAATTTATGTGCATTCTCTTGGAACGGATTGATGTATGGTACTCCCTTCGTAAAGAAATATAAGAGCGTTTAGATCACTATCTTATATTTCTTTATAGAGGGAATAATAGTTATCTAATAATAAGAGGAAGAGGAATAGAAATTTCTAAATTTAGGTATTGTTTCCACTTCGCGCGCGCGCACACACACAAGAGAGAGATTTATATAACATATGATCAACAATATCTCATAATAGCCATATGTTTATGGACAAAATAAATCTCAATGTTACAATTTTATAATATCTCCATCTCTAAGAGGGCTACTGTGTTAGTTTAATTCAGGTGATGCATCGCATCGATCCTACCAGGCCACCACTTGATTCTAGCTAAGGGATCGACAAGCAAGGAAGGAAAGAACGAAGGAGACACTCGGAAGGAAGAACGCGTGAGAGCGCGCGATGCTGTCGCTATCTCCCTCCGGCCCGGTAGTATCTGGGCCCGCGAGAAAACTGTTTGTACGTTTTTTTTTTCTTTTTTTTTTCTGGCCATGGGAGGAGTGACTGAGCAGACACGAAGAACGGATCCTAGTAACTCCAGAGCGCGACATCAGCTCCGGCTCCGGCGTCGGCGCAGTCTCCATTGTCCCAGTACGCCCCGGTGACCATGGTAGGCGGTGGCTCCATGAGCAGGCCGTGCGCAAGGTCCGCGTAGTAGTTCGTGTCCGAGTCCGTCTCCCCAAACAAGCAGTCGAGGTCGAACATGTCCATGTTTAATGAGGCTGGCGCCTCAAAAGTGGCATCGCCGGAAGTCTGCGCCGTCTCGGACGAGGGGACGCTGCACGCCGCCGACGACGGGACGGCCACGCTGGACGTGACTTCCTGGGCTGCCTCAGCGGCGGCACCGGTGGCCTCCGGACGGCGCAGGAAGTCCGCGACGGCCTGGACGGCCGCGCGCCGGACATCAGAGAGGTTGGAGAAGGCGGGCGGCACCGAGAGCAGCCACGCGGAGTCCCGGAAGTTGAGGCACGCGGCGGAACGGCCGCGCAGCATGAGCATGGCGGCGTCGTGCGCGCGCGCGGCGGCCTCGGCGGTGAAGTACGTCCCGAGCCAGAGGCGCGTGCCGCGGTCCCCGGGGACGCGCACCTCGCAGACCCACCGGCCGGCGCTCCCGCGGCGGCGCACGCCGCGGAACACGGGGTGCCGCGTCTCGCGGAACTTGGTGCGGCCCGCGGGGCGCTTCGGCGGCCACGGCCACGCCGTCCCGCCGCGCTCGGTCGTGGACGAGGAGGAGGCAGAGCTCGAGTGCTCGAGGCTCATGTCCATGGCTGCTGGCTGGCTGCCGGTCGATAGCTCGGTGGTGGTAGCTAGCTTGAGGCTTGTGCTCGAGCGAGAGAGTGAGAGTGTTACTTAGTGTGGTGCTCGTGCGTGTGCCTACTTATACGTGTAACAATAAGATGACAGCTGTTTCCTTAGCCGCGTTGCTGCGTCGCGTCCTGTCGACATATGGCAAGACGCGCTTTGGAAACGCAGCTTACGCCGCTTTGTGTGCACTCCAGCGGGTAAAACGCGGCTTGGTCTAGCATCCGCACTCGTAGCCGCCATCTGAGTACACGTGTTGTCAAGTTGCTACCTGAAACGTCGACTTGAGGCATAGTGGCGCTTTCCTGCAGCGCGTTATCTTAGCACGTGGGAAGCATGGCGCTTTCCTGCCAGGCGTTTGCCTGTTCGCTAAGTGAGTGTGAAGAAAGTCTGGTCAGGTCAGGTGCCACTCGTGACTCCTGAGGCTAGCGACTGGCACAGTGGTGGCAACTGGCAAGGGCTTTGCTGAAACTGAAAGCTTGCGTTTAGTTTTAGTTTCAGGGGCGTTTGGGTTCCATGTCCACACATGTCAGTATCTATTAAAAAAATGAATAAAGCTAGCATCAGAGTTTTAGCACCTCAAAACGAGCATTTTTCATCATTAGATTATTAGCACTAATATCAGGGCAAATCTACTGCCACGTAGGCTTCTGGCATCCCTTCTTATGGTCGAACGAACCGAACGACGACCGGCAGCCCACCCAGTCATCTCCCTGCTGACAGGACATCGATGTCGCCTAGAGGTGTGGGGGGTGAATAGGCGGTTTAAAAATAATAACGGTTTAGGCTTAAATAAATGCAGAATAAAACTAAATAGACCAGGCTCAACTATGCGCACCGACAACTTGTGCTAAACCAGATAAACAACTATGTGATTGCAAGATATATAACCTGAAGCACAATGGCTATTACAAAATAAGTGCATAAGTAAAGAGCTCGGTTAAGAGATAACCAAGGTATGCGGAGACGACGATGTATCCTAAAGTTCACCCCTTTGCAGATGCTAATCTTCACTAGAGCGGTGTGGAGGCACAGTGCTCCCTAAGAGCCACAATGGCTCACCGTATTCTCCTCACGCCCTCACACAATGGAAGGTGTCGTGAATCCACTAAGGGATCCTTGAGGGCATTCAGCGAACATGTACAAATGGAGACCCTTGAGGACGGTTACCGAACCCGTACAAATTGCCCGAGGCAATCTCCACAACTTAATTGGAGGCTCCCGAAGATTGCCCAAAGCTTTACATCATAAAAGATTGAGCTCCGCGAGAACACCAACCATTTAGGGCACCCAAGCACCTAGGAGAAACAAATTGTGGGGTACCAAGCACCCAAGAGTAAAAAACTTCTCAAAATTTTCACTTCCATGTATCACCGTGAAGAACTCAAACCTATGCACCAAATACAATGGCAAGAGCACATGGAATGCTCAAGTCCTTCTCCCCAAATCCCACCACAACAAATAATGCTATGTGAAAATATGAGAGAAAGAACAAAGGAGAAGAACACAAAAGAGCGCCAAGATCTAAATCCGAAGGGTTCCCCCCACTTAGAGCGGATATGGATTGGTGAAAATATAGATCTAGATCTCCTCTCTTTTTTTTCTCAAATAGACGCAAGAATCAGCGGAAGAATAAAGAGAAAGCAAACTACAAGAGGTCAACAATGATGGGGAAGAACTTGCTCAGATTAATTGGGGATATTAGCACGAAGAAGACTCCCTTAAATAGGCTCCTACGAATCTAACTGTTACGCTGCAGAAAAACACTGGAGCAGTACAACCACTTGGATAAATGGTACAACCGCTCCATGCAGTAGTGGCCTGGGCGGTACAACCGCCCATCACACCGGTTGCACTGTTTACTAAAACATAACCGGAACTACGATGCTCCCACCGCTCAGTACCGCACCCCAGACCCAGAGTAATCACCCTAGAGTGGTAGTTGGGGCGGTACAAATGCCAGAACAACCGTCCCAAAAGCTCACAGGAGTGGCTGTAAGTTTCATTGCGGTACAAAATGTCGGAACAGCCGTCCCAAAACCATGCACATGTCAGGCAAGCAGCCCCAACCGCCAAAGCCGTTGACGAAACCGAGAATATCCGTTGACGCCTGAGTGGCTCCAGTTCGTTGATCAAACTATTGAGAAGAGACAATTTGTCCAAAATCCCACATTGAAGATGCTATGGTAATCTTACGCATCCGACACAAGTGTATGCCAATAATAAATCTGGTTGTTATCTCACGTCCCAGAAAATACATGGCCTTTGCTGCACCTTCATAACAGCAACTAGCCATCACTATTTTTGTCAAACATGACCCGACCATTCCTTTTCGAGGAAAATAACATGGCCACCCAAACGAAAATAAATTGGAAAATTAAGAAAAAAATATGGAACATGATAGTCAATTATGGTACTTGTGTACAAATCAGACTTGCAAGAGCCAGACACATTTTTCTCTATTGATCCCAATTATGATATCATTCTTTCTTTTTTGAGGGGAAGAAGAATTTATTAATAATGGATAGACGTACATTCATTACAAAATAAATAATGCCCCCTCCGTTCGAAAATACCCGTTGTGGTTTTAGTTCTATTTACATGCCACACTTTGCTTTGTAGAAATACACAATTAATTTTATGCTGAAGCTCCAAAATCCTGACAGTATTTTCTTTTGTTGCTGCAGCTTTGCTCTTGTTGTTTTATGAGATGAGCTTGTCCACTATCCTGCCCTGTTACAAGTACGCGCGCTTCTGTGCTATGGGAACAATGGGGAGAGGCAGGTGGCCCTTTTTCTGCAAGCACGTCACTGTCTCGTACAAGCTTTGCCTCAGCGGAGTGAACTCCAACCCCAGCTCCCTCAGCCTCAGGTTTGAGAACTTGTACGGCTTTGCCATGGGCTTGCCGTCATCTTCGCACCTGCCGCACCAACGAATTCCACGGTGAGCAAGCAAGCAACGCCCAAAATTGAATCAAACACGTTGAAATAAGATCGCTCATGTTGTGCTCGTACTTACTTGGCGGTTATGTGGTACTGCGGGAAGAGGTTGCCGAGGAGCTCGAGGAAGTGTGCGCGGTGCAGCACAGCGCCGATGCAGAGGTACCGGCCGTGTGCGTCGGGGTGCTCGTAGACGAGGACATGGGCCCGGGCGACGTCACGTACGTCGGTGTAGGCGGCGACAGCGTTAGGGTAGGTGGGTTTGGCGCCGGTGAGGTAGCGGGCGACGTGGCTGCTGCTGAAGTTGAGTGACTGCTGCAGCATGGGGCCCATGGTCATAGATGGCACCACAACCACCAGCTCCAGGCCCCTCTTGGCCGCCTCCTCCGCTGCTGTGATCTCCGCCATCATCTTCGCACAACAGTATAAGTTCTGCAGTGCAAACGAAGATTGGTAAGTTCGTTCAGTCGTGTCGAAGGCATAGCAGATGATCAAGGGGAAATGAGTTTTTTTTTCTTACGCCTGTGTTTTTGCAGAAGTCATAGTCGCTCCAGCAGGTCTCGTCAAGCACGGCATCGGGGCTCCGGTTGGGGTCCATGTGCACAGCGCCGTAGGAGGACGTGAACACCACTCGCCGCACGCCCGCGTCCGCCGCCGCTCTGATCACGTTCCTCGTCCCTTCCACGGCGACCGGCACGAGGTCCTGCAAGTGAGCAGCACACACATAGGAACCAAGTAAGTAGGCCGCCCTGTTAGAATCACCCTTGTTTGCAGAGCAGAGTCTGTGTACTGACAGGGTCGTTGGACACCGGCGAGGCGACGTGGAAGACACCGTGGCAGCCGCGGAAGGCGGCGCGGAGGCCGTCGTAGTCGAGGACATCGGCGAGGCACAGGGTGAGCCTCTCCTCCGCCCCCTCCAGCGCCAGCAGGTGCGCGTTCTTGCTGTCAGCTTCACAAACCAATGTAAACGCGCGCTATTAGATGAGCTGATCAAGCACCAGTGCACCACAACACTCGGCGAGATCATGGATGGTGTCGCTTACCGGGGTCCCTGGCGGTTCCTCTCACGCGGTAGCCACGGAGGAGGAGCTCCTTCACGACCCAGGATCCGATGAAGCCTCCGGCCCCCGTGACGCAGACCAGCTCCTGCTCCGGCTGCCTCTGCTTCAGCTCGCCGTCGTCGGTGGCCTTGTGGATCGACGGCATGGTGACCACGGTGTTCAGCCGATGCGTGGACGCAAGAAAGATTTGCTGGTTGACTGCACGGGCTAGTACAAATTTGCCTTTGCTTGTCGTTGCTGCTGCTGAGCAATGGATCGAGCTTGTGTGGTCTGTACATTCAGTCCGCGGCACCATTTATACTACTGGCTGGTAGCCTGGTGGTACTAGCACACGACAAAACTGCGATGCGATACTGCCTGGACAGGAGCCGAGAGCAGGGTGGCGAGGGGAGGGGAGGCTCGGGTGCAGCTTGGCGGGAAGCAAAACAGACGGCCGCCCCGTTTGTTTACGGAGGGATACAGCGACTGAAGGAATATTCAGCGGCGGGTGCAGCGCCGACGGGCCCTACGGGTGGCTTCGGACCGGCCTGAGGCACGTGACCGCAAGCGCGCGCCAGATTCATTCCCCATCCGGAGGTGGAATCGCGATGCTACGACAAAAGCTATGCTGGTTTCTCCGCTCACTGCTATCAAAATGCTTCTGCGTCCTCTGATTTGACTTCCGGTAGAGTTTGAACACGTTTGCCGGCCGAGAATTATGATGACTTGGTTATACGGAGTACGTGTTTACCTCTTGTAACGGGTTTAGCTTTATTGGACATTTCGTTTACTATGCTTCATCGTGAGATGATCAAGCCTCATTGTCTGTCTAGCCATCACGATATGGCGGGTACTAGGCATCGGTCAACCGGGCAGGATACCCGGATCGGTCACCCCGTGCGCCATCCGATCCGCAAGGTATTTTAGCTATTGGGTCCATGCACTGTACATCATCTTTCACCTCCGGCGCCTTAGATCTAATTGAAATTCAACAGGCAAAAAAAAATCCCCTTCCACACCATCTTGTCTCTGCTCCACAACGGCGTGCATAAGAGGGCGTAGCTGTGTGGCAAAACCGCACCCCCCTACTCCCACAATTGCTCGTCGTCAGATTGTAGCCCTGACAGCAGATTGTAGGATTGAAGAAAGCCGGTTCCCATCGCCCGTCCTTGCTTACAACTCCTACCCCCTACCGTGTTGATCGCTCGTAGCTTCCACCCTCACGTCTCTAGCACCACATGCTTCTCTGGGCAGTAGTGGCGGTTGCGGTCGCAACAGTGTCGACCGTGGTCATAGGATCGCTGACAACCGTTTCCAGCAAACCCCATATGTCGGTCGTTCCATCCTCGACTGACGGTTGCAACATATCTCGGTTCCAACATCCTCGACCGACGATCATTGCATCTTCAGGAGGTGGGTCCAGCTTCGCTGCAGACATCCCTATCTCTTGGTTTCAGCATTGTCAGGAGAGGTCCCAATTTTGGCGCCATCCGGTCGCTGCATCCCCGGCTGCAGGTTGCAACATCGCAGCCCACCGGTCCTAGCGGCCCCATGTTCTCGTCACAGCGCTGTCAGACATCTCTTGTAGCATGCCGAAACTCGTGTTCCCCGGTTTGCTAACTCGACTAGCACTACTCGCCGTCTCTGGCACAAGACATGCCCCCCCCCTCTCGTAGAAGTCGACCGCTTGCATTGGTGAGGGCAGCGTGTGGTCGACCTTGAAGCTCTCGACCGCTTGCATTGGTGAGGGCAGCGTGTGGTCGACCTTGAAGCTCCCTCATGGTGCTCGCAGCTGTAGGGCACTGGCGGAGCTACATTGTGGCCAAATAGGCCATGGCCCGCCTAGACTTTTAGCAAAATTACAAAACTATACATATGATCACGCCATGAATACAGAGCACTACAAGATTGCAGCCTAGATTAAGCGTCAATTTCAGTCAGGCCCACCCAACTTTATATTTGTAGCTCCGCCACTGCTGCAGTGGGAGTGGGGTGGTAAAGGGTTATCGGTGGTTTTCTACATACTTGCCGGGTAGAAATGGTCATAAGCTGGCCGCATCAAATTTGCAGACGTTGCTGCAATTAATTTTGTCTTGAGTCAAAATTTGCAAACTTTAATGAAGTTTATAGAATAAAAATGTCAACAATTATTAGACCAATCATATCGTTTGACCTATCATTAAGTTTATCTTGCATTTTTGCATTATTTTGAATGAAGCTACCTTGAGTTATTGCTCAAAGCAGTCCGCGGCATATTGTGAGAAGAGGTATATGAGTCGAGTTGACTGGTTTCACTCGCATGTCCGCCTTTCAAAGACGGCATATGGATGGTAGCTTGGAGGAAGCCACAAGGTACGGCAATGGGTGTTAGAAGATCTCTAAATGGATCCAACATCTTTTGGAATGAGAGAGAGAGAGAGAGAGAGAGAGAGAGCGCTTTTTTTCAACTAGAGCCCTAAATCATTCCTATATGTATGAGTGTCCGACACTCCTTAAGTCCAGTCCATATATGGGAAGGATATGAAGGGGTTCTAGCAGCCAGCCATGTCAGATAAGGCCCACATTGAATCATCATTTTATTTCTTTCTCACTCTCAAACACAAGAATCATATGCTTGTGACCAGACAATTTTGAAGGTCATGGCTGCATGCATGAACAAACGAGAGCTTAAGGTAGATACACCTGAACATGGTTCAGATGTGTCAACGGGCGTATAGAGGGTTAAACTGGACCATTTCAATTGAAATGCTTTTAGTGAGCACCGGAAAGCCATCAGACAGAACTGAGCACTGCTAACATACTACTAGAAAAGCGCAATTGGCAATCTCCCATTAATAACACTTTAATAGACTTGTAGGCACCAAGAGGGAACCCGAAAGCTTCTTCGGACTTCGATTTTCTCAAACTAATGAGAAGACAATATTAAATATTATCCCCCTCTGTTGATCAAACCAGTCAGGCCGATACGCAGCGTATTCACGAGTCGAGTTGACTGCCTCACCTCCAGCAGCTGGCATATGCTCGTGAACCAAACGGGAAGCGGCTGGTATCGTGATGGTACTGCCCCATGTTTGAGATTCCAGAAGGTACTGGAAAGCGGCTAGCTCTGTTCTGGTGTGCTTTGACGGCCTCTTGCTCGCGTCAGAGGAGAAGCAAGAAGCAACTCGTGCTGCTCCTCCCGCGTGGGCTAGCTCCGGTGGGCTGTCACCCCGGCCCGTGTCTCTCTGTCGGTAGCTCATTCCTGCCAATGTTTTTCCTGCGGGCGCAACTCAAGTCTGCCACGCACCGGGGAGCATCTGACGACAGCAGCCGATTTAAAATCAGGCAATTTTTGAATGCTAAAAATAATAATTTAGAAACCATTGTGCTGCAAAATTTTAAATCCAACTTTGAAAGGGTACTACACTCTAAAATAAGTAAATCTATACTCTAAAATATGTCTATATACATCCGTATGTCATAGTCCGTTTGAAGTCTTTAAAAAGACAAATACTCCCTCTGTTCCAAAATAAGTGTCTTGAACTTTGTACTCTCTTCATTTTTATTTAGTTCGCATATTAGCTTTGGTCAAAATCAAGCTTTACAAACTTTAACCAAGTTTATAAACAAAAATATTAAGATATACAATAACAAATCGACAACATTAGATTTATTTTTTAAAGTACTTTCACATCGTATAGATTTATCATGATAAATGTCTATATTATTTTCTACAAACTTGGTCAAACTTTACGAAGTTTGACTTCAGTCAACTCTAATATGCAGAGTAAATAAAAACGGAGGGAGTATAAATTTATACTAGAGCTAGTGCAAGGTTAAGACACTTATTTTGAGACGGAGAACGGAGGAAGTACCTTTAAGGGTTAGTCATGGATGGTCTTAATATTTTTCTATTATAAAAAACACCTTTACCAAAGGGGAAAAGTCAAACCCAGGACATTTCAATAGTAGTGCGCCGAGAAAACCAGCATGGCTTTTGTCATGGAACGATGACGCGCGAGGTCGTGGACCTTTCCGTGGGAGCAGGAAGGATTCGCTTCGCGGAATCGGAATCTGCCGTGCTCCAAGGTCGGCTGAGCTCCAAACCCACTCACCGGGTCGCGCCGCTGAATATTCAGTCGCTGGCTGGCTGGCTGCACCACTCCATAAACAAAAGGAGCTGCAGCCGGGAGACGAGCCTCCCCTCACCTTTCCGCTCACGCACTCCAGTCCAGCTAGTATTGCATCGCAGTCTCGTTGTGTTGTTTCGCGCTTGCTTTCCGGTATAAATAGTGGAGCACGTTAACCGGACAGAACACACAAGCTCGACCACCGATCATCCAAGCATCAAGCAAAGGCAATTTGGTACTACTGTACTAGCTAGCCTGTGTAGTTAGCCAACTAGCAATCTTGCATCAACATCCACATATTGATCGACCACCTTGGTCATCAAACACCGATTCACCATGCCGTCGATTGACAAGGTCACCGACAACGGCGAGATGAAGCAGAGGCAGCCGGAGCAGGAGCTGGTCTGCGTGACGGGGGCCGGAGGCTTCATCGGCTCGTGGGTCGTCAAGGAGCTCCTCCTCCGCGGCTACCGCGTTAGGGGAACCGCCAGGGACCCCGGTAAGTGCATCGGTCCATGAAGCTCTCTCCACGAATTGCTATCATCTCTAATGGTGCGCGTGTGTTTCCTTTGTGAAGCTGACTGCAAGAACGCGCACTTGCTGGCCCTGGAGGGCGCCGAGGAGAGGCTCACCCTGTGCCGCACCGACGTGCTCGACTACGACGGCCTCCGTGCCGCCTTCCGCGGCTGCCGCGGCGTCTTCCACGTGGCCTCCCGTCTCCAACGACCCCGTCAGATCACTCATTCTGCTCGCTTATTTTATTGATTTTCCTAAGGATCGTGTGCTTACTTGCTACATGCGTGATGGTTGTAGGATGCCGGTCGCCGTGGAGGGAACCAGGAACGTGATTAGAGCGGCGGTGGACGCCAGTGTGCGGCGCGTGGTGTTCACGTCGTCCTACGGCGCCGTGCACATGGACCCAAACCGCAGCCCCGACATCGTGCTCGACGAGTCCTGCTGGAGCGACTACGACTTCTGCAAGAACACAGGGTAAGAATACTCTGCTCCATCACACCCAGTATTCCTTGCCGGTGAACTGAACTCACTAACCGATCGTCATGTGCAATGCAGAACTTGTACTGTTGTTCCAAGATGATGGCGGAGATCACGGCGACAGAGGAGGTGGCCAAGAGGGGGCTGGATCTATCGGTGGTGGTGCCGTCCATGACCATGGGCCCCATGCTGCAGTAGGCGCTGAACTTCAGCAGCAGCCATGTCGCACGCTACCTCACTGGCACAAAGCCCACCTACCCCAATGTCGTCGCCGCCTACACCGACGTCCGCGACGTCGCCCGCGCACACGTCCTTGTCTACGAGCACCCCGACGCGCGCGGCCGCTACCTTTGCATCGGCGCCGTGCTACACCGCGCGCACTTTCTTCAACTCCTCGGCGACCTCTTCCCGCAGTACCACATAACCGCAAAGTAAGTACGACAACACCATGGTCGATGGTGATATCAACTAACCTTGTAGTATCTCATCCCGTTTGATTGCCTGCTCATCTTGGATTTTGTTGGGGTTGCATGGCAGGTGCGAAGATGATGGCAAGCCCATGGAGAAGCTGTTAGGGCTAGACAGCAAAGATGCACTGCTCAAATTCACCGACACGGCAAATATGCACACTACACAGCCCCCTTCACTTGTGATGAACTTTGAGGACAGCTTCAACCAACAAGTAAGCAACGGAATAACACAAACAACATGCACAAGTGACACAGGATTTAACGTGGAAAAACCTCCTCAACTTGAGGAGTAAAAAACCACGGCTGTGGACCGACCGGTCCACACAACTTCACTATGAGAATGATGAGTACAAAGTCTTCTCTAGAACCTCTAGAGAGATTTACAACACACTCTCCACGTTGCCAACCGGCAACAGCAACAACAACCACAAGAAGTAAGATTTCAGCAAAGCAGAGTTTACATAGCTTCTGTACCCTCCAGTGTTTTGCAAACTGCTCTTAAACCGCTGAACCAAACAACACCAAATTTGGCAGACAAGTAGACACACGAGTTCCTGAGATCCTCTCCAAATTTCAGCTCAATCGGACATCATTTGCCTACCCAAACTGTTCGTCTCCCAAAACTACTCTGTTCTGAAACTGCAGCAGTCAGAGCTGACAAAACCACTCTCAAATCTGATGCTCCACTGACCCAATCCTCAAACCAGCTAACCAAATCGAAGTACTCAAAGTAAAGAACGAGCTCACTAAGTTTGGGGTCGATCCAACCACGTTTGAGCCTCCAATCACCAGCTTGAACACTGTCTAGTCAGATGCAGCAAATCTGGACAGAACCTCTGCTTCTTCTTCTTCCTCTCTCTCAGGTTGTGTTTTCTCTTGTGTGCTCTCTCTCTCACTCTCACGAATGGCAGCCACCACCAGCCAGTGGTGGAGTGGCTAGGGTTTTCTTCTTGCTTCACTTCCCTTGGAAGCGCTCTCAACTGTTGGATGCAGCGAAGATCAATGGCTGACATGTGTTGGACTTATGGGCTGATGTTGGGCTGCCAACACACCTCCATGTGGAGGGACTTAGCCCAACAAACTCCCCCTCCCGACATCATGGAGGGCGTTATTGCCTTCCGGCAGCCATGCCAGCGAGCCGGCGACATACTTCGAGCTTCTTCCTTGTCACCACTTTAGTCAACATATCAGCCCCATTGTCATCGGTGTGAACCTTCTCAAGTTGCATTTTCTTGGAATACAACACATCTCGAATCCAATGATAACGGACTTCTATATGCTTAGACCTTGAATGAAAGCTTGCATTCTTACTCAAGTGGATAGCACTTTGGTTGTCATAAAACAACACATACTTGTCTTGCTTAAAACCAAGCTCACAAGCCAACCGTTTCAGCCACAATAGCTCTTTGCTCGCCTCTGTTACAGCAATGAATTCAGCTTCAGTTGTATTCAATGCCACACACTTCTGCAGCCTGCTTTGCCATGACACCGCTCCCCCTGCATAGGTAACCAAGTAACCTGAAGTAGACTTCCTTCTGTCAACATCTCCAGCCATGTCAGAATCTGAAAAAGCAATCAGCTTTGCCTCACCATCACCAAAGCAAAGTTTCAGATTTGTGCTGCCCCGGAGATATCTCAAAATCCACTTCACGGCTTCCCAATGAGGTCTTCCTGGATTGGACATAAATCTGCTCATAGTACTAACCGCATGAGCAATGTCAGGCCTTGTACACACCATAGCATACATCAAACTCCCAACTGCAGAAGCATAAGGAACATGATGCATTTCCTTTTTCTGCTCATCAATGGTAGGACAATGCTTTCTGCTCAACTTGAAATGGGCTGCTAGTGGACAACTCACAACTTTAGCATTTTGCATCCTGAACTTCTGAAGTACCTTCTCAATATACTTCTCTTGAGACAAGTACAACTTGTTGCAATTTCTGTCTCGCTCAATTCTCATTCCGAGAATGTTCTTTGCTGGACCTAAGTCTTTCATAGCAAAACATTTTCTCAACTCCTTTTTCAACTTAGCAATCCTAGAGACATTCTTGCCAACAATCAGGATATCATCAACATAGAGCAATAATATGATGAAATCATCACCTGAGAACCTCTGAATAAACACAAAATGGTCTGAGCTACACTTCTTGTAGCCTTGCTCCCCCATGACATTTTCAAACTTCATGTACCATTGTCTTGGTGCTTGTTTCAGGCCATAGAGACTTTTCTTCAGCTTGCACACATAGTCTTCTTTGCCTTTCACAAGAAACCCCTCAGGTTGCTCCATGTATATTTCCTCCTCCAACTCACCATGAAGGAATGCAGTCTTCACATCCATTTGCTCAACCTCCAAGTTGAGACTTGCTGCCATGCCAAGGATTACTCTTATGGATGTCATCTTCACAACCGGAGAAAAAAATCTCATCATAGTCAATGCCTTTCCTCTGGCCGAATCCTTTTACAACTAGCCTGGCTTTGTACCTTGGATGTGATGTGTGCTCTTCTTGCTTGATTCTGTAGACCCACTTGTTCTTCAAAATTTTCTTGCCCTTGGGCAACTTCACCAACTCATAAGTATGATTCTTATGCAAGGTATCCATCTCTTCTTGCATAGCCTTTTTCCACTCCTTGTGCTCATCTTCCATTGCATCTGCAAAGCATTTAGGTTCTGAACCGTCAGACAATAACACCACGTATTGATATGAGGGATACCTGCTGGAAGGAATTCGATCCCTGTTGGATCTTTTGAGTGGAGCAGCTGGTGGACTTTCTGGTGCTGGTGCTTCCTGCTGATCTGGATCATCAACTTCAGCATCATACTCTTGTTGCTGCTGCTGGGGAGCATCTTCTTCACTTGCACCACCATGTACATCATCTTGTACATCTTCTGCATCTGCTTCAACTTGCACAGGAGCTGGAGCTGCAGGAACTGGGTCAGAATCAATCATGTCTTCCTGCTGCTGAGGAGGAACCTGCCCCTTTATCTTCACAATATCCTCAATTGTTTGGTCTTCAACAAACACAACATCACGGCTTCTCACAACTTTCCTTGCTATAGGGTCAAGCAGCTTGTAGCCAAACTCATCACCACCATAACCAAGAAAGATACATTGTCGTGTCTTCGAATCAAGCTTTGACCTTTCATCTTGAGGAATATGAACAAAGGCCTTGCACCCAAAAACCTTTAGGTGGTCATATGAGACGTCCTTGTCACACCAAACCCTGTTAGGAACATCTCCCTGCAAAGGATAACTTGGTGAGAGATTAATAAGATAGACTGCAGTCATCAAAGCCTCACCCCAAAAGTGTTTGCGTAGCTTTGCACTTGACAACAAGCATCTAACTCTCTCCACAATTGTCCTGTTCATCCTCTCTGCAAGACCATTCAGCTGTGGTGTCTTCGAGGGAGTAAATTGATGTCTGATACCTTGCTGCTTGCAATATGCATCAAATGGCCCAATGTACTCTCCTCCATTATCAGTGCGAATGCACTTGATCTTCTTCTCAGTTTCTCTCTCAACCGAGGCTTGGAATTGCTTGAATACACCTAGTACTTGATCTTTGGTCCTCAAAGTGAAGGCCCAAACTTTCCTGGAAAAGTCATCAATAAAAGTCACAAAGTACTTAGCACCACCAAGAGATCTTACCGACATTTTGCAAACATCGGAATGTATCAAGTCCAGCTTCTCGGGCATCTTGTGGGGAGGTAGAGTCTTGAAGGCAACTCAGTGTTGCTTCCCTGCTAGACAATGTGAACATTTCTTGATGTGAACTCCTTTCACACCCTTCAACAATTTTTTCTTCACTAGCACTGTCATCCCCTTCTCACTCATGTGCCCAAGTCTCTTGTGCCATAGAGCACTTGTGATCATCCTTCTCTAGTGCATTGACAGAAGCACTAAAGAGCTTAGCATGAACATGATACAAAACTGAGACCATTTTACCTCTTGCAACAATCATGTTGCCTTTGGTGAGCTTGTACTGCCCTTTTTCAAAACTGCTCAAGTAATCATCTCCATCAAGCAAACCAACCGAGATAATATTGAGACGAAGTGCCTCAACATGCCTCACAGATTTGAGGACTAACCTTGTACCATTTGTGGTCTCCAAATGCACATCTCCTTTTCCAATGATGGCTGCTCTATCATTGTTCCCCATCTTCACAACACCAAAATCACCTGATATATAGTTAGTGAAGAGCTCGCTGCGAGATGTAGCATGAATGGTAGCACCGCTGTCCGGTATCCAAATAATCTCGTCACCATCCACAAGGTTGACGGTTTCATCAGAAACAACAGTGATCCTCTCCTCAACAGTGGAACCAAATCTGCCCTCATTTTCTTCATGCATAACAAGCATGATGTCCTCTTCTACTGCAGTAACTCGGTTGCCCTCTGTGTCACTATCACTGTCAACTTGCTTCTGATCTTGTTTCTTCTTTTTCTTTTTGTCTTTCTTCCACTTGTCACATTGCCACTTAATGTGGCCCTTCTGATGGCAGTGATGGCACTCATAATCAGCATACTTACTTTTTGATTTGCTCCTACCTCTTTCTGCCCCTTTACCTGGACCTCTGCTCTTGCTTCTCCCCCTGGACTGAGTGACTAGCACCTCTGAATGTGAGGACGAAGTGGCTTCAGCCACCTTTCTGGACTCTTCATTTAGTACCCTGGTTTTCACGAGATTCCAAGTGACAACTCCATTAGGTGCTGAATTGCAAACCGTGATCTTAAAGGTCTCCCAGCTGTTCGGTAATGAGCCTAGTAGCAGCAAAGCTCTCACTTCATCTTCAAATATTATTCCCATTGACGAAAGCTGATTTATAATGCCTTGGAATGTGTTCACATGATCTGCAATTAGAGTGCCCTCTTTGTACCTCAAGCACATCAATTGTTTGATCAAGAACATCTTGTTTGTACCTTCTTTCCGGGCAAACAACTCTTCCAATTTTTGCCATAAGGTGCGTGCATGTGTCTCATCAATGATATGGTTCAAAACATTGTCATCGACCCATTGCCGAATAAATCCACAAGCTTGGCGATGAAGTACCTTCCACTGACCTTCCTCAATGCCCTCCGGCATCTCAGTGGAGAACACTGGCTTCCAGTATTCTTTCACATACAACAAGTCCTCCATCTTGCCCTTTCATGCTTGATAATTTGTACCATTCAAAGATATCATCCTGCTGGTATTCACTTCCATCTTTCACCACAAGAAACTCAGCAATTTGCACAAGCAAACCAAGGCTCTGATGCCACTTTGTTGGGGCTAGACAGCAAAGATGCACTGCTCAAATTCACCGACACGGCAAATATGCACACTACACAGCCCCCTTCACTTGTGATGAACTTTGAGGACAGCTTCAACCAACAAGCAAGCAGCGGAATAACACAAACAACATGCACAAGTGACACAGGATTTAACGTGGAAAAACCTCCTCAACTTGAGGAGTAAAAAACCACGGCTGTGGACAGACCGGTCCACACAACTTCACTATGAGAATGATGAGTACAAAGTCTTCTCTAGAACCTCTAGAGAGATTTACAACACACTCTCCACGTTGCCAACCGGCAACAGCAACAACAACCACAAGAAGTAAGATTTCAGCAAAGCAAAGTTTACACAGCTTCTGTACCCTCCAGTGTTTTGCAAACTGCTCTTAAATCGCTGAACCAAACAGCACCAAATTTGGCAGACAAGTAGACACACAAGTTCCTAAGATCCTCTCCAAATTTCAGCTCAATCGGACATCGTTTGCCTACCCAAACTGTTCGTCTCCCAAAACTACTCTGTTCTGAAACTGCAGCAGTCAGAGCTGACAAAACCACTCTCAAATTCGATGCTCCACTGACCCAATCCTCAAACCAGCTAACCAAATCTAAGTACTCAAAGTAAAGAACGAGCTCACCAAGTTTGAGGTCGATCCAACCACGTTTGAGCCTCCAATCACCAGCTTGAACACTGTCTAGTCAGATGCAGCAAATCTGGACAGAACCTCTGCTTCTTCTTCTTCCTCTCTCTCAGGTTGTGTTTTCTCTTGTGTGCTCTCTCTCTCACTCTCACGAATGGCAGCCACCACCAGCCAGGGGTGGAGTGGCTAGGGTTTTCTTCTTGCTTCACTTCCCTTGGAAGCGCTCTCAACTGTTGGATGCGGCGAAGATCAACGGCTGACATGTGTTGGACTTATGGGCTGATGTTGGGCTGCCAACACACCTCCATGTGGAGGGACTTAGCCCAACAGAAGCCGTATAAGTTCTCGAACCAGAGGCTCGGAGACCTGGGATTGGAGTTCACTCCATTGAGGGAAAGTTTGTACGAGACGGTCACATGCCACTACAAGAAATATGCTATCTTGTGACCTCCACTATTGGTCACTGAAAGGTCATAGTTTTTCATTTGTGACCTTTTTGTGACCAAAAACAGAAGGTCAAAAGCTGAGGGTCATTAACGACTATAGCGACCTTCTCATGTGATATGTAAAAGGTCGTTGGTTCTTTGACCAAATTTTTGGTCACTAGCAACCTCCCTGTGCCACGTAGGCATCCAGCGTGGCAAGTGATGTGGCACAAGATTCAGCCCGGTCCAATTAGGTGTTTTAGATGGGCGAGCCCATTTATTCAGCCTTTTATTATTTTTTTCGTTGGTAATTCTGGTCTGCTTCATGGGCCAAGCCCAACGTTGTAGCCTTTTTTATTGTTGGCCCGTGGCCTTTTATTATTTATTGCTTTTCTATTTTCAGCCATTATATATTCAAGCTGGTCCCACTAGTCAAATGGGTCCCACTTGTCATGATCATCTCCCAAATTGGTCCCACATGTCAGAAATGTACAAATTTGATGATTATTTTCATAAGTGGACCCATTGGTCAAGTTTCCATTTCACAAGTTTTCAGATCACATACATAATCAAAAAGAACACATAAATTTCATCAAATATACCACTAAATAAATCTATTACAATCTTTACAACACATATATGCTACAATATGCTACTCTTCACTAAGTAGAACTTGACGGCTTCACACTTCACGGCTTCACACTTGCTTCACACTTCACACTTGAGCATCTCAGAGAAGAGGAACAACCACAAATTTAAATCTCAATTGCAGATAGGCCATATGCGAAGCAATTCAAAGTTGAAACAACATCAATTAAACACACGCAGCACGTAAACATAGGAGTCAAAATGCAAGATAAGACCAGGACAAGGAAACTCTTGTCATCAAATCAACACACACTTGTAGCAAAACAGCAACAGAATACATTATAATGAGAGTAAGCTTGAATCAAACAGCACAGAAACATGTGGATATCTCATGTGAGCATCATGTTGTGGTTTTATTAAACAATGATACAACAATAGAATACAATATCTTCAATGCAAATTATGGTACTTGTAGCAAAACAGTTTGAAACAACAACTACACAATACATTATAACGAGAGTAAGCTTGAATCAAATGTAAAAGGAACAGTTTGAGTTTAAAAGTTAAAGCATTTGCAAGATATCCCAACTCGCAAGTTCAAGAGGCATAATTCAGAAACTTGCATCGGGCACAATAATAAGAGTAGCATTTGACTTGACACATGGAACAACGACACAAAAGAATTATGGCTCAAAGTGTATGTACAATGACTTGTTGGTGTAGATGGTCCATTAATAAAGAGCTCGACAGCATGGCTCCGAGCAGCCCGAAAAGCGCACTTGGAAGAATCTGAATCAGCCGAGATTAAGAATCCATAATGCAAAAACCATATCCATTGAAGATTGAAAGAATCTGTGAAGTGAGTTCACTCTCTTTCTAGATATTTTGACAGTTTTGAGCCAACACACATATTAAAGTAAGCAACCATATCATTTATATATGCTGGCCCAAACACTACCCTTGAGTGACATCTCAATTAAGCACAAGTAACAAAGTAGAGGAGATGGATCAATCATAACAGGGTTTAGGATATTGCCCTCAAACTTGTATGTGTCAAGTATTTAGAAACAAAACAGTGTCACATTTATGGAAATAGAGGGACTAAAAAGATATATGACTCAAAGGCACATGACATCACAGAGAAGATAAAAGCACAAGATGACTGCAATGACTAGGCTACAAGTTAATACAATTGATACAAGTTAATAAAAGCCTGATGTACTACTCGGGTAAGAAGAAGCATGTACTTTAGTAGTTTTAGCACACTAATACATGTGTTAAAATGGAAGTGTCGCTGCTGGGTTATATTAATAAATAATCCAAGTGTTGCAACTTGCAACACCCAACAAGATTTGCATGAACAGTAAAACCTAGCAAGTACTTGTACTGGGATGTTGTCCATCCAATAGAGACAACAGGATAGCAAGACACAAAAACATAACCATGTATCCAAAGCTAAGCAAATCTTGACAGCAAACAACAACCATGGTGATATGGGATGCATCAATGCTTAGGGGATTAAATCATCATATTATTAGCTAGGGAACCATCAATATCATAGAGAGCACATATATGAGCCGAAAGGTAATTAAACGAAAGTAATGCCCAGCTAGACCAAAAGCTGGATTAGTCGAAAGCACATATATGAGCCGTGTCGTCGAGTCCCGCAGCCACCAACTCGCGCCGCCGCCGCGGTCACCACCTTCTTCGTCGACGCAAGCGGTGCTGCCAGACCTGCAAAAAACAGAGGTGTCTGGAATCAGGCGACGGAATCAGGCGAATGGACATCAGACTTGCCAACTAATTAACTATAGGATGCTACAAAACATTTCATTAACAAATTTGATTCAGGAACTAGCTTATTGAGTATGACAAAATGCTTAGAATAAAAATCATTTCAAGAAATGCTGCAGTACCTAAAAACAAATGCTGGAAAATAAAAATAACGTATTAAAAATGAGGCTATAGCTGGGCGCATTGGACCGAGCATATGGATGTGATCCACAAAAGACCGGACACGAAGCTAGCCATCGCTAGCAACTACGTAGTACTAGCAAATGGTACATGCTTCACATGTGAGAATGTACACATTTGATAACCGATGTTATGCTCCATGCTCAGCCATTAAGATACATGACCCTAGTTACTAAAAAAAACTCATTTCAAACACAAGAACAGAAGAAAGTTTGGGAGCATGCAGTTGGACTTAAAAGTGTATAAGAATGGTTCAGCTTTCATTCTAAGATGTGTCAACATTGCCATCCTTCGAAGGAAGCTACAGGAGTCTCCAGAAATTAAACTCAAAAGAGGCCGTGATGGAGACACGAGGAAATTGTGCAAAAATACTACAACCACATTTCCTCATTTCACCATCACATATCCACATCCCCATGCATGTGGAATTTGTCTTATCCATCTTCATAGTGGCTCCCTTACATGCCAACCACACTCGCACCAATAAACCTTGACGCAAATATGATCAGAAGATATACTCTATGCCACAAGAGCAATCATGGCAATCGTGCAACCAAGTTGAATAAACTGAAACCCTAAAATTATCTGTAAATGGAACCAGTGATTGTCATAGGCTCCAACTTCTCCACACGTACACCTCAACTAATTCTACGAACTGCTGAACTAATGGCACGACTAAGTAAGGCCCAAACGAGGCTTCGATCTGAATTTGGGAGCAGTAAACTGCTGATTCAAAACGAGACGCGTGCACACATAGCTCAGTGGAATTGAGCTACGCAGGACTCAAATCCGCGCGACGGGAACAACTGATAACACTATGCAGATGCGACGGGAAATTAAGAAACAGAGAACACCTAGGTGCTCCAGTGGCGAAAAGCAACGGCCAGGAACAGAATCGGATAATAGATCCTTGCATACAGCTAAGAAATAAAGTTGAGGTTCTCACGTTGTGGTCGAGGAACTTGAGGAGATCGAGCGGCACGGCGTGGTAGCGGTCGTAGACGGGGCCAACGACGGCCTTGACGGTCCCCTCGACGTAGTTGACGCCGGGCGGAGCGGGCCGGCGCCCTGCTTGGCATACGCGTAGGCCGCGGCGACCAGCAAGATAGCCTGCGCGGCCGCCTGCTGCACGAACTCGAGCTACCTCAGCCTGGCCTCCTCCTCCTCGGGCGTCCTCTCCATCGTCACATCCTCCTGCGCGTGTGCCAACAAACCACAATCAGCACCAAATCGAGGAAGACGAAGAACTTTTTCGATCGAGTCGATTTCGCTGCTAGGGTTTTGAGGATTCGGTGGATGTATTTGGCGACGCGATCTTGTTCCCCATCACCGCCGCGCACCCTCTGCCTCCACCGAGAGGGCGGACACACACGCGCCCACCTCCACGGTGCAGCGAAGGATGGTGAGTCCGACGACGCGCGCAATGGATGGGCGCGGGAGAGGGTGGAGCAGCGACGCTTGGGGGTGGGGCTCGAGCTCCGAAGGGAGGTGGCCGACGCACGCAAGAATGGAGACGGAGGTCGGGGGCGGGTGGGCGAGTGGTTCTGACTTGGATTGGATCTGGGAGGGAGAAGGGGGCAGCGGCGGCTGGAGTGGGTGGGGATCTGAGTTAGGGTTTGGGTGGTTGGACTGCGGGTGGGACGAGGGATGAGAGGGTGAGGTGGGTGTGGGCCGTTGGATCTGTGAGTATCCGACGGTCTCTGATGCTTGATCCGCGTGAACATGTCCAGGACCAATCAGAAGGAAGTATAGGCTTAAATGATGTTATGACCATGTAAATTGGTCTTAATCGATTAACAATAAGCAAAGAACTACGAGTCAGCCAGATGATTTTGTCTAGAAATCATCTGCCTAGCTAGCCGCCCGATCTGCGCATTGGCTATCATTCGATCACATCAATATGTCACGACAAAGACCGAAGCGTGAAAAACTTCAATGCAGCACCGATAACATCCCCACGAAGCTCCATTACAGCTCTCAACGGCGTGCTAAAAGCTCCAACGCAGCACCATGGTGCCCGCCGAAGCTCCATTGCAGCGTCGAGGAGATCCAACGCAGCACCACGAAGCCCGGCGGTAAGTTCCCTTCTCTTTTTATGACAATGTTTAAGTACGGTTGCCTCAAATAACTAGAGGTAGTTTCATACTAGGTGGGATTTTCGATGATTCACTACGAAGCGGGTCAAATTTTAATTATAGCTGCCTCATAGTTTTCTCAAATGATTCCATATTTCGCACAAGTTTGCATCTTGGAATGGCAAACAATGTTGCCTAAGTTCATTTTCTTCGGACGAAAAAACCATTTTCCATTTTTTGAGTGCCCAAAAGGAGGTTTTTTTGTGAAGGACCTCCCATATATTTGTTGCAGAATTGGACCGAATCATTTTTCTAAAGTAGTAGGCCATATTTAATGCACAATTGACCAAATGGTTGGGTGTAAAAAGTTTTGATCCACCTCTGGTGAAAAAGACAAATTGTCGCCGATTCAGTTGGAAGCGGGTGAAATTTGAACTGTAGCTGCCTCATAGTTTGCTATTTATTTTTTCCAAAAATCATTTCTAGTTACATAAGGACCTATTTAATCAGAGAAACGCCAAAAAAATTCCAAGATTCAACCACTAGCTAGGAACGGTCATTCCCGCCGTTTTGACCGCATTTTGAAACGGGCATTAAAAATTCAAAAAAAATCAAAAAATTGGGAAACCTTCGCATTGTGTCATTATATGTGACCAAGTTTCCAGGAAAAATAATAAACTTGTAATACAGTAATTATTTTAAAAAAGTGTTCTCAGAAACGAGCTATCATGTGTGGAGATCAATGGCTTTCAAGCCAAATGATCAATCTTATGGCCACATTCATGGCATAGTTTGTTCAAATGATCTAATATTGTGCACAAGGGTGCATCTTGGAATTCCAAACAATGTTGCCTAAGGAAGTTTTCATTTTCTTTGCACGGAAAATTCAGTTTTCATTTTCCGAGTGCCCGAAATGAGGTTTTTTTGTGAAGGAACTACCAAATAATTGTCGCACAAATGGACCAAATCAATTTTATAAAATACTAGGCCATATATAATGCACAATTGACAAAATGGTTGGGTGCAAAAAGTTTTGATCCACCTCTGATGAAAAAGACAAATTGTCGCCGATTCAGCTGGAAGCGGGTCAAATTTGAACTGCAGCTGCCTCATAGTTTGCTATTTATTTTTTCCAAAAATCATTTCTAGTTACATAAGGACCTATTTAATCAGAGAAACGCCAAAAAAATTCCAAGATTCAACCACTAGCTAGGAACGGTCATTCCCGCCGTTTTGACCGCATTTTGAAACGGGCATAAAAAATTCAAAAAAAATCAAAAAATTGGGAAACCTTCGCATTGTGTCATTATATGTGACCAAGTTTCCAGGAAAAATAATAAACTTGTAATACAGTAATTATTTTAAAAAAGTGTTCTCAGAAACGAGCTATCATGTGTGGAGATCAATGGCTTTCAAGCCAAATGATCAATCTTATGGCCACATTCATGGCATAGTTTGTTCAAATGATCTCATATTGTGCACAAGGGTGCATCTTGGAATGGCAAACAATGTTGCCTAAGGAAGTTTTCATTTTCGTTGGACGAAAAAACCATTTTCCATTTTTCGAGTGCCCGAAAGGAGGTTTTTTTGTGAAGGAACTACCAAATTATTGTTGCAAAATTGGACCAAATCATTTTTATAAAATACTAGGCCATATTTAATGCACAATTGACAAAATGGTTGGGTGTAAATTTTTTGATCCACCTCTCGTGAAAAAGACAAATTTCCACCGATTCAATTTGAAGGGTCAAATTTGAACTGCAGCTGCATCATAGTTTGCTCTTTATTTTTTCAAAAATCATTTCTAGGTAAATAAGTATCTATTTAATCAGAAATACATGGTTTGATGGAGAGACATCGAGGTTTGGACAAGGGCCGAGGGCCCGAACTCTAGAGCGTGGCTCGCTCAAGATGCCCATCGTGTGGTCACCGCGTGACCGTGGCGTTGCCATGTGTTCTGGGTGGCCTAGTCATGTCTAGTGGGTTGGGCACTCCCCATGTAGGTGCTAGGAAGAAAATTACAACATAAGATTCTCACGAGGATACCGATCGGTGCTCAAACATGAATTAGCAGCCAAGTGTTTGATTAGCGGTATAGGAAATGTACATGGCTAATGGGCGTGAGTTTTGGCTGAGGATGATCAGCTACTAAGAAGACCGTCTTCACAAATTTTCAGCTCAAAAGGAGGAGCCTAGCTGGTACTTGCTTTGCAAACCACCACACTGGACATAAATACGAATGTTGAAGCTTGGCTGAAAATAATGAATGGATTGAGCTGGCATTTGGTGGAGGATGGTTATTTGGGCATAGGAAAGCACTGTAGAAAATAGATACTATTTGGACATGCCAAAGTGGTACTTCCTTCACAAACTGTTACTATGAACAGAATAGGAAAATGAATATTTTTGAATTATTTTGAACTAGGCAAGGAAGGTTTTACATATTTGACGAAGATATGACCCAAAGAATTTATGAGATTTTTTGGGAATTTTGGGAATGATAGAAATATAGGTTGCTTCACAACCTAGGGCAAAACTGCCACATGGACATGACACATAGGCAAAACTGATGAGGTGGCGCCTAGTCATAGCAACCCACCACAATTTACAAGGCTATGACCATCTATATTGGTCGTTAACAACTAGAAATAAGGCAGCGGACTAGCACTATTTGCTTTGTGACCATTTCGCGTAAGGAAATTACGACCTTCGACCAAAATGGTGCAATGGTTCGAGGTTTGGAGCCCCCTGAACAGCTTTTGACCAATTGGTCTAAAATGGTCATAGATTTATGACCAATTCTTCGAGGGTCACTGACAGAAGGTCATAAGTTGACATATTTCTTGTAGTGTGCTTGCACAAAAAGGGCCACCTGCCTCTGCCCATTGTTCCCATGGCGCCAAAGCGTGGCTACTTGTAGCAGGATAGGGGACATGTCTGTTTGGTGAAATAAACAGAGCAAAGCAGGAACCAAAGAAGAAGATGAAGAAGAATCAGGATTTTTTAGATTCCCTGCATGGAATTGTGTATTTCTACAAGTACAAAGTGTTAGGATATGTAAGAGCAACTCCAACGGGCCGACCCAAACGGACGGCGCTTTTGTCCGCTTTTTGTCCGTTTGGGTCGGCCGTCCGCCCGTCGTCCACCCTCTTTTAGATTTGGATCGGCAGCGCGCCCAACACGCCGACCCATTTCATGACCGCGCGCGCTTTAGATCATGCCAGCGCGCGGGAAAGGTTTGCGCGCGCGGGGGAAATTCGGCCTAGCGCGCGCTGGTTTTGGCGCTCCAGAGCGTGGGAAGTGTTCGCGCACGCATTTTGGTGCGCCACGGCCGGCGCTCGTTATAAAGATGGCGCTCCCTTCACACTCAGTCCGCCACCACCGCCCACTCGTCTCGCCCCCTCTCATTAGCCTCGCCGCCTGTGCGCCACCATGTCGATGCGCATCCTCGACGCTTCGGATTTTCGCGGAGTTCGCGAGTGCCCCTCGGTCGCCTTCTTCGCCAAGATCTTGTTTGGCAAGAAACGGCTCATCCTCGGCACCTTCGACACCACTGAGCAGGAGGCCCGCGCGTATGACGCGGCGGCGTGGCGCCTCCGACGGCCGAGACGGGAGATAAATTTTCCTGACGCGTCGAGCCAGCGGGCGCAGGACCTGGCGCCTCTCCCACGGCTTTTCACCGACGAGGATCGTCACGTCCACCGGAGGCGGATGCGTCGCCTCGCCCTCATCGAGATGGACGTGCAAGCCTTGGTGTTGCGGCGCGAACGCTTCCCGCAAGACATCGTCGACGAACATCAGTTCTATGAGCAGAGGAGGACAAAGAGGATGGCCAGGAGGACGGAGCGAGCCGCCTATCGGGAGGGCAAGCGTGCGCGAAAGCTGACCGCTCAAATGAGACTGAGGCTACGAGAAACATCGGGGTGGGACTTCCCTGACGAGCATGCTGCTGACGCCTATATTCAGACGTCAGAGGAGGACATTACCGAGTCAGAGTCGGAAAGCGACGAGTAGTTGATCTTTTCTTTTATCTGTGTACGCAAGAACTATCTATGTATCTTTTTTCATCGGAAAAAATGGCCGGTGGCGTCGGCCACGAAGCCGGCGGTGAAGGTTGTGCACGCGCAGGGAGGAGAGAGGGCGCGCGCGCGTCCGTCTTGTGTCCGCGCTGACGCAAATCCGGCTAAAAAGGGCCGGGAATGGGTCGGCAGGCGGACGAAAGCGGACACGCGTCCGTTTGGGTCGGTGCATTGGGTCGTCTTTTCTGTCCGCGCCGACCCAAACGGACGCGGGCGGACGAAATCGGTCGCCCCATTGGAGTTTCTCTAAATACTACTATTATCTAATGGATGATGATAATGTCATTTGGGTTCAAAATGATAAACGGAGCAAAGCAGGACCAAAAGAAGAAGACTTCTTTGTTTGAAGAAATCAGGATTTTGGGGATTCATCATGGAATTGTGCCTTTCTGCAAGTGTAGTATGTAACATATAAAAGTTGCCATGTTGTAATTAACAAATAAATGATAACCTGGGATCGATGGAGAAGAATGAGTCTTACAAGTTTGATTTTATGGAAGTACTATACTCCATTTCTCACAGGAAGAGTACATTGCAAATAACCAATCATAGTTGGCAAAGACCGTTGTTTCATTTTTTTATGTTTTTGTTTTTTTCGTTGAAGAGAACTTCTTTTTCCGTTCGAGAGAACTTATATCTACACATCAAGATGATCCAATCCCACACAATTTCAAACTTGTCACTGCATAACAAGATGGAGAATAGAAGCAGAGCATATTGACAGGCCATGGCATTCTCAATAAAAAATAGCCTACGCTAATTCAAACAAAACCGCATGTGTGGTAAATCCTTCACTAACTTACTACTGATCACTACCAATTTATTGAAAATGACCCTGCTGCTATAGACATGACCCATCGAACATTTTTTCTAGCTTCGTCCCTGCTTAAAAGTCACATATGTACTGAAATAGGATATTCGGAGTTCCTTCAGGTACTCTGGCTGGTGGAAATACCCTGTCATGTATGAAAACCATACAAGAAGACAACGTTCACAACCTATGACAATCATGATAGAAATAACAGACCAAGCCATGAAATGAAAGAAGATGAAAGATCGTGGAGGATGTCGCCTAGAGGGGGAGGGGGGTGAATAGGCGCTTTAAAATAATTACGGTTTAGGCTTGAACAAATGCGGAATAAACCTAGCGGTTAATTTGTCAAGCACAAAACCTACAACAACTAGGCTCACCTATGTGCACCAACAACTTATGCTAAGCAAGATAAACAACTAAGTGAGAGCAAGATATATGACAAGAAACAATATGGCTATCACAAAGTAAAGAGCATAAGTAAAGGGCTCGGTAAGAGATAACCAAGGCACGCGGAGACGACGATGTATCCCGAAGTTCACACCCTTGCGGATGCTAATCTCCGTTTGGAGCGGTGTGGAGGCACAATGCTCCTCAAGAAGCCACTAGGGCCACCGTAATCTCCTCACGCCCTCGCACAATGCAAGATGCCGTGATTCCACTAAGGGACCCTTGAGGGCGGTCACCGAACCCGTACAAATGGCAACCCTTGGGGGCGGTCACCGAACCCGTACACTTTGGCGACCCTTGGGGGAGGTCATCGGTACCCGTCAAATTGCTCGGGGCGATCTCCACAACCTAATTGGAGACCCCGACGCTTGCCTGGAGCTTTACACCACAAAATGAGCTTCGAACAACACCAACCGTCTAGGGCGCCCAAGCACCCAAGAGGAACAAGCTCAAGGGTACCAAGCACCCAAGAGTAATAAGCTTCTCAACTTGTAACTTCCACGTATCACCGTGGAGAACTCAAACCGATGCACCAAATGCAATGGCAAGGGCACACGGAGTGCCCAAGTCCTTCTGTCCCAAATCCCACCAAAGCAACTAATGCTAGGGAGGAAAGTGAAAGGAAGAACTAGAAGGAGAACACCAAGAACTCCAAGATCTAGATCCAAGGGGTTCCCCTCACATAGAGGAGAAAGTGATTGGTGGAAATGTGGATCTAGATCTCCTCTCTCTTTTCCCTCAAAAACTAGCAAGAATCCATGGAGATATTGAGGGATAGCAAGCTCGAATAAGGTCAACAATGGGGGAAGAACACGAGCTCAAAGGATAAGGTTCATTGGGAAGAAGACCCCCTTTTATAGGTGGGGAAAATCCAACCGTTATGCTCACAGCCCGCACAGAGTGGTGCTACCGCTCGACCTCATGGTACTACCGCTAGGTGTAGAGGTACTACCTCAAAGGGTAGCGGTACTACTGCTTGCGGTTGGCACTAAAAAATACATCTGTGCCAACCACCGCTGGACTTGTGACAAGTTTTAGGTCCGGAGCGGTACTACCATTGTAGTAGCCACGGTAGTACCGCTCTGGAGCAGTAGTAAAAAATTACATCCGCTCCTGTTCGCGGTAGTACCGCTGCAACCTTTTTAGAACACCAAGACTGCCACAACTTCTGCAAACGGACTCCAAATTCAATGAAACCAAGTTTGTTGGAAAGCTAATGCTACCTCTTGAGCACTGCGTTGGTTTTCCCTTGAAGAGGAAAGGGTGATGCAACAAAGTAGCGTAAGTATTTCACTCAGTTTTTGAGAACCAATGTATCAATCTAGTAGGAGGCTCCTCAAAAGTCCCTCGTACCTACACAAACAAACAAGAACCTCGCAACCAACGCGATAAAGGGGTTATCAATCCCTTCACGGTAACTTGCGAAAGTGAGATCTAATAGAGATAATAAGATAAGATAAATATTTTTGGTATTTTTATGATATAGATTGGAAAGTAAAGATTGCAAATAAAAGATAGATGGAAAACTTATATGATAAAAGATAGACCCGGGGGGCATAGGTTTCACTAGTGGCTTCTCTCAAGATATCATAAGTATTATGGTGGGTGAACAAATTACTGTCGAGCAATTGATAGAAAAGTGCATAGTTATGAGAGTATCTAGGCATGATCATGTATATAGGCATCATGTCCGCAACAAGTAGATCAAAACGATTCTGCATCAACTACTATTACTCCACACATCGACCGACTCCTGCCTGCATCTAGAGTATTAAGTTCATAAGAACAGAGTAATGCATTACGCAAGATGACATGATGTAGAGGGATAAACTCAAGCAATATGATATAAACCCCATCTTTTTTATCCTCGATGGAAACAATACAATACGTGCCTTGCTGCCCCTGGTGTCACTGGGAAAGGACACCGCAAGATTGAACCCAAAGCACTTCTCCCATTGCAAGAAAGATCAATCTAGTAGGCCAAACCAAACTGATAATTCGAAGAGACTTGCAAAGATAACTAATCACACATAAAAGAATTCAGAGGAGATTCAAATATTTCTCATAGATAAACTTGATCATAAACCCACAATTCATCAGATCTCGACAAACACACCGCAAAAAGAGTTGCATCAAATAGATCTCCAAGAAGATCGAGGAGAACTTTGTATTGATATTCAAAGAGAGAGAAGAAGCCATCTAGCTAATAACTATGGACCCGAAGGTCTGTGGTAAACTACTCCCAACTCATCACAGAGGCCTTGGAGATGATGTAGAGGCCCTCCATGGTCGATTCCCCCTCCGGCAGAGCGCCGACGAAGGCTCCAAGTTGGGATCTCGCGGATACAGAAGGTTGCGGTGGCGGAAATAGTTTTTCGTGGTGCTCCTGGATGTTCTCGGGGTACGTGGATATATATATAGGAGGAAGAAGTAGTTCGGTTGAGCCACGAGGGGCCCATGAGGGTGGGGGGGGGGGCGCCCACCCCCCTAGGGCGTGCCCTCCTGCCTTGTGGCTTCGTCATCTGCTGCTTGACATCCACTCCAAGTCTCATGGATTGCGTTTGTTCCGAAAAGATCTCTCCCGAAGGTTTCATTCCTCTTGGACTCCGTTTGATATTCCTTTTCTTCGAAACACTGAAATAGGCAAAAAAACAGCAATTCGGGTTGGGAGAATATAATAGTAAAGCCCATGAACATCCAAAACGGGTAATATAATAGCACGGAACAATCAAAAAATATAGATACGTTGGAGACGTATCAAGCATCCCCAAGCTTAATTCCTGCTCATCCTCGAGTAGGTAAATGATAAAAACAGAATTTTTGATGTGTATGCTATCTAGCATAATTCTCAATGTAATTTTATTTATTGTGGCATGAATGTTCATATCCAAATGATTCAAGACAAAAGTTCATATTGACATAAGAAATAGTAATACTTCAAGCAAACTAACAAGGCAATCATGTCTTCTCATAATAACATGGCTTTGGAAGGTTCATCCCTACAAAATCATATAGTTAGGCTATGTTTCATTTTCATCACACAAAATACTCCCATCAAGAACAACCCCGGTTTCAGCCAAGCAATTGGTTCATACTTTTTAACACGCTTCATCTTTTTTCAACTCTCACGCAATACATGAGCGTGAGCCATGGATATATCACTATGGGTGGAATAGAATATGATAATGGAGGTTGTGTGGAGAAGACAAAAAAGGACAAAGTCTCATGTTGATGAGGCTAATCAACGGGCTATGGAGATGCCCATCAATTGATGTCAACATGAGGAGTAGGGATTTCCATGCAACGGACGCACTAGAGCGATGAATGTATGAAAGCTCAACAAAAGAAACTAGTGGGTGTGCATCCAACTTGCTTGCTCACAAAGACCTAGGGCTTTTTGAGGAAGCCCATCGTTGGAATATACAAGCCAAGTTTTATAATGAAAAATTCCCACTAGTATATGAAAGTGACAACATATGAGACTCTCTATATGAAGAACATGGTGCTACTTTGAAGCACAAGTGTGGAAAAAGATAGTAACATTGTCCCCCTTTTATTTTCTTTTTTTGGTCTTTCCCTTTTTCTTATTTGGCCTTTCTTTTTTTTCTTTTATTCTTGGCCTTTCTTTTATTTGGCCTTTTTTATCTGGGGACAATGCTCTAATAATGATGATCATCACACTTCTATTTATTTACAACTCATGAATTACAACTCGATACTAGAACAAGATATGACTTTATATGAATGCCTCCGGTGGTGTACCGGGATGGGCAATGAATCAAGAGTGACATGTATGAAAAATTATGCAAGGTGGCTTTGCCACAAATACGATGTCAACTACATGATCATGCAAGGCAATATGACAATGATGATGCGTGTCATGATGAACAGAATGGTGTAAAGTTGCATGGCAATATATCTCGGAATGGCTATGGAAATGCCATAATAGGTAGGTATGGTGGCTGTTTTGAGGAAGATATAAGGAGGTTTATGTGTGATAGAGCGTATCATATCACGGGGTTTGGATGCACCGGCGAAGTTTGCACCAACTCTCAAGGTGAGAAAGGGCAATGCACGGTACCGAAGAGGCTAGCAACGATGGAAGGGTAAGAGTGCGTATAATCCATGGACTTCACATTAGTCATAAAGAAGCATATACTTATTGCAAAAGTTTTATTAGCCCTCGAAGCAAAGTACTACTACGCATGCTCCTAGGGGAAGGGTTGGTAGGAGTTAACCATCGTGCGATCCCGACCTCCACACATAAGGATGGCAATCAAAAGAGCACCCTATGCAACAAATTTGTTTCACAACTTTTACCATACGTGCATGCTACGGGACTTGCCAACTTCAACACAAGTATTTTTTAAATTCACAATTACCCAACTAGCATGACTCTAATATCACCACCTCTATATCTCAAAACAATTATCAAGCATCAAATTGATCATAGCATCCAATTCACTTCCTATGATAGTTTTTATTATACCCAACTTGGATGCCCATCATTGTAGGACCAATTTTATAACCATAGCAAATACCATGCTGTTCTAAAAGACTCTCCAAATAATATAAGTGAAGCATGAGAGATCAACAATTTCTACAAAATAAAACCACCGCCGTGCTCTAAAAGATATAAGTGAAGCGCTAGAGCAAAATTATCTAGCTCAAAAGATATAAGTGAAGCACATAGAGTATTCTAATAAATTTCAAATCATGTGTGTCTCTCCAAAAAGGTGTGTACAGCAAGGATGATTGTGGTAAACTAAAAAGCAAAGACTAATATCATACAAGACGCTCCAAGCAAAACACATATCATGTGGCGAATAAAAATATAGCTCTAAATAAAGTTACCGATAGACGAAGACGAAAGAGGGGATGCCTTCCGGGGCCACCCCAAGCTTAGGCTTTTGTTGTCCTTGGATTATCTTGAGGTGCCATGGGCATCCCCAAGCTTAGGCTCTTGCCACTCCTTATTCCATAGTCCATCAAATCTTTACCCAAAACTTGAAAACTTCACAACACAAAACTCAACAGGAAATCTCATAAGCTCCGTTAGTGCAAGAAAGAAAAACCACCACATAAGGTACTGTAATGAACTCATTCTTTATTTATATTGGTGTTAAACCTACTGTATTCCAGGGTTCTCTATGGTTCATACCCCCCCCCCCCATACTATCCATAGATGCATCAAAATAAGCAAACAACACACGAAAAACAGAATCTGTCAAAAACAGAACAGTCTGTAGAAATCTGTAACTTTCGAATACTTCTGCGAAATTTGTCTATTGATAAACTTCAAAAAGAATCAACGCAAAAGCACGTTTCTGTGATTTACTAAAATTATTCTTGTGCATGCAAAAGTTTCTGTTTTTCAGCAAAATCAAATTAACTATCACGTAGGTTGTCCTATAGGTTCTACTTGGCACAAACACTAATTAAAACATAAAACCACATCTAAACAGAGGCTAGATGAATTATTTATTACTAAACAGAAGCAAAAAAGCAAGGAACAAAAATAAAATTGGGTTGCCTCCCAACAAGCGCTATCATTTAATGCCCCTAGCTAGGCATAAAAGCGAGAATAGATCTACGTATCGCTATCCTTGGTTTTAATTTTTTAGCGGAGTCGTGCTCGAATTCGGGAGGTTCTTTATGTTTCCCCTCATACTCGGAAATTTTTAGATCTAAAGAATCCAACCGCTTATTACAAAGGGTAATCAACATATTCATGCGGTGAAGATTTCCGCTAACACTCTTAAGAGGTCCAAGGGACTTTTGCAAAAAAATTGTTACTTCGCAAATTTTCTCAAAAACTTGTGTCTCCTCCGGGGTATGATGTGATCCCCCTTTTTGAGGTAGTGTTCCCACTATTCCCTCTATGACTTCATGCTCAATACTGGGATCAATCTCGATAAAATTTTCTTTGGCAATGCAATCCAAAAGTTGTCTATGGGACATATTTAGTCCAACATAAAAATTGCGAAGAACAACGGAAGTAGAAAGCTTCCTAGTAGATCTATTTTGAGCATTGCAAATTCTATGCCACGCATCTTTTAGATTTTCTCCCCCTCTTTGTTTAAAATTGAGAACTTCATGCTCGGGAGTAATAACAATGATAGGAGGACTAGCCATGACGACGAGCACACAAGAGACAAGCGAAAAAGAGACGAATGGGAAAGAGAGGGTGAATAAAACGACAAGGGTGAAGTGGGGGAGAGGAAAACGAGAGGAAAATGGCAAATAATGTAATGCAAGGGAGATGAGTTTGTGATGGGTACTTGGTATGTCTTGATTTGAGCGAAGACCTCCCTGGCAACGGCACTAGAAATCCTTCTTGCTACCTCTTGAGCACCGTGTTGGTTTTCCATTGAAGAGGAAAGGGTTATCCAGCAAAGTAGCGTAAGTATTTCCCTCAGTTTTTGAGAACCAAGGTATCAATCCAGTAGGAGGCTCCTCAAAAGTCCCTCGTACCTACACAAACAAACAAGAACCTCGCAACCAACACGATAAAGGGGTTGTCAATCCATTCACGGTAACTTGCAAAAGTGAGATCTGATAGAGATAATAAGATAAGATAAATATTTTTGGTATTTTTATGATACAGATTGGAAAGTAAAGATTGCAAATAAAATATAGATGGAAAACTTATATGATAAAAGATAGACCCAGGGGCCATAGGTTTCACTAGTGGCTTCTCTCAAGATATCATAAGTATTATGGTGGGTGAACAAATTACTGTCGAGCAATTGATAGAAAAGTGCATAGTTATGAGAGTATCTAGGCATGATCATGTATATAGGCATCACGTCCGCAACATGTAGATCGAAACGATTCTGCATCTACTACTATTACTCCACACATCGACCGACTCCTGCCTGCATCTAGAGTATTAAGTTCATAAGAACAGAGTAACGCATTAAGCAAGATGACATGATGTAGAGGGATAAGCTCAAGCAATATGATATAGACCCCATGTTTTTATCCTCGATGGCAACAATACAATATGTGCCTTGCTGCCCCTGCTGCACTGGAAAGGACACCGCAAGATTGAACCCAAAGCTAAGCACTTCTCCCATTGCAAGAAAGATCAATCTAGTAGGCCACACCAAACTGATAATTCGAAGAGACTTGCAAAGATAACTAATCACACATAAAAGAATTCAGAGGAGATTCAAATATTTCTCATAGATAAAATTGAACATAAACCCACAATTCATCGGATCTCGACAAACACAAAGCAAAAAGAGTTACATCGAATAGATCTCCAAGAAGATCGAGGAGAACTTTGTATTGAGATTCAATGAGAGAGAAGAGGCCATCTAGCTAATAACTATGGACCCGAAGGGCTGTGGTAAACTACTCACAACTCATCGAAGAGGCCTTGGAGATGATGTAGAGGCCCTCCATGGTCGATTCCCCCTCCGGTAGAGCGCCGGTGAAGGCTCCAAGATGGGGTCTCGCGGATACAGAAGGTTGCGGCGGTGGAAATAGTTTTCGTGGTGCTCCTGGATGTTCTCGGGGTACGTGGATATATATAGGAGGAAGAAGTAGGTCGGTTGAGCCATGAGGGGCCCAGGAGGGTGGGGGGCGCGCCCTCCCGCCTCGTGGCTTCGTCGTCTGCTGCTTGACATCCACTCCAAGTCTTCTGGATTGCGTTTGTTCCAAAAAGATCGCTCCCGAAGGTTTCACTCCGTTTGGACTCCGTTTGATATTCCTTTTCTTCGAAACACTGAAATAGACATAAAAACAGCAATTCGGGCTGGGCCACCGGTTAGTAGGTTAGTCCCAAAAAATGATATAAAAGTGTAAGGTAAAGCCCATAAACATCCAAAACGGGTAATATAATAGCATGGAACAATCAAAAGTTATAGATACGTTGGAGATGTATCAGCTAACGACATGGGCTAACACAATCTTGATAGAAATATCAATAAGAAGCAAATTAGAAAAGTCCCATGAAAAAATGGTGAGAACCCTTCCTTGAAAAAGACCGGTAAACCCTCTAACACCAAAAATGCGATAGAAGAAGCATATGAAATCCGTTTTCGATGAACTAGAGCTTGTCACGAAGATAACCACAAGATCTAAAACCTCAAAAGAAAATACAAATAAGAATCAATAAAGATGATGCAAGGATGCAATGGTTTGAGCTCTCGACTAACAACACGATCACGCTACTCACTTGAGATTCCCCTTGATAGTACGGCTATCGATCCTATAACCCAATCTCCAAACTATAACCATGAGACCGATAAAATATAAAACCTATCAAGGGCAAACCTTTGCCTTGCACGAAGTCCACTTGAGCTAGATGATGACGATCTTGACTCCCTCAAGTTGGACCACCTTTCTTGATTGTGTTTGCTCGATGAAGACTAGTTGATTGCTCCCCCATACTCCACTATGGGTGAGCCACTCTTTGGAACATTTTCACAAGTACATTGTCACCACAATGGACGGCAATCTTCAAGCACTTGATCTCTTCGTGATGCATCACTTGAACATGCACACCGCAACCTAATCCCACAAAGAACTCTCACGAAGACCATGGGTTAGTACACAAAGCGTAATGGATAATGCTTACAATACGATGGGATCACTTGATCCCTCGGTACATCTTGTACGCTTTGTATGTTGATCAACTTGATTCACTCTTGACTTAGTCTTGATCGACCTTGAATCTTTCCAACTCTTTACATTTGGATGATGTCGTAAAGGTAGACATGAATGATCACACAATCTTCTTCTTCAAGACATGCTTGCAATAAGCTCAACACTCACATGACCAATCTTTGGATAATTCCTTAATAGCACCTTGATCAACTCATAAACTCCTTGAAACCAACACATGGACTTCAAGAAAAGCCTATGGACAAATCCTTTAAATATAACTCAATGCATCCATTAGTCCATAGAGAATGTCATCAATTACCAAAACCACACATGGGGGCACCGCATGTCCTTTCAGAAGAAATCATGATTTTATTGGGGGGGGGGGCGGCTTTGATAGCCTGTCGCAGTCTTCAATCCATTTTTTCATATTTATTTTTTGTAACATAGATGAGAGGCGAGAGGACTTTTGCAACATGAAAGATTTTTTTCACTGAAAAAGATGCTGTCATGTGCAGTGTCAATCGAGAATTTTTAGCAACAGAGATAATGTTGCGGGTGGACTTTTCCAACAAAGCCTTTGTTTTAGAAAAGTATAAAAAAGCATCGCCATCCGGAACAATGATGGAGGTGATAGGGGAGGCTGGAGTGGAGATCGGGCGTGCCCGTTCGAGCGGCGGCCATGGTTGCAAGCAGGCATAGGGAAGCGGGGAGAGGAGCAGTTGAAGAGGAAAAAGAGGAGAGAAGGACTTGCCTCTCAATTGGCGACTTGCAGCTCCAGCAAGGCGGCGACGGCGACGCTTGCAATGCCATGGCAAGTGGTGGTGGTCTGCAGAAGTTGTCTCATCCCATACTAGTGGCACGGTGGACGGATCTCAGCGAGGGATCCACGGTGACCTGACCTTGAGCTTGCTCGCCGGCGCGCAAAGCAGCTGGCGCAAGATTGTCTTGATGGCGGTGGCTGGCTGCTGCCACGACTCGCCCGATCTATAGCGGGGGAAGGAGTTATGCGAGAGAGAGAGGGGCACGATTGTGTGTTGTTTCAGGAGCAGAGACGCGCGAAGGCCCATAGGGCATGTGTCGATCGTGCAAGGCGGAGGACAAATTTTGCGTCATCCGACGGGTGATGACAATCATTTCCCTAAATACATGGAGAAATTTAGGGCCAGAATAAAAAATTTACTCCCTTACGGCGAATAAGGGATCAGCTATGTGCCGGTTAGCAATGCCCTTAGAGCATCTACAGACACGGACAACAAATCTGACCCTTCAAACGCCCCCGGAAGCATCCGCAGTTACTGACCAATGAGGCCTCAAATCCATACAAAAGCATGCAAACGATGAAATCCATATACTACGTAGATGAAATAACCTATACTACTATAGTCCTAGTCGGAGATGTCCACTATCTTCATGCCCGGCTCCGGGTACATGGACGACAGCCGTAGCTCCGGTTCCTCCTCATCCATCTCCACTTCAACCTCATCGAAGAGCGCTTCGGTCACCTACCATTCCTGCCGGATGAACGGCCGGTTGGCCTTCACATAGGCCTCATCCGGGATGGACTCCAGGATGGCCTGCTGCTCTGCCATCTTGGCCGCTTGGGCAACCGCGAACTCCGCCTCTGCAGCCTCTGGGGTCCTCCCCATCAAACTTGGGAAAATCAGAGTGAGGAATCCTTGGTTTGTACTGACTGTGATGTGCTCGATGAGTATGAGCTGGTGACAAATCCGAAAAAACTTCAGCAGTATGAAACGGAGACTGATTTTGCTCACCCAACGTTGCCGACTGCCGATTCTGACGAGGTCCACGGTACTCTGCAGCCTGCGGCGCCTGGAGACTGCTCTGCCCTTCCGCGCGGACTGTGGAGGATCGCTGCTGCGGCTGTGTCTGCGCTTGTTCCGTCGGAGGTGCATGCTCGAGTTGATCCACACGGCGCACAACACCATCCAATGCCTGCTTCATCTCAGCCATCGCTGCATCTAGTGAATTGTTGGCGATGAGAACCCTGCCGAGAGTCGCTTCAGTGCGTCCCAGCGACGCGGTGGTCGTCTGTGCCAGCGCATCGAAGGCCTTGGCCGAAGAGGCGGCGTACTTGTCAAGCGAGTCCTGGATCTCGTTGACGCGTTTCGCCGTGGCCGCCCCAGCTTCGGACACCGCCTTGCTCTGCTGGATCGTGTCCTGCACCAGCTTCTGCAGATCCGCCAGGGAGAGCTCCGCTGTCGCCATACGAGCAGAGATCGTCGGCTTGGTGGACCGCGCCATCGGATCCGGTCGATCTACTCAACCAAACGCAGGTACACCGAGGTGTTTTGCGCGGAATCACCCGAGGGGATCCGCACCCTTGCCTGGAATTAGGAGTTAACCGATGGATTGATCGCGAGATGTGGATGAATTTTTTTTTGGGGAAACAGAGGAAGCGCATCGATACACGGCTCTGAATACCAGATGCTACGGGATCGCAGCAACTCCTTGCGTCACGCCAGGATGTGGTAACGAGAGGCAGAAGGAAAACGCGTGGGGAGGAAGAAGAAGCAGAGAGGAAGGATTGTATTTCAGAGAATAATGTTTACAATGCCAGTTGTCTCTCTCCCCTCCACACGCTAGCTATATAACGGTTCTATTACAGGCCACACTAGGCCGGCCCAACGGCCATCCACCCACTCAAGGCACGGCAAGGCCCAGGTCGTTGCATAGTTACTGTAACATCACACATATAAAGACAAGATGAGTCTACAACCTAATAAATAAAGTGTTGCATGACACCATATATATGTTACTCCCCACTATAGAGGTAGTAATATAGACGAGTAACATATGCATGTTACTAGTCTAAGTTACTACCCATTTAACGCACACTGCACTAGTAATTTCTGTCTTACTTTATGTTCAAAAAAAATCTGTCTCACTTACTTGTGTGGTGTGCCCGTTAGCCCGCGGGCCACTAATAAGTGTTTACTATCGCCGGGTCATCATCTCGGTCCGCGTCACAGTGTGGTGGGTCGACGGTTCGGATGGGTTGATGGCATTGGCTGGACCGTGTTTCCCGCTTAACACGTCCGCTCGCTTGTTTTGTATGGTCGATTGTGATTATGCGGCTAGCTAGGCAGTGTTATCCGAGCTGGTCCTAATTAAGTGTCGATGGATGTCGACCCTGAACAATTCAATCAGAAGCTGAGGTTACAACCTCGTTTATTTGATAAAAGAAAACACCAATCAAATCAGAATTCGTTGGATGGAATATATCAATCTTGTGAAACTCGTGTCCTTTTGAAAGTATAATTCTCCAGATTAGTGTGCAATAGAAGCGTGTCCCTTTGAAATAATTATTTTCGAGATTAATGTGCATAGAAGGTACTGCTCCTGGAACTAGTGGCAAGTTGTATGATTAAGGGATAACGACACGGTCATCTACTCGCATTTAGCATCTGACCAATGAATATATATTGTATATGAGTTTTCTATTTTTCTATTTTAATATTGTTTATATGTTTACTTTTGTAGATCAAAGATCAAAACTGATGGCTTTTTGTTGACAAAGCTTTATGGTGAACCAGACTGAAAAATCATCGGGTTTTACACAATCAGAAGAGATGCATACAAATAATTGTTCTTTATATATTTGTTGTGCTTGATAATACAAAAGGTATGTTTCTATACATATTTATTCTTGCAGAGTATGAAAGAGATGGAGATGGATTATGTCAACATTCAAAAAGAATCCATCGACATGAGTGTTGGCGCGATGTCATTGGAAGGGCCCAAAAATTTATTAAGATTTATACAACAAAAGGCCCGTGGCAACGCACGAGCATTGTACTAGTCTTTCTAGGATTCTTCATTTTGGTGTGTCATAATACACAAAATCATCTTTTTTGTGGGAGGATGAAAACTTCATTCCTTCAAATTTACGGATTTTGTGCCCAAGTTGATTCTTCTCGATTAGTTCTTCAACTACTTGCTTCATAGACAATTGCATCTTATCATCGCTTTTATATTTACAGAAGAACTACTAGATTTATAAATATTAATTTTATATGTGTGATTACCTCCAATTCAGGGGAAAGGCTTCATGATTCTTCCTCGAGCTGAATTATATATTTACTTTTAGCTCCTTTTATAGGGAACTTTCTGTGTGCGGGTTTTTGCCTCTGACATGTAGGAAGGGTATGATATTTGAAGAAGAACAATGGGTTTATAAATTACTTAATGATGTATGTGTGTACCTCCTAAAAAGCTGAGGCATGAAATGTGGGTTTTGTTTCGCTTAGAATTCTATAGCGGCAGTTCTACAAAGAGGAATTGAAGAAAAATAGAAAGAACGCTCATGAGTCACGAGAGACCATCAAAACTCTCGGACCAAACTGGAGAAGGTTCTAAGTGATGCTCTACTCAGACGTAAGAATTACAAAAAAAATATGACATAACATTTGGAATTCGAATTCATCACTAGCACTTGTTGCTACGAAGAACCAAATGTCCAAACCTCCCAAAGGTTTAGCTATTGTATCATGGTCATCATTGACGACTTTTTGCACAAAAGCTTTTTTACAAAATCATAGCCAAATCATTCAGTGGTCCGAGGAGAAGGAGAGGGGCATGAACATAGGGGAATTCTCAAGAGAGCATGAGTGCATCCAAAATGTGTTGGCCAAAATCATTGGCAATGAGGTTGTAAGTAAGGACGGGAAGTTCCACTGCAAGTCAGATGTCGACGAAGAACGACTAACGTGATTCCAAAACTTGCTCTCGTCGGTTGCCACCGACTTCCTAAGTCGGTAGATATACTACATTAAAACTACTTGTGAAGGCACTTTAGACCTCTCACAATGCAAATGTGCTTAGATGAGGTGCTAAGTGTATTAAATACCTTAGCAACTCAACTCCCCTAATGCATAGGTGCTTGACTTGTTGTTGCTAAGCACACTATATTTAATGAGTGAGCACCTAAAGTCTTTCATCCATTGGTCAAGTTGTTTCATTTAAGTGGTTTGCCTAGGTTCACGCGCTTGGCATTGGTTCTTTCTGGGGTCACCAAAGTGCTCTCTCTCCTTCTTAATTATTGTGCCATGTCATTTTTTTGCTTATGTGGCATGCTTAGCACCTGTCCACGGTGGAGCACTAGGAAGGGCCTTAAAGAAATCAGAAAATTAAGAAGTAAAGGCACTTTAGAGAAATCAGAAATTAAGAAAGATAGAAAGAACACCCACGAATCATCAGATTTGGGTGCAAATGCACTCGGGTGCCCCGCTGCTGCACCGTGAAGCAAGTCAGCCTTGGAGTGTTCACAATGCGCCGTGCACGCGTATCGCTGCAGGTTGCCATCGACGAGGGCAGGCGTCAAGGATCGAATCGATCGGCGGGTGGCGACAATCTAGAACAGACGACGCCGCAGTAGCGCCTCGACGCCCTAGTAGCGGGTAGCTCCTATTTGGCGCGCAGGTCGCACGGTAGTGACAAAGCCCCCCGCCTCCCCGAGCTCCCGATCGTTCGTGTGGGCCAGCCCATTATGCGGTTTACTCCCTCACTGATTTTGGGAAAGGTTGTAGAACCTTCCCAAAACCCTTTTTTTTGTTTTTTTATGTCTTCTCTATCGGTTTTTTCTCCATTTCTTTTTCATTTTTCATTTTTTTCTGTTTTTCTTCTTCTTCTTTCCTTTTTATTTATTTTATTTTTTTCCTTTTTTTTGTTTCCCTGTTTTCTTTTTCTTTTTCTATTTTTTTTCTTCTTTACATTTTCACTACTTTTGCGATTTTTCTTTTCAAATTTGTGACATTTTTTGTTCATAAAATTCAAAAAAATATTCAACCATGTAGAAATTCTTTTCAAGAATTCATATAATGTTCATCGGTTTTAAAATTTTTTATCAAAATTCAAAATTTGTTCATTGAACTAAAAATATGTTCATCAAATTCTATTTCTGTTCATTATTTTTAAAAACGTTAATCAAATTAAAAATTTGTTAAACATTTTTTTAGAAAATAGTTCTTGAATAAAAATTTTGTTCATCAAGTTCAAAATTTGTTCATAAAATAAAAATAATTGTTCATCAGTATTACAAAATGCTCATAATTTTCTAACTAAAATTAAAAAAATCATTATTTTTAGATCGCAAACATATTTTGAAGTCAATAACCGTTTTTAAAAATTCGTGTTGTTTTAGAAAAATTAGAACTTGTTGTGATCCCGAATTATTTTAACATAGAATAAGAAAACAGAAAATAAAAAAAGACAAAAGAAGGAAAAACAAAAAAAACAGGGAGTGCCACGCCACGTGCATGGTCGGCCCAACAGGGCACGCGGGAGAGGGCTGGAGAATGTGCGCTGCCGTGACTCGGGATCGCCGCACGCGTCAAATAGGGGCTGCCCTCACGAGGACTATTTCTCGCATTCAGCGAACCCGAATGTTCCTCTCGCTGAAGCGTTTCTACTAATCGGGCGTGCCCACTAGGGCACTGAGAAATAGAAAAAGTAGCACAAACTGAGGGCGCAAGGGGGTTCTAACCTGGGTCATTGAGATAATGTGTAGAGTAGCTAGCCACTGCGTTTTGACTTCGTATTTACATAGGAGTCGCAAATCTAATTGAGGTAAAAGACCGGAGGTTTTTTTTTCTTTCATTCTTTGTTTGGTTTCCTTATTTTTCTACGGCATTTTTTTGTTATTACAGTTTATTTTTCTTTTGGTTTTTCTTTGTTTTTTTTTCATGATTTTTTTCATTCTACATTCTTTCTTTCGTTCGTTCTTTTTTCTTCGGGTTTCTTTTTTTCATCCTTTGTTTCTTTTTATTCTTACTTCTACATTTTTATATGCATGATCAATATATTTTTCAAATACTTGTTCAACATTTTCTAAATACTCGTTCAACATTTTGTCAAAACTTGTTCAACATTTTTTTATACATTATCAACATTGTTTTTCAAATATTTGTTCAACATTTTGTCAAATACACTTTTAAAAAAATTCAAATACTTGTTCAACATGTTTCAAATACGTGTTCAACATTTTTATATATATTATCAACATTTTTCAAAATATTTTTTCACCATTTTTCAAATACTTGTTCAACATTTTTATATACATGATCAACATTTTTTCTCAATATTTTTTCAAATACTTGTTCCATATTTTTCAACTGTTTTTTGAATATTTTAAATATTTTTAAATGTATAAAAGATAAAAAATCAACAAGATTAAACACCGTGGACCGAGGGCTCAAATTTGCTTCACTTTCGAGTTTTTGGGTCCACGGTTCCCTCGGTCGGAGATCTCATCCACCTGCACGGGCAAGCCCTTTTGCCCCCTCGTCCTCTCCAATCTCCATCTCTCAAGTCTGCATTGTCTAAAAAAAAATAAAAATAAAAAATCTCTGCAAGTCAGCAAGGGAAACCCTCCCAACCCCAGATCCGAATTAGCCTCCACTTCTCATCCTACGCCGTGCGACATGGGAAAGAAGTCCCGTCGACGTCGTGGTCCGTCGCCCGCCGAGGCGTCCTCCGGCCATCACCGGCCGTCCGCCGGCTCTAGCGTTCCCTGGGTGATGCTGGATCGAATCGCCCACCGCACCAAGGGGGACGGGGATCGGGTCGTTCGGGACGAGGTGGCCGACGGCACGCTGTCGGAGATCTCATCCACCTGCACCGGCAAGCCCATCGCCGTCTCGCTCCGGGTCGCCGAGCCCCCGGAGGTGTCTCGCCTCTACCTCCACTGGCCGGACGGGCTGAGGCCGGAGATGAGGGACATGAACAGGCCAACCCTCATCGCGGCGCACGGCGACTCGATACTCTTCGAGACGTACGTCCCCCTCGACAGCGGCCTTAGCACCACCACTTACCCCATCGACTATTTCGTCTACACGGCCCCCTCCCGCCCCAAGATCAGGCCCCCGTTGCTTCTCCGGCGACTACCGACATGCTTCGAGAACGGCCGGGTGGACGCTGCTATGACGGATCACTACTGCAAGCCGTACCTGAGTCGTGATCAGCGGGCAATGTGGCGCGGAGACATCGGTCTCCTGTGCCGTGGCGAAGGTGGATTCACGGTGGCGAACCTCGCGGTGAGCGTTCAACAACCGTGCCTCTGTCTCGGCGAGTTCTCGGTGCTGCACCATACGCCGGCGGAGACGGAGATGAAGTGGGAGGTCAAGCAGCTGCCAACGCCAGTGCCTTGTGACGGCCATGACGGCGCCCCGAACCTGGTGATCGGTGGTCGTCCCTGTTCCTGGGAAACTGACATTGTCATCCCCTTTGAATTTGATGGTCGCCATTTCTTGTGTTGGGCCGACCTCTATCTGGGCTTGCTGTTTGTGGAC
Source organism: Aegilops speltoides (assembly GCA_021437245.1). Lineage (NCBI taxonomy): Eukaryota > Viridiplantae > Streptophyta > Magnoliopsida > Poales > Poaceae > Aegilops > Aegilops speltoides. Next base: position 484,842,097 of record CM038146.1, read on the forward strand.
GTCGTCGCCAAACATCCACCGCCACCACGTTACGCCTGGTTACCCGCGGAGCTGGATCAACGTCGTCTGTACATCGACGCCGGGGCCCCTGACCCAGCCCGCCGCGTGTGCGTCACCGACGCAGGCATTATGCAGCTCATCAGCATTAACAATGATGCAGGCCGCAGTGTGCTCGACCGCTCGTGTTCCGCTTTCAACATCACGACCTGGACCTTCGACTTCGAGCCAGCGCAATGGCACAAGGTCGTCACCATCAGATCGGACGAATTCTGGGCCGCTATTGACACAGACAGGCGTCTTCCACATTTCCTGCCAAAGTTTCCGACCATGAGCATGGTTGATCCTGATGATGTTTGCTTCACGTTGGAGGATAGCTACCACAATTTCTGGCTGGTGAATGTCAACATTAAGAATAAGGTCCTGGACGGGGCTGTCGCGCTCTATATCAACGAAGAAGAAGAAGAGGAAGCACGCACCGCTGGTGTGTTCTATGGCAACTCCTTTATCACCAGTCAGTTCACCCGGTACATGGATAAGGATGCTATCAAAAGTCTTGAAATGAGCAAGAAATTGCAGCAAGCAAAACAGGAGCGGGTCATGGAAAAGATGGACTGAAGATTGTGACAGGCTATCAATGTTTTTTTCTGAATTATGGAATCCTGATTTCTTCTGTCATTCCATGTTTTGCTCTGTTATTTCTATCATGATTGTCGTAGGCTGTGAAAGTTGTATGCTTGTATGGTCTTCATACATGACAGGGTGTTTCCACCAGCCAGAGTACCTGAAGGAACTCTGAATATCCTACTTCAGTACAGATGAGACCTTTAAGCAGGGACGAAGCTAGAAAAAATGTTCGGTCGGTCATGTCTCTAGCAGTAGGGTAGTCTTCCATAAATTGGTAGTGATCAATTTACCATACATGGATAACGGTTTTGTTCGAATTAGCATAGGGTGATTTTTATTGAGAATGTCATGGACTGTCAATATGCTTTGCTTCTATTGTACATCTTGTTATGCAAAGACAAGTTTGAAATTGTCTAGGATTGAATCATCTTGATATGTCAATAGAAGTTCTCTTCAACGAGAAAAACAAAAAGATAAAAAACGAAACTATGGTATTTCTACCAACTATGTGGTTATTTGCAATTTACTCTCCCTGCCAGAAATATTGAATATAGTAAATCTATAAAATCAGACTTGTACTTCTCCACCGATTCAAATGACGTTATCTACACTCGCAGAATGACACAATTCTATGATGAATCCCTAAAATCCTGATTTCTTCAGAAGAAGAAGTCTTCTTCTTCTCCTCCCACTTTGCTATGTTTATCATTTTGAACCCAAATGACATTAGCATCACGCAAAAAAAAAGACATTAGCATCATTTGTTACATAAATAGTACACCCTATGTTTACAAAATACAAGATGTTTTGGATATTTCAATATGGACCATATATGAACTGAATTGTGTGTTTATATACATGCTATTCACAAAGAAGTTAGATCATCTTAGATTTGTGAACGGAGGAAGTAATATTTACACTACACTTTATACTTGTAGAAATACACAATTCCATGTTGAATCTCAAAAATCTTGATTTCTTGTTCATCATCTTCTTTCGTTCCTGCTTTGCTCTATTTATTTTAAATCAAATATACCTATTCCACGTCTTGCCTTGTTACAAGTACGCGAGCTTTGGTGCCATGGGAACAATGGGCAGAGATAGCCCTTTTTCGGCAAGCACGTCACTATCTCGTACAAGCTTTCCCTCAATGGAGTGAACTCGAATCCCAGGTCTCTCAACATCCGGTTTGAGAACTTGTACGGCTTCACCATGGGCTTGCCGTCGTCTTCGCACTTGCCATGCGACGCAAACAAAATCCATTGTGCGCGAGCAAACAACGCCCAGAACCGAATCAAATAGGTTCAAATTATCGTATTATGTAGTTGGCGGTTATGTGGTACCGAGGGAAGAGGTCGTCGAGGAGTTGGAGGAAGTGCGCCCGCTGTAGCACGGCTCCGATGCAGAGGGGGCAGCCTCGCACATCAGGGAACTCATAGATGAGGATGTGTGTGTGGGCGACATCGCGGACGTCGGTGTAGGCGGCGATGGTGTTCGGGTAGGTGAACTTGGTGCCGGTGACGTAGCGAGCGACGTGGCTGCCGTTGAAGTTGAGCGTCTGTTCCGGCATGAGGCCCATGATCATGGACGGCTTCAATTCACCGGGGAGAAAGATCGGGTGCGATGAAGCAGAGAATTCTTACGCCTATGTTCTTTCAGAAGTCGTAGTCGCTCTAACAGGACTCATCGAACACGACGTCGGGGTTACAGTTGTGGTCCATGTGCATGGCGCCGTAGGACAACATGAACACCGCGTGTCGCACACCGGCATCCGCCACCGTTCTGATCACGTTCCTGGTTCCCTCGACTGCGACCAGCATGAGGTCTTGCAACCATCACACATGTAGGTAAGCATGTTGCACTTCCTTAGTAAAACCGCAAGAATAAGGAAGCAGAGTGAGTGAACCAACATGGTCGTTAGAGATAGGGGAGGCGACGTGGAAGATGTCGTGACAGCCGAGGAAGACGGCGTGAAGGCCGTCGTAGTCCAGGTCGTCGGCGCGGCATAGCGTGAGCCTCTCCTTGGCGCCCTCTGGCACGAGTACGTGGGCATTCTTGCGGTCAACTACACAAACCACTCCACCATTAGATGAGCTACAGAATTCAGTAAGATCGATCGTGGACCGACACATGGTGTAAGTAAACTGCGGCCGGCTTACCGGGGTCCCTGGCGATTCCCCTGGCGCGCAGAGCCGGTCCAAATCATTTTGGGGCCCAAGGCGATGTAAAATAATACTTTTTTATACTAAACTTTTATACTTATTTAAACTACGTGTATCATATTATAATTTTAATTAATATGATTTTCTGTTACTTAGACATATAAGAATGTTTACAAATAATAGTTAAGTATTCATTATGACACAATTGTAATATATATCATCAAAAAATTAATTCTACAAAATTTAAATTGTAATTATTTTTCTTATTAAAAATCCTTCAAATTATTGTTCTAATATTGCATAAACTATAAAGTGTATACACATATATTTGCAATCTGTATGTGCATTCATATATATATCTTTTAATACTATTAAATACCATGGTAGATAACTATATATATACTAACAAATATTTTAATAGTGGTTTGTAGTGTATTAAGCAACCATATTCATCGAAATTTCTAGTGTATAACAAAGGTTTCTTGCAAGTTGGGTCAGTAATAGAATTATCAAATAACCAAAAATGTTGTTACATGTACTTTTACACATATTTGATTACCTGACATTCTCAGCTAGATTCACTTGGTTTTGGTTGGTGCAAATGCGATCTCCTACCCATTTCTTAAATGAAAAATTATGCATTGATTCAAACATTGAAATCTTTGTTTTTTTATAAATTTCATTATGATATTAAGATATCCATCATAAAGTGAGACTGGCATATTTAAACTCAACTTCGCTAGTCGGATTGGTTTGCCTCTGCATGGTATAAAGTATTACTATGTGGTTAGTATTTGCGCTCTTTCAAATTAAGGCTCTATTTTATGCATTTAATAATCTTCCAGATATAATATATAATTGTATTATGTTACTAGTATAATTTGTAATTCGGGCCCGGGGAGCTCGCCCTTTTTGCCCGGCCTATCGGCCAACCCAACTGACGTGGTAGCCGCGGAGGAGGAGCTCCTTCACCACCCACGAGCCAAAGAAGCCTCCGCCCCCGCCACGCAGACCATCTTCTGCTCCGGCTGCCGCTGCTGCATCTTGCCATTGTCGCTGGTGTTGGCAATCGACGACATGGTGAATCGGTGTTTGATGACTAGGGTGGTCGATCAATATGTGGATTTGATGTTGATGCAAGATTGCTACTGTAGTTAGCTAAGAGCATCTATAGTTGGGCCTCAAACGCCTGGGCAGACAACCGCTCACTAACCGGTCACAAGAATGCGACCCAGACGGGCTCCTGAAATGGGCCTCAAACGCACAGGCTGACCGGCACCCATGATATCTAGCCCAAATATGGGGCGGATATGGGGGTGCCCGGGCTTGTCCGACTGACAACGGGGTCCCACACAAAAATCGCCTGAAACCTGGCGGTCCAACGGACGTCTCCTTCGATGGGGGTGTGAATGCCCCGTGGTGCCACTCAGGTACGGTGCCTGAGGTCAAATCCGGCCGGCAACCCACAACCCGAGCCACATCCACCACCTCCCTCTTCGCGCCGCCATAGGTGGTGGAAGCAGCAGTGTGAAAAATATTTCCGCATGTATAAGGTCCAATAGGAACTATGGGTTGATTTTGCCACAATGCACTTCGCAGGCAATGCAGCTCTCTGGCTTCAGACATACGAAGCCATGCACACGATCGATAGTTGGGCAGCGCTGTGCGTAGTAGTGTTTGCGAAGTTTAACAGAAATAAATATACGAGAGCGATTGATGTGTTCTTTGCGTTGAAGCAGACAGAAACTGTGGATGAGTGTGCCCATGTGTTCGAGGAGCAGATGCACAAGCTGTTGGTATACAATCACTCCTATGATGAAACATTCTTCATCAATTGCTTTGTACAAGGACTGAAACCATCCATCAGAGCACCGGTCAAGTTACAACAACCAACTTCAGTCGATATAGCTTACTCCTTAGCTCAAACACAAGAAGCACTGCTCGGAGAGCACACCACACAATACAGCAAGAAATGGGAGCCACGTTTCAGCTCCAAGCCATATATACATCAAGGTTTAATAGGACCAGCGGACAAAAGACCTGAAGAGCAACCACGGGTATTAGATAAAGTGGAAAATCTCAGGGCTCAACGCAGAGCAAGAGGAGAATGCTTCAAGTGTGGAGAAAAATATGGACCAGGTCACAAATGCCCCAGTAAAGTGAAGTTACATGTCATGGAGGAACTATGGGATGCTCTGCAGTCACAAGATTCGGCTGTTAGTGACTCTGACAGTGAACATCAACCAACTGAACCAACTGACAAAGAGAGCGATGATTGTATGAAACTATCTGTGCAAGCAGCTACAGGAACATCTTCTAAGGAAAGTATCAAATTACAGGGCATGGTGGGGAAACGCCAACTGCTGATCCTGGTAGATTCTGGGAGTTCCACTAATTTTATTAGAGCAGATTTGGCCAAGGAACTAAAATGTTCAACAGAAGATATTCCTGCAGCAACTGTTACTGTTGCCAATGGGGGTACTCTGCCCTGTACTACACAAGTGCCTAATTTACAGTGGTTTTGTCAAGGTCAAACGTTCAACACTCAGCTGAAGGTTCTACCACTGGGCACTTATGACATCATACTGGGCATGCAGTGGCTTGAAACTATGAGCCCTATGTGGGTGGATTGGAGGAAAAAAATCATGAGGTTCAAATATCAAGGAACAAGAATAACACTTCGAGGTGTTAAAGACCAACCCAATGCATGTAAGGCCATCTCTGGGAAACACTTGCAAGGACTACTGAACACTGGAGCAGTTGAACAGGTTATTCATCTCTGCCATATGGCAGAAAAACCTATGTCAGAAACTGATATACCACCCACAGTGCAACCTCTGATCAACAGACACAAACAGTTGTTCAATACCCCTACTACCCTGCCACCTCACAGAGAATTTGACCACCAGATACCTCTCATACCTGGAACAAAACCTGTGAATGTGAAACCTTATAGATACAATCCAATGCAGAAACAAGAGATTGAACAGCAAGTAGCTACTATGCTTCAACAAGGAGTGGTTCAGCACAACTGCAGCTCTTTTGCCTCCCCTGTTCTGTTGGTCAGAAAGAAGGATGGCACCTGGAGATTTTGTGTGGACTATAGGATGTTAAACTCTGTCACAGTTCAACACAAATATCCCATGCCTATAGTAGAAGAGCTACTGGATGAATTAGCAGGAGCCAAATACTTTACCAAATTGGATTTGAGATCAGGATACCATCAAATCAGGTTAATAGCAGGTGAGGAGCATAAAACATCATTTAAAACTCACCATGGCTTATATGAATTCAAGGTTATGCCCTTTGGGCTGACTAATGCACCTGCAACATTGCAAGCTGCAATGAACATCCTGTTTGCAGTGCTACTAAGGAAATGTGTGTTAGTCTTTATGGATGACATACTCATCTACAGTAAAACTCTAGAGGAGCACCTCCAACATCTGGAGCAAGTCTTTAAAATTCTGCAAGAAAATCAACTGTATGTGAAGATCAGCAAGTGTTCTTTTTCCCAACAAGAACTAGAATACTTGGGACATGTCATAAGTGGAGCTGGAGTTCAAATTGACCCAGCTAAAGTTGCAGCAGTTCAGAACTGGCCTGTACCAACCAATGTCAAGCAAGTGAGAGGATTTTTGGGACTCACAGGTTATTACAGGAAGTTTATCAAAAACTATGGGATTATCAGCAGAACTCTCTTTGACTTGTTGAAGAAGGATGTGATATTCCAGTGGACACCCACTACAGAAGCTGCCTTTCAAAGCCTTAAAACTGCTCTAGCTCATGCCCCAGTTCTAGCTCTACCTGATTTCAAGAAAACATTTGTCATTGAGACAGATGCTAGTAACAGTGGCATTGGAGCAGTACTCATGCAGGAAGGACACCCTATCTCCTACTTGAGCAAAGCATTGGGACCTAAAGCTCAAGCTGTGTCCACATATGAGAAGGAATGTTTGGCTGTCATCCTGGCAGTGGATAAGTGGAGAAGTTACTTACAGCATGCCCCCTTTACACTGTCAACCGATCACAGGAGTCTGACACATCTGCAAGATCAGAAAATCACTAGTCCTATGCAGCAGAAAGCTCTCTTAAAGCTGCTTGGACTAAGATACACCATCACATATAAAAAAGGTCAGGATAATACAGCTGCTGATGCATTGTCCAGATCACCTGCTCCTATTGAACTACATACCATATCATTCTGCACACCTAAATGGTTGAGTGTGGTAGCTGAAGGATATCAGCAACACCAAGAGGATAAGCAATTGCTACAAGAATTGGCTCTGAATGGCTCTAATGACAAAGGATATGTGCTACACCAAGGGATCATCAGATATAAAGACAGAGCATGGCTGGGTCACAACACTGAAGCTCATCAGGCTATTATGTTGTCTCTACACTCTAGTGGAGTGGGGGGTCATTCTGGATTTCAAGGAACATATTAGAGAATTAAGGCACTATTTGCTTGGCCAGCTATGAAACAAGACATTCAGAATTATGTGAAGGAATGCATTGTATGTCAACAAGCCAAAGCTGAGCATGTCAAAAAACCTAGACTGCTCAGTCCTTTGCCAGTCCCTAAAGAAGCTTGGAACATGGTCACCATGGATTTCATTGGTGGTCTTCCCAAGAGCAAACACTTTGACACTTTACTGGTTGTCATTGACAAATTCAGCAAATACGCTCACTTCATTCCGTTGTCACACCCATTCACTGCTCTCCAGGTGGCCCAACTGTACATGGATCATGTGTATAAACTGCATGGCCTTCCTCAAGTAGTGGTAACGGACAGAGATCCTATCTTCACAAGCACGTTGTGGCAAGAGTTATGCAAGCTTTCTGACACGAAAATGAACATGAGTTTTGCTAGTCACCCAGAAACTGATGGTCAATCGAAGAAGCTCAACCAGTGCCTGGAAACATTCCTGAGATGCATGGTACACTCGGCTCCCAAGAAATGGGCATACTGGTTGCCTCAAGTCGAGTACTGGTACAATACAAACTATCACTCAGCTCTGGGACATACACCGTTCCAAGTATTATATGGCTATCAACCCAGACATTTCGGCATTTCCAATCTGCAGAGTTCTCTATCTTCAGATCTCTCCGTCTGGCTGGCTGAACGTACAATGATGGAAGGGTTAATTCGAGAACACCTCCTCCGAGCACAACATAGGATGAAAGCGCAAGAGGATAAACACAGGTCTGACCGACAATTTGCAGTGGGCGATTGGGTCTATATGAAACTGCAACCATATGTTCAGCAATCAGTGGTCAGACGCTCCAACCACAAGCTCGGATTCAAGTACTTTGGACCCTACCAGATCGTGGAAAAGATTGGAACTGTGGCCTACCGACTGGATCTTCCAGCATCAAGCAAAATCCATCATGTAGTTCATGTGTCCCTGCTGAAGCCGGCCAAGCCCCTGCACTGGATCTGCGGTCGCGCATGAGACGCTTGATGCAAGATTACAACGGCTATGACACCGGCACAGGTATTGCAATCCCGTTTGGTGCAGGTTGGTGGACACACGCGACAGCAACTGAAGATTGCATGGAGAGGCCTTCCTGTGTCCATGGCAACTTGGGAATGGGTGTCAGATGTGGCACGGACGACAACAGCGTGATGGTGAACAGTCCGAGGGCGTCCTGTTGCTTAAGGGGAGGGGCATGCAACGACCTGGGCCTTGCCGTGCCTTGAGTGGGTGGATGGCCGTTGGGCCGGCCTAGTGTGGCCTGTAATAGAACCGTTATATAGCTAGCGTGTGGAGGGGAGAGAGACAACTGGCATTGTAAACATTATTCTCTGAAATACAATCCTTCCTCTCTGCTTCTTCTTCCTCCCCACACGTTTTCCTTCTGCCTCTCATTACCACATCCTGGCGTGACGCAAGGAGTTGCTGCGATCCCGTAGCAAACTAGCTATGTTACATGCCTCTTTTTCCTCATTAATTACTCGTCAGATCATCTATTTTGCCTAGAGATGTGTGATGTTACCACTTATGTTACTCCCATTGTGGGTTGTCTCACACGGATCGAGATGATGACCTGGCGATAGCAAACACTTAATGTGGCCCGCGGGCTAACGGGCACACCACACAAGTAAGTGACACAGTTTTTCTAACATAAAGTGAGACAGAAATTACTAGTGCAGTGTGCGTTAAATGAGGCATCAGTAATACTTGGCTTACTAGTGGAGTGCTCATATACAAACATGCAATAACTGGACAACTTGCTAGTGTTGTGTGCCTATATGCACGCTCTACTAGTAATATATGCATCATTAAATACCAATACTTTTTATTTAGAAGTCCAAATTAAGTGACTTCTTTAAATTTGTAAAATAAATAGATATCTAATATAAAAAGTTTTATTTCCTGTTTAACATGTTTAGATTTTATAAAATTAAATATCAATAATATGCAAATAAACATTAATTCTAATTTTCTCAAGCAAACATTGAATTTATTTTATTCATCATCGGTTTGTCTTGAAACTTTTTATGTGTTCAACATACAACATTTCATCTTCTATGTCAATTTTTTTCTATTTTTCTGAATATGTTTAATCTATTTAAGTCATTAAGTGCATTATTCGGGCGCCCGTGAGGAAGCGGGCGACGTGGTCGGTGCTATTGTTGAGTGTCTGCTGTAGGGAGGGACCGATCGTCACGACGAGCACAACCACGGCCAGCTCCAGTCCCCTCCTAGCCGCCTCCTCCGTCGCCGCTACCTCCGCCATCATCTTGGCGCAGCAGTATAGGTTCTGCGCACGAGGATTTTTTTGTTTAGTTCACTAGCGAGAAAGATATATACACGGGGGCACATGGAGTCGAGCTTGATCACACATACGCCTGTTTGTTTGCAGTAGTCATAGTCGCTCCAGCACGACTCGTCGAGGACGGTGTCGGGGCTCCGGTTGGGGTCCATGTGCACGGCGCCATAGGAGGAAGTGAACACCGCGTGCCGCACACCCGCGTCCGCCGCCGCATTGATCACGTTCCTTGTTCCCACCACGACCGTCGGCACGAGCTCCTGCAAGCGCAGCATGGGCAAGTAAGTGCTCCATGTTCAGGTTACGCGGCGCACGAACAACAGAGGAGGCAGTGAGCTGACAGGATCGTTGGAGACTGGGGAGGCGACGTGGAAGACGCTGTGACATCCCCGGAACACGTCATGGAGGCTGTCATAGTGGAGCACATTGGCATGACACAGGGTGAGCCTCTTCTCGGCGCCATCCAGTGCCAGCATGTGCGCGTTCTTGCGGTCAACTTCACGAACAAATTGAACCAATCAGTCAAGCGAAGGGAGGGAAATGCGAGATAGCTGGATGGACCAATGTGCCTACCGGGATCCCTGGCGGTTCCCCTCACGCGGTAGCCACGGAGGAGGAGCTCCTTCACCACCCACGAGCCGATGAAGCTCCCCGCCCCCGTCACGCAAACCAAGTGCTTCTCGTTGCCATTACCGTCGGCCGCCTTGGAGCTGGACTGCATGGTGATGATCGGCAGAGGTGGTTGCGGTCGACCTGTCCGTCGTTCGATGCTGAATTGGGCGCAAGCATGGCATGTATATATAGAGGGAGATAAAACAATAACTATTAAGACGAGACGCCTCTTTGATTGAGCGCCTCTTTGATTCGCAAAATTCTCAAAACGCAGGAATAAGAAATTGCAAGAATAGGGTGGTATGTCCTGTACTACCCTACAGGATTTGAATAGCAAAGGAATCCTACAAAAAGCTTTGAGTGAATGAAAATTTTCCTCCAAAATGTGGTACAAATGAAGCCTATGAAAAAGTTCCTAAGGATTCCAATCCTACAAATAAAATGACCGTCATAGGAAAAAAAATCCTAAGGATCCAAATCCTCCAAAAATCTTATGAAATTCCTTTGAATCAAAGAAGCCCTGAATGGATTCCATGTGCGGGCCGAAAACAGTTCACCAGAATAGCTGAATATGGGGCCAAAACCTCCGATACTCCATTGCAAGAGTTGATGATCTCCAGACAATCAGATTCCATAATTACTTTAGAGCATCCAATCTGGTGAGCTAATTGGAGATCCCCGTCGCACAATCATTGCTTCTGCTGTAGCTACATCAGGAACTACTCCGAAAGGTTCTGCAGCTCCCGCCAAAGCTTCACCCCTACTGTTGCGAACAAAGGCAGCCAGGGAGCCCGAACCGTCTTAAAAAAAGATGCATCAGTTCAGTTTACATGTTCCAAAGTGTGGTTTCCACTAGTAGAAAATAAGGCTTTCGTCCAGGCCAGATAAGGTCATTAATCCCGGTTCTCTTACGAACCAGGACCAAAGGGTGCATAAGTCCCGGTTCGTGAGGCCATGGCGCCGGCGGGGCCTCAGGGGCCATTGGTCCCAATTCTTCTGGCCCCTTTGGTCCTGGTTCCAGACAGGAACCGGGACCAATGGGCCTCCCTCCTGGCGCAACACCTTTAGTCCCGGTTGGTGACTGGAACTAGGACTAAAGGTCAGTCTTCTGTCCCGGTTCGAGCCACCAACCGGGACTAAAGATATGCCTATATATACCCTCGCCCCTGCCCACCCTCTCCTCTGTTTTTTTGGCCGTGTGGGAGGCGTGCATGCGCTGCTCTGTTCTCCTTTCTATGCATGCACATGAGGTGTTCGATGAAATGCCCGAGCCATACTTAAGGTTTCTGCTCTCCAAGCTCGACCTCCAAGCTCCATTTTTCTCAAGATTTGTCTAGGTTTGGTGGTCCGTCCCGTCCTGTCTCCGTCCTCACTACCGTCGATAGCCTGCGCCGACCTCGTCGGCGGCACCACCGTGGTGAGCCTCTTGTTCTTATCTTGTTTCTCAAAGAAAAAATAATTCTTCCTTGTATGATTTAGATAGATACCTGTATAATTTTCTTACTTTTATTATTGTTTGTTATTATATAGTGCCATGGTTTTGGTATCCGCCCCATTCGGACCTCGTCCTGTCTATGATGCGGATGTGGTATATTATCTTTTATAACTATTTGTTTTATTTAGTGTTTTTGACAATTATGCCGACCAACGTGACATAGATGTTTTTATCTAGGAGGTATGTGAACCGGAAATTCCAACCGACCCTCTTGTCGAGAGGTTAAATTTAATTGAAAAGGAAAACAATTACTTGAAGAAAAAATTGAACAAAATTGAGGAGGAAAAGATGGAATTGGAGTTGCATGTTGCGGATGTTGTCGATGATCACAAGATTAAGATAGATGCAATGCGCTTGAAGATTAGAAAGGTCAGAAAATATGCCATTGATATTGAGGCTTGGTATCATTATGCCTTGGGATCAATTGTTACCTTAGTTGCGATTATGACCGCATTTGTTGTTGCATTGAAATGTTTTACATAGTTTCAATGTATGTTTTAATTAGCTGCTCTAGAGAGCTATATGTTGTTCGATGAGAACTATGTGTGAACTTTATGTATTTATCTTTTTAGTAATAACATTTGATCACTATTGTACTTTGGTTTTAATGTGATGATGAACTTGTATTAATTTGGGCACTTATCTATTCATGATGTTCTGTAATGGTTTTTGATACACTTAATTATATAATGCATGCTGATGAGCCGACAATGGATGTACGGTGACAGATGCACCTCCAAGTACATTAAGGGCCTGCATAATTTTCTCGAAGTGGCCGAGGCAAACAAGCATAATGATTTTATGTATTGTCCATGTCCTGTATGTGGGAATATGAATGATTACTATGACTGAAAACCCATCACGTACACCTGCTTGAGAAGGGTTTCATGCCACACTATAATGTTTGGACCAAGCACGGAGAAAGAGGGGTTATGATGGAAGACAACGAAGAAGAAGAGGATTGTGACAACTATCCCCCTGAATACGGTGATACTGCAATGGGGGAAGCTGAAGATCAACAGGAACCAAACGATGTGCCTGATGATGATCTTCACCGAGTCATTGTTGATGCAAGAGACAATGCCAAAGTGAAAGGGAGAAGTTGAAGTTCGATCGCATGTTAGAGGATCACAAAAAAGGGTTGCTCCCAAATTGCGAAGATGACAACTCAAAGCTCGGTACCACACTGGAATTGCTGCAATGGAAGGCAGACAATGGTATATCTGACAACGGATTTAGGAAGCTACTGAAAATAATGAAGAAGAAGCTTCCAAAAGATAACGAATTGACCGACAGTACGTACAAAGCAAAGAAGGTTCTATGCCCTCTAGGATTGGAGGTGCAGAAGATACATGCATGGCCTAATGACTGCATCCTCTACCGCGGTGAGTACGAGGATTTGAACGCATTCCCGGTATGCGGTGCATTGCGGTATAAGATCAGAAGAGATGACCCCGGTGATTTTGAGGGTGAGCGCCCTAGGAAGAGGGTTCCTGCCAAGGTGATGTGGTATGCTCCTATAATACCATGGTTGAAATGTCTGTTTAGAAACAAAGAGCATGCCAAGTTGATGCGATGGCACAAAGAGGACCGTAAGATATACGGGAAGTTGAGAGCACCCGCGCTGACGGGTCGCAGTGGAGAAAATCGAGAGAACATGGGGGGACTTTGCAGGTGACGCAAGGAACATATGGTTTGGTTAAGCGCGGATGGCATTAATTCTTTTGAGGAGTAGAGCAGCAATCATAGCACCTGGCCCGTGACTCTATGTATTTATAACCTTCCTCCTTGGTTGTGCATGAAGCGAAAGTTCATTATGATGCCAGTGCTCATCCAAGGCCCTAAGCAACCCGACAACGACATTGATGTGTACCTAAAGCCATTAGTTGAACAACTTTGACAGCTGTGGAATGGAAAAGGTTTACGTGTGTGGGATGAGCACAGACAGGAGGAATTTGACGTACATGCATTGCTGTTTGTAACCATCAATGATTGGCCTGCTCTCAATAACCTTTTAGGAGAGACAAACAAGGGATACCATGCATGCACGCAATGTTTAGATGACACCGAAAGAATATATTTGAAGAAATGCAGGAAGAATGTGTACCTGGGACATCGTCAATTTCTTCCGACCAACTGCTACCTCTTGATCATGCGTTGGTTTTCCCTTGAAGAGGAAAGGGTGATGCAACAAAGTAGCGTAAGTATTTCCCTCAGTTTTTGAGAACCAAGGTATCAATCCAGTAGGAGGCTACACTCAAATTCCTCGTACCTGCACAAACAAATAAGAATCTTGCAACCAATGCGATAAAGGGGTTGTCAATCCCTTCACGGCCACTTGCAAAAGTGAGATCTGATAGAGATAATAAGATAAATATTCTTGGTATTTTTAAGATATAGATTGGAAAATAAAGATTGCAAAATAAAATAGATCGGAAACTTAAATGATGGAAAAAAGACCCGGGGGCCATAGGTTTCACTAGTGGCTTCTCTCAGGATAGCATAAGTATTACGGTGGGTGAACAAATTACTGTCGAGCAATTGATAGAAAAGTGTATAATTACGAGAATATCTAGACATGATCATGTATATAGGCATCACGTTTGCGACAAGTAGATAGAAATGATTCTGCATCTACTACTATTACTCCACACATCGACCGCTATCCAGCATGCATCTAGAGTATTAAGTTCATAAGAACAGAGTAACGCATTAAGCAAGATGACATGATGTAGAGGGATAAACTCAAGCAATATGATATACACCCCATCTTTTTATCCTCGATGACAACAATACAATACGTGCCTTGCTGCCCCTGCTGTCACTGGGAAAGGACACCGCAAGATTGAACCCAAAGCTAAGCACTTCTCCCATTGCAAGAAAGATCAATCTAGTAGGCCAAACCAAACTGATAATTCGAAGAGACTTGCAAAGATAACAAATCATACATAAAAGAATTCAGAGGAGATTAAAATATTGTTCATAGATAATCTTTATCATAAACCCACAATTCATCGGAACTCGACAAACACACCGCAAAAAGAATTACATCGAATAGATCTCCAAGAAGATCAAGGAGAACTTTGTATTGAGATTGAAAGAGCGAGAAGAAGCCATCTAGCTAATAACTATGGACCCAAAGGTCTGAGGTAAACTACTCACACTTCATCGGAGAGGCTATGGTGTTGATGTAGAGCCCTCCGTGATCGATTCCCCCTCCGACGGAGTGCCGGAAAAGGCCCAAGATGGGATCTCACGGGTACAGAAGGTTGCGGCGGTGGAAATAGGGTTTCATGGTGCTCCTGGATGTTTTCAGGGTATATGAGTATATATAGGCGAAAGAAGTCGGCCAGGGGAGCCACGAGGGGCCCACGAGGGTGGGGGCGCGCCTAATCCCCCGGGCGCGCCCTCCTGCCTCGTGGCCTCCTCGTTTCTTTCTTGACATCCACTCCAAGTCTCCTGGATTGCGTTTGTTCCAAAAATAACTCTCCCGAAGATTTCATTCCGTTTGGACTCCGTTTGATATTCCTTTTCTGCGAAACACTGAAATAGGCAAAAAACAACAATTTGGACTGGGCCTCCGGTTAATAGGTTAGTCCGAAAAATAATATAAAAGAGTATAATAAAGCCCATTAAACATCCAAAACGGATAATATAATAACATGGAACAATAAAAAATTATAGATATGTTGGAGACGTATCAAGCATCCCCAAGCTTAATTCCTGCTCGTCCTCGAGTAGGTAAATGATAAAAACAGAATTTTTGATGTGGAGTGCTACCTAGCATATTTCTCAATGTAATTCTCTTTATTGTGGCATGAATGTTCAGATCCAAAAGATTCAAGATAAAAGTTTAATATTGACATAAAAATATTAATACTTCAAGCATGCTAACAAAGCAGTTTATGTCTTATCAAAATAATATAGCCAAAGAAAGCTTATCCCTACAAAATCATATAGTTTGGCCATGCTTCATTTTCGTCACACAAAATGTTCCCATCATGCACAACCCCGGTTTCAGCGAAGGAATTGGTCCATACTTTTTAATGCGCTTCAGCCTTTTCAACCCTCACGCAATACATGAGCGTAAGCCATAGATATAGCACTATGGGTGGAGTAGAGTATGATGATAGGGATTATGTGAGAAAACAAAAAAAGGAAAAAGTCTCACATTGACGCGGCTCATCAACGGGCTATGGATTGCCATCAATTGATGTCAATACGAGGAGTACGGATTGCCATGCAACGGATGCACTAGAGCTATAAATGTATGAAAGCTCATCAAAAGAAACTAAGTGGGTGTGCATCCAACTTGCTTGCTCACGAAGACCTAGGGCATTTTGAGGAAGCCCATCATTGGAATATACAAGCCAAGTTCTATAATGAAAAATTCCCACTAGTATATGAAAGTGACAAAATAAGAAACTCTCTATTATGAAGATCATGGTGCTATTTTGAAGCACAAGTGTGGGAAAAGGATAGTAACATTGTCCCTTCTCTCTTTTTCTCTCATATTTTTTCTTTCTCTTTTTTTATTTGGGCTTCTTTGGCCTCTTTTTTTATATATATTTGGACTTCTTTGGCCTCTTTTATTTTTCATAAAGTCCGGAGACTCATCCCGACTTGTGGGGGAATCATAGTCTCCATCATCCTTTCCTCACATGGGACAATGCTCTAATCATGAAGATCATCACACTTTTATTTACTTACAACTCAAGAATTACAACTCGATACTTAGAAAAAAATATGACTTTATGTGAATGCCTACGGCGGTGTACCGGGATGTGCAATGATTCAAGAGTGACATGTATGAAAAAATTATGAACGGTGGCTTTGCCACAAATACGATGTCAACTACTTGATCATGCAAAGCAATATGACAATGATGGAGCGTGTCATAATAAACGGAACAGTGGACAGTTGCATGTCAATATATCCCGGAATGGCTATGGAAATGCTATAATAGGTAGGTATGGTGGCTGTTTTGAGGAAGGTATATGGTGGGTGTATGGTATCAGCGAGAATTGCGCGACACAAGAGGGGCTAGCAATGGTGGAAGGGTGAGAGTGCGTATAATCCATGGACTCAACATTAGTCATAAATAACTCACATATTTATTGCAAAAATCTATTAGTTATTGAAACAAAGTACTACATGCATGCTCCTAGGGGGATAGGTTGGTAGGAAAAGACCATCGCTCGTCCCAGACCGCCACTCATAAAGAAGACAATCAATAAATTGACCATGCTCCAACTTCATCACATAACGGTTCACCATACGTGCATGACGGGAATCACAAACTTTAGCACAAGTATCTCCCAAATTCACAACTACTCTACTAGAATGACTCTAATATCACCATCTTCATATCTCAAAACAATCATAAAGAATCAAACTTCTCACAGTATTCAATGCACTTCATATGAAAGTTTTTATTATATCCATCTTGGATGCCCATCATATTAGGACTAGTTTTATAACCAAAGCAAATTACCATGCTGTTCCAAAAGACTCCAAAAATAATATAAGTGAAGCATGATATTTAAACAATTTCTATAAAATAAAACCACCGCCGTGCTCTAAAAATATATAAGCGAAGCACTAGAGCAATATTGCCTAGCTCAAAAAATATAAGTGAAGCACATAGAGTATTCTAATAAATCACGATTCATGCGTATCTCTCCCAAAAGGTGTGTACAACAAGGATGATTGTGGTAAACTAAAAGGCAAATACTCAAATCATACAAGACACTCCAAACAAAACACATATCATGTGGTGAATTAAAATATAGCCTCAAGTAAAGTTACCGATAGACGAAGACGAAAGAGGGGATGCCTTCCCGGGCATCCCCAAGCTTAGGATTTTGGTTGTCCTTGAATTTTACCTTGGGGTGCCTTGGGTATCCCCAAAGTCCCTCAAATCCTTACCCAAAACTTGAAAACTTCACAACACAAAACTCGACAGAAAATCTCATGAGCTTCGTTAGTACAAGAAAATAAATCACCACTTTAAGGTACTGTTGTGAACTCATTATTTATTAATATTGGTGTAAAAGATACTGTGTTACAACTTCTCTATGGTTCATACCCCCCGATACTACTCATAGATTCATCAAAATAAGCAAACAACACGCGAAAAACAGAATCTGTCAAAAACAGAACAGTCTGTAGTAATCTGTAACTCCGAATACTTCTGTAACTCTCAAAATCCTACCAAATTAGGAAAATCTGATAAATTTGTGTATCAATCTATACCAAAAAGAATCAGATCAAAAGCACGTTCCTGTGAATTTTAAAACCTACTTTACTAAGCACAAAAGTCTCTAAGCGAAAACAGAAATAGCTTCAATTTAACAATATCATTATCCACATCTTTCTTCTTTTGCATATCGCACAA
Organism: Aegilops speltoides; assembly: GCA_021437245.1. Taxonomy (NCBI): domain Eukaryota; kingdom Viridiplantae; phylum Streptophyta; class Magnoliopsida; order Poales; family Poaceae; genus Aegilops; species Aegilops speltoides. Next base: position 484,860,161 of record CM038146.1, read on the forward strand.
ATCAACAGAATTGTTTAGATGAGATGCGGCATCTTCACTAGGAAGGCCAGAAAATTGATCTTTCATAACAAGATTCAACAAAGCAGCATTAATTTCACAAGATTCAGCATTGGTAGTAGGAGCAATCGGAGTGCTGATAAAATCATTATTGTTGGTATTGGAAAAGTCACACAATTTAGTATTGTCTTGAGCCATCGTGACAAAGCAATCAATCCAACACACAAGCACACAAGAGGCAAGCGAAAATAGACGAACGGAAGAGGGGGCAAAGAAAAGGCAAAGGTTTTCGAAAATCGTTTTAGAAGTGGGGGAGAGGAAAACGAGAGGCGAATGGCGAATAATGTAATGCATGGGAGAAGAGTTTATGATGGGTACTTGGTATGGCTTAACTTGACGTAGATCTCCCTGGCAACGGCGCCAGAAATCCTTCTTGCTACCTCTTGAGCTTGCGTTGGTTTTCCCTTGAAGAGGAAAGAGTGATGCAGCAAAGTAGCGTAAGTATTTCCCTCAGTTTTGAGAACCAAGGTATCAATCCAGTAGGAGACGACGCACAAGTCACCGAATACTTGCACAAACAATCAAGAACTTCCACCCAACGTGATAAAGGGGTTGTCAATCCCTTCACGGTCACTTGCAAAAGTGAGATCTGATAGAGATAGATAAATGGTAAAGTAAATATTTTTTGGTATTTTTGGTTTATAGATTGGAGAGTAAAGATTGCAAAATAATAGATCGGAAACTAGCAAGATGTAAACGAGATTTAATAATATGGAAAAGAGACCTGAGGGCCATAAATTTCAGTAGTGTCTTCTCTCAAGATAGCATATATTACGGTGGGTGAACAAATTACTGCCGAGCAATTGATAGAAAAGCGCATAGTTATGACGACATCTAAGGCAATGATCATGAACATAGGCATCACGTCTGTGTCAAGTAGACCGACTCCTGCCTGCATCTACTACTATTACTCCATACATCGACCGCTATACAACATGCATCTAGAGTATTAAGTTCATAAAGAATGGAGTAACACATTAAGCAAGATGACATGATGTAGAAGAATTAACTCAAGCAATATGATGAAAACCCCATCTTGTTATCCTCGATGGGACCAATACAATACGTGCCTTTCCGCCCCTACTATCACTGGGAAAGGACACCGAAAGATTGAACCTAAAGCTAAGCACTTCTCCCATGGCAAGAAAGATCAATCTAGTAGGCCAAACTAAATCGATAATTTGAAGAGACTTGCAAAGATATCAAATCATGCATATAAGAATTCAGAGAAGAACCAAATAATATTCATAGATAATCTTGATCATAAATCCACAATTCATCGTATCTCGGCAAACACACCGCAAAAGAATATTACATCGAATAGATCTGCAAGAACATCAAGGAGAACATGGTATTGAGAATCAAAGAGAGAGAAGAAGCCATCTAGCTAATAACTATGGACCCAAAGGTCTGTGGTAAACTACTCACGCTTCATCGGAGAGGTAATGGTGTTGATGTAGAAGCCCTCCATGATCGAATCCCCCTCCGGTAGGACGCCAGAAAAGGTCCCTAGATGGGATCTCATGGGTACAGAAGGTTGCGGCGGTGGAAAAGTGGTTTCGTGGCTCCCCCTGATGTTTTTAGGGTATAAGAGTATATATAGGCAAAGGAACTAGGTCAGGGGATCCACAAGGGGCGCATGAGAGTGGGGGTGTGCTTACCCCCCCTGGGCGCGCCCTCCTGCCTCGTGGCTTCCTCGTTGCGTCTCTGACTTCATCTCCAAGTCTTTTGGTTTGCTTTCGTCCCAAGAAAGATCATCGCGAAGGTTTCATTATGTTTGGACTCCGTTTGGTATTCCTTTTCTGCAAAACTCTAAAATAGGGAAAAAACAGAAACTGGCACTGGGCCCTCGGTTAATAGGTTAGTCCCAAAAATAATATAAAATAACATATTAATGCCCATTAAACATCCAAAACAGATAATATAATAGCATGGAACAATCAAAAATTATAAATACATTGGAGACGTATTAGGTATCCCTTGTTTGTCTGTCCTAAAAGGTTACTGAGAGCAGGCCAATCATTGATGGTTACAAACAACAACGCATGTAGGTCAAATTCCTACTGTTTGTGCTCATCCCACACACGTACACCTTTTCCATTTCACAGTTGTATAGTTCTTCAACTAATGGCCTTAGGTACACATCAATGTCGTAGCCGGGTTGCTTAGGGCCTTGGATGAGCACTGGCATCATAACGAACTTCCGCTTCATGCACAGCCAAGGAGGAAGGTTATATATACATAGAGTCACGGGCCAGGTGCTAGGATTGCTGCTCTACTCCCCAAAAGGATTAATGCCATCCGTGCTTAAACCAAACCATACATTCCTTGCGTCACCTGCAAAGTCCCCCCATGTTCTCTCGATTTTCTCCACTGCGACCCGTATTTCTTATGGTCCTCTTCCCATATTTCTTACGGTCCTCTTTGTGCCATCGCATCAACCTGGCATGCTCTTTGTTTCTGAACAGACGTTTCAACCGTGGTATTATAGGAGAATACCACATCACCTTGGTAGGAACCCTATTCCTGGGGTGCTCTCCCTCAACATCACCAGGGTCATCTCGTCTGATCTTATACCGCAATGCACCGCATACCGGGCATGCGTTCAAATCCTCGTACGCACCACGGTAGATAGATGTAATCATTAGGGCATGCATGTATCTTCTGCACCTCCAATCCTAGAGGGCATAGAACCTTCTTTGCTCCATACTTATTGTCAGGCAATTCGTTATACTCTGGAAGCTTCTTCTTCAACATTTTCAGTACCTTCTCAAATCCGTTGTCAGATACACCATTGTCTGCCTACCATTACATTAATTCCAGTGTGGTAGCGAGCTTTGTGTTGCCATCTTTGCAATTTGTGTAAAATCCTTTTTTGTGATCCTCTAACATGCGATCGAACTTCAACTTCTCGTTTTCACTTTGGCATTGTCTCTTTTCATCAACAATAACCCGGCGAATATCCTCATCCGGCACATTGTCTGGTTCCTCTTGATCTTCAGCTTCCCCCGTTGCAGCATCACCATATTCAGGGGGCGGATAGTTGTCATCATCCTCTTCTTCTTCGTTGTCTTCCATCATAACACCTATTTCTCCGTGCTTGGTCCAAACATTATAGTGTGGCATGAAACCCTTCTCAAGCACGTGGATGTGTAAAGTTTTCTGGTTAGAGTAAGACATCGTATTCACATAGATAGGGCATGGGCAACACATAAAACCATTCTGCTTGTTTGCCTCAGCCACATCGAGAAAATTATGCACGCCCTTAACATACTCGAAGGTGCGTCTGTCACCCTACATACATTTCCGGTTCATCTTCGTGCATTATATATAATTAAGTGTGTCAAAAACCATTACAGAACATCATGAATAGAGAAGTGACCAAATTAATAGAAGTTCATCATCACATTAAAACCAAAGTACAGTCTTGATAAAATGTTATTACTGAAAAAAATACATAAAGTTCATACATACTTCTCATTGAACAACATATAGCTCTCTAGAGCATCCAATTAAACCGTACATTGAAACTACGTAAAACATTTAAATGCAACAACAAATGCGATCATAATCACAACTAAGGTAACAATTGATCCAACGGCATAATGATACCAAGCCTCAGTATGAATGGCATATTTTCTAATCTTTCTAATCTTCAAGCGCATTGCATCCATCTGGATCTTATGATCATCGACGACATCTGCAACATGCAACTCCAATTTCATCTTCTCCTCCTCAATTCTTTTCAATTTTTTCTTCAATTAATTGTTTTCATTTTCAACTAAATTTAACCTCTCGACAATAGGGTCAGTTGGAATTTCTGGTTCATATACCTCCTAGATAAAAACATCTATGTCACATTGGTCGGCATAATTGTCATAAACACTTAGTGAAACAAATAGTTATAAAAGATAATATATATACCACATCCGGATCATAGACAGGACGAGGGCCGACGGAGGCGGATACTAGAACCATCACACTATATAATAACAAATAATAGTAAAAGTAAGAAAATTATACAGTATCTATCTAAATCATACAAGAATTTTTTTTCTTTTAGAAAGAAGATAAGAACAAGAGGCTCACCACGGTGGTGCCGGTGACGAGATCAGCACGGGTGATCGACAATGGTGAGGACGGGGACGGGACTGGACGGACCGCCAAACCTAGACAAATCTTGAGGAAAATGGAGCTTGGATAGGGATCTTGGAGAAGAGAAAGCTTAAGTGTGGCTCGGGAATTTCATCGAACACCTCATGTGCATAGGAGGTGAGCTAGAGCACCACAAAGTTCTCCCACGGCCGGCGCAAAAAACAGAGTAGTGGCTCTGTTTGCAGGCCGGGGCGGGGGGTATATATGCCTCTCTTTAGTCCCGGTTTGTTGCTAAAACCGGGATTAAAGGTCAACCTTTCATTCCGGTTCAATCCACCAACCGGGACTAATGGTGGTGGGCCAGGAGCGAGGCCCATTAGTCCCGGTTCATGTCTGGAACCGGGACCAAAGGAGCTTGGGCGAACCGAGACCAATGGCCACTGAGGCCCAGCCGACGCCCTGGCCTCACAAACCGCGACTGATGCCCCCTTTGAACCGGGATTAATGCCCTTACCCAGGCCTCAGCCAAAGCCCTGTTTTCTACTAGTGGTGGGAGGTACTAGTAAACGGTTGTGGTTAGTAAGTATATTGGTGTTAAGGTTTGTGATTCCCGAAGCATGCATGTATAGTCTCTCGTTATGCTATGAAGTTGGAGCATGATTTATTATTGATTGTCTTCCTTATGAGTGGCGGTCGGAGATGAGCGATGGTCTCCTCCTACCAATCTATCCACCTAGGGGCATGCATAGTAGTACTTCTCTTTGAGGGCTAATAAACTTTTGCAATAAGTATATGAGTTTGTTATGACTAATGTGAGTCCATGGATTACACACACTCTTACCTTTCCGCAATTTTCTAGCCTCTACGATATCGTGCATTGCCCTTTCTCACCTCGAGAGTCTATGCAAACTTCGCCGGTGCATCCAAACCCCATGATATGATACACTCTATCACACATAAGCCTTATCATGCTGCTGCTGCCACTCAGTTTGACATTTTGTACTACTTGTCTTCACAAAACAAACACACCAAAGCAAAGAAAAACATTTAATTATCACTTCAATCGCCGCCCAAATGCAGCATGAAACTCGAATGTTTTTAACCCCCTAGAAAACCCCATCGAAATCGATTTGACAGCGATCATTATCAACCAACCCCGAGCAAAAAAAACAGTCATGCGGTCTTCCTCCCTCCCCTTCCCTCCATCTAGGTAGTTTCATTCCGCTCCCCCCTCGTCCCTCCATCTCTATGCGGCCCTGCGCGGCAGCCATGATCCCGACCCAGCCGCCGCAGCTCCCCTCCCGCCTCCTTTGGCGCACCCCCGGCTGCCCCGGCCGCCGGGCGAGCGGAGGGAGCCTAGCTCGGTGCCGGCCTTTGCTTTCCAGCACCCGATTGTCTGGCGGGCGGCGGCGGCGAGCAAGCCGTGGAGGGGTTCATGGTCCTTGCGGCCGGATGGAGTACACCATGTTCGGGTCTAGGAGGGTCGGCGACGACACTGGGTTCAGGCGCCAACGGACCGTCAGGTGAGCAACCATATGCTACTCCTGCTTTGCTCTTGCTTGCTGGCCTGTTTGCTCGGGAGCATGGAGATTGGTTGCTGTCTTTAGCTAGCTTGGGGAGGTTAATTGGGTGCGTGGGTGAGATGGGTGTGGCTTTGCTGCTGATTTTTCTGCTCCGACAGGGATTCAAGGAGGAGCACAAGAGGAATATTTGGATTGGGCTGATGGGTTGGTGGTTGCTGTTAGAAGATGGCTGCTGCTGTGTATTCTTAGCCTGACCACCGGTTCATATATGGCTCTTGTGTGACTTTATAATGCTTCACTTTGGTTCCTTCATTTGTCCAAATATATACTTTTGGTGTCATCTAAATAGTGCATGCGTGTGTGGTATCCCTTGTTTGTTTGTCCTGAAAGGTTACTAAAGAGCAGGCCAATTATTGTTGGTTACGAACAACAACGCTCGTAGGTCAAATTCCTGTTATTTGTGCTCATCCCACACACGTACACCTTTTTGTCCTACAGATGTAAAAGTTCTTCAACTAATGGCCTTAGGTACACATCAAGGTCGTTGTCGGGTTGCATGGGGCCTTGGATGAGCACTGGCATCATAATGAACTCCCGCTTCATGCACAACCAAGGAGGAAGGTTATAGATACATAGAGTCACATGCCAGGTGCTATGATTGCTGCTCTGCTCCCCAAAAGGATTAATGCCATCTTCACTAAACCAAACCATATGTTCCTTGCATCATATGCAAAGTCCTCCCACTTTCTCTTGATTTTTCTCCATTGCGACCCGTCGGCGGGTACTCTCAACTTCCCGTGTTTCTTACAGTCATCTTTGTGCCATCGCATCAACTTGGAATGCTCTTTGTTTTGGAACAAACGTTTCAACAGTAGTATTATAGGACGAAACCACATCACCTTGGCAGGAATCCTCTTCCTGGGGCGCTCGCCCTCAACAGCACCAGGGTCATCGCGGCTGATCTTATAGTACAATGCACTGCATACTTGGCATGCATTCATATCGTCATACTCACCGCGATAGAGGATGAAGTCATTAGGGATGCATGTACCTTCTGCACCTCTAATCCTAGAGGGCAGACAACCTTCATTGCTTCATACATACTGTCGGGCAATTCGTTGTCCTGTGGAAGCATATTCTTTAACATTATCAGCAACTTTTCAAATCCCTTGTCAGATACACCATTCTCTTCCTTCCATTGCACCAATTCCAGTGTGGTACCCAGCCTTTTCTTGTCATCTTTGCAATTTGGGTACAATAATTTCTTGTGACCCTCTAACATGTGCTGCAACTTCAGCTTCTCCTTTTCACTTGCGCAGTTTCTTTTTGCATCAGCAATGGCTCGACCAAGATCATGAGCGGGCTCATCTGATGCATCTTCTTCAGCTTCTTCCCCCATTGTAGTACCAGCATATTCAGGGAACCCATGGCCAGGATAGCTGTCATCATCCACTTCTTCTTCATTCTCTTCCATTAGAACCCCTCTTTGTCTGTGTGTGGTCCAACAATTATAGACTACTAGGGAAAAGCCTATACACAAGATCTTACCAGTAGCGCGTTTTAAAATAAGGTGCTGCTGCAATTTAGCAGTAGCGCTCTCTAGCAGAACTCGATGCTGAAATAGAAGTAGCAGTAGCGCGCCTCCTCTAAGCCGCGCTACTGCTATAATTCCCACGACCCCGCCATGAAGCTAGTTTTAGCAGCAGCGCGTTAATTCGAAGCACGCTACTACTAGGTAGTTTAGCAGTAGCGCCTTTACCTATTGAGCGCTACTGCTAAAACTAGCTACCTCCCACCACCCACGCTCTCCTCTATCCGATCCACTCACACTCACACTCACTCGAGCTCCCCCTCAACCCCCCGCGTCAGTCCTCCCCCACCGGCCGCCGTCGCCCCCGCCAGCCGCCGTCGCCTACCCCTCCTCCCTCCGCGTCGCCGTCACCTCCTCCTCCTTGCTGGACTCGGTACCGCCCTCCTCCTCCGTCCTCCCTCGACTCGCCGCCGGCCGGCCCCTCCTCGCTCTGCCCTTCCTCCTCCGTCCTACTCTCTCCTCCCTCCTCCGGTCGCCCCTCCTTCACCCTCCTCCCTCCTCCATGCACAACCCCTCCTCCCTGCTACATTTTGATTTAGTAGGCTAGTTCATATGCAACATTTTGAGTTAGTTCATATGATTTAGTAGGCAAGTTGATTTAATAGGCTAGTTGACTTAGTTGATTTATAAAACATTTTGATTTAGTTGATTTAGTACGCTAGTTGATAGCTCTGAAGATTTGGCACCACCTAGCTAGATCTTAGTATTATAATTGTCCATGAACTTGCTTCTAGCGGAAGAAGAATCAAATTGCTTCTCGAGGAAGATTTGGCATTTGCCTACTAGCTGTTGGTTCTATTCTATAAGGTGTAAGTCAGCTATGAAAATATAACTGAAGAAGAACCAAAAAAATCACATGCTACTGTTTTTCGTTCCTGTGAAGTGGATTGTTAATCCTTTGCTCATATTTCTTTAGGAAAATGGCGCCACCACCACCATGTCGACTGTGCAAGTCAAGGTGCGCCAGCAGCCTTGCAACTGGCAAGCTGTTTGGCATCTACTTCCAGTCGACTTCTCGTCATGCGGTGGTAAGAAATTATATGAAATGTAACAAGTATTTTATTTTTAGTGTTGGCATTACTGCATTGTGTCATTTTGCTTTTTTTACACAGATCGTCCCATGCAATGTGAGGTTGAAATTCAACAACGTGACAGGAGACACTATGACATTTGAGGCTCCTGGGGGGTCATACACTATGGAGGTCGAGAAAGGACGCAATATGTCATAGATTGGAGGAGATGGATGGGCCCATTTCCTCACTCGCATGCGTCTTACTGGTGGTGAGTTGATCAGCTTCTCCTTTGGAGCAGAAAGACACAAACTGGCTGTCATTTATATCAACCTGGTGGAAGATGATGAAGATGACGAAGATGATGAAGATAATGAGAACCCACTTGATGAAGATGATGATGACCCACTTCATGAAGCCATCATAGCTCAAAGAATGAGGCTGAGCGAGGAGGAGGTGTGCAACCTACGGGACATAATTCCGCCATGTGCTGACTTTGTCGGGGTGCCATTCGTGACCCGCCTGACAAGTACCATGGTTGATCGACATGATATGGTATGTTATACTTACAAATGCAAATTATCCGATGATATGCTTAGTGTAGAGTCCAACGATATGTTGTGTGGAATCTAGTCGATGATATGCTTTAGTGTAGAGTCTGATCACATGCTATTAGTGTAGAATCTAAGGAACTATTAATAGTGTAGATAATCCATATATACTTATTTGCAAGAGTATGTGTGAGGCTATTTATTAATTGATATGTTTTTGTTATTGGCAAAGAGCCTATCCGTGAGTTATGGTATCGAGACTGATGAAGAAGGCTCAGCTGGACTATGCCTCACCGCAAGGGGCTCTGTCACAACCTGTACTTACCACATGGACACGGACGGTCGCACACACTTAAACTCGGTTGGGTGGAAGAGATTCCTCGATGGCAAGAATCTTCGTGTTGGACAGGCCATCCTAATTACTATCAGGAATACCCACCGCCCAGGCTTGAGGATGATGATCGCCTTTGATATCATCTAGAATTGCATGTGTGTGTGGCTTATCATCTAGAACTACATAGGATGATCGTCGTCGATATCATCTAGAACTGCATATGATGATCATCGTCGATATCATCTAGAACTACATATGATGATCGTCGTCGATATCACCTAGTACTGCTTGAGGATGCATGTTGACTATATATGAAATTGTTATCTAGTACTCCCTCCATTCCAAATATTTGTCGTGGTTTGATCTAAAACCATGACGAGTAATTTAGATCAAACCACGACGAGTAATTTGGAACAGAGGGAGTACTACCTAGTACCTATAATGCTTTATGAAATTGATATCTAGTAGTACCTATTGGCAGTTTATTGAAACCGAAAAGGGGTAGGAAGCGGGGGGAAAATGATGAAAGATATAGCAGTAGCGAGGGGCTAGGAAATCGCTACAACTAACTAATAGTAGTGCGCTCCAGAAAAGCGTTGCTGATATAGTCCACAGTAGTAGCGCGGGTGCGGACTGCGCTACTACTAACAGTTAGCTGTAGCACCGTAGTAGTAGCGCGGCTGCCCGCACTGCTGATAGCCTCAAAACCCATGCTACTACTAGGGTTTTCCCTAGTAGTGATAGCCGGACATGAAACCGGGCGTAAACAGGTGGACGTGAATGGTTCTTGAATTAGAGTAATTGTGATCATTCTTACAGACAGCACATGGACAGCACATAAAACCATCCACCTGCTTGTTTGCCTCAGCCACTACCAAAAAAGTATACACGCCATTAATGAACTGGGGAGAGCATTGGTCATCGTACATCCATTGCCGACTCATCTTCATTACACAACACCGAAAAGACCAAATTAATACAAGTTCATACATAAAGTTCATACACACTTATTCTCATAAAACAACATACGAACTCTCTATCTAAAGCATTTAAATGCAACAACAAATGCGATCAAGATCACAACTAAGGTAACTATTGATCCAACATCATAGTGATACCAAGCCTCTTTATTAACAACATATTTTCTAATCTTTCTAATCTTCAAGCGGATTGCATCCATCTTGATCTTATGATCATTGACGACATCGGCAACATACAACTCCGGTTTCATCTTCTCGTTTTTCAACTCTTTTCATTTTTTCTTTCAAATACTCGTTTTATTTTTCAACTAGATTTAACTTCTCGACAAGAGGGTCAGTTGCAATTTCCGGTTCACATACCTCCTACATAAAAATATCTATGTCAACTTGATGGGCATAATTGTCATAAACACGAAATGCAACAAATAGTTATAAAAGAGAATATATATACCACATCCGAATCATAAACCAGACGAGGGACAACGGGGACGGATATCAAAACCATGCCACTATGTATAACAAACAACCATACATGTAAGAAAATTTTACAAGTAACTATCTAAATCATACAAACATGACTTTTCCAATAATAAGGATAAGAACAAGAGGCTCACCAAGGTGGTGCCAGTGACGGGACGGTGCGGGCGATCGATGGTGGTTAGGACCGGGATGGGAAGGAACTAAGTAAACACACCTACATATGCAAACTAATAAGTTAATTTGAGCTCAAATTGCATATAAATCAAATAAACTCCCACATATAATTACTCCCAAACTAAAACCCACAAATCACTATACTTATAGAGCATTGCACGAGCTAATCTGGCAATGAGAGATGAAAAGACAAAGTTTCTAACCTTTGTGAACACTTGGATGGATGGGGTGCCTTCAAATCTTGACAAATTTTGGCAAAAATGGAGGATGAGCTCGAGCAAAGGGGAAGAACAGAGGAGAGGAATGAAAGGGGAAAACAGAGAGAATGGGCTCGGGCTGGACGAAGGGTTTATATAGGGGCATCTTTAGTCCCGGTTGGTTATACAAACCGGGACTAAAGGTGTACCTCTAGTCCTAGTTTGTGATACAAACCGGGACTAAAGGGGCTCGCGGGGGCCCTAGCCTGATGCCAGCCTTCCACCACCCCTTTAGTCCCGGTTTGTGACACAAACTAGGACTAGAGGTACACCATGAACCGGGACTAATGATGCCCGCACCCTAGCCGGCCATTGGAACCGGGACTAATGGTATTAGTCCCGGGCTGTAATTCAATCGGGACTAATGATGTGAACGTAAGGTCGTTTTTCTACTAGCACTCAACATTCAAGGAATCATACACATGCATATTACAATATTGATACAATAGTTATGAGTATTAGGGCTTCTCCAGTGGTAACCCAGAAAAAAATCTATCCACGGACCGGGGGTGGGGGGGGGGGGACAGTCCGCGGACACGGATGTGGGTGACAACCATCCAATGCTAGCAGCATACATATTCACAACAACTCAAACTAGCCGGACGAAATAATACCTAATCTAAATTGCCGCCCGTGGATCCCTTTGTCTTTCTCATGTCCGGCAGCCCGATCACCGGACTGCCGGGAGTTCCGGAGGTATATGCTTCACCGCGAAGGACAGCTCACTTCCCTACCCCTCATCGGAGGGGAACCGCCGGTTGATGCTTCAGCGGGAGGGGAAGGTGTCGGTGTCAAAACCGGCGGATCTCGGGTAGGGGGTCCCGAACTATGCGTCTAAGGCTAATGGTAAAAGGAGGCAGGGACACGATGTTTTACCCAGGTTTGGTCCCTCTCGATGGAGGTAATACCCTACTTCCTGCTTGATTGATCTTGATGATATGAGTATTACAAGTGTTGATCTACCACGAGATCGTAGAGGCTAAACCCTAGAAGCTAGCCTATGATTATGATTGTTGTTGTCCTACAGACTAAACCCTCCGGTTTATATAGACATTGGAGGGGGCTAGGGTTACACAGAGTCGGTTGCAGAGAAGGAAATCTACATGTCCGAATATCCAAGCTTGCCTTCCACGCAAAGGAGAGTCCCATCCGGACACGGGACAAAGTCTTCAATCTTGTATCTTCGTAGTCCAACAGTCCGGCCAAAGTATATAGTCCGGCTTTCCGAGGACCCCTTAATCCAGGGCTCCCTCAGTAGCCCCCGAACTAGGCTTCAATGACGATGAGTCCGGCACGCAGATTGTCTTCGGCATTGCAAGGCGGGTTCCTTTCTCCGAATACTCCATAGAAGATTTAGGACACAAGGATCGTGTCCGGCTCTGCAAAACAAATTCCACATTCCACCATGGAGAGTATAATGTTCCACAAATCTAAACTGCCGACAGCTTTTTATGACATCACGCCATGGTCCGGTCTTTATTTGAACCGTTTTCATAACCAGCCACTACACGCGCTGCGAGACAGTTTTATTGGCACGTCTTGTCGAAGTAGATATCGCGTCCCCTTATCACGGGATTCTCATCAATACAGGTGTGGGTAACCCAACCGTGTTTGTTTAATATGACTCCTCGATTTTAGGCAAGTCCCAAACGGTCACGTGGGGGACGCTTGATATTCGTCCTCTTTATAAAGGGGGGCCAAGGCCTGTCCTTTTCTTTCCACGCTCAATCCTTCCCCTCCCGTATCTTGAGTTCCAATACCCAAGGCTCAAGCTAAAGCACTTCGGTCCTTCGACCATGTCCGGATCCAATCAAGGCCGATGGATGGCCTCCTCTGTAACAGAGGAGGACATCCGGAAGCTTAGGGGGGCCAGGTATCTCACCGTCGAGATTCCGCATAGGCTACCTGCTCAAGGGCAGGTCGTCCCCACTCCCGAACCCAACGAGAGCGTCGTTTTTATCTCCCACTTCCTCCGAGGGCTAGGTTTTAGCTTTGATCCCTTCGTAAGAGGGCTCATGTTCTACTATGGACTAGATTTCCACGATCTAGCTCCGGATTCCGTCCTTCACATCTCGTCGTTTATCGTCGTGTGTGAAGCCTTCCTCTGCATCACCCCCCCACTTCGGCCTATGGCTCAAGACCTTCAATGTGAGGCCGAGGGTGATCGACGGGCATCACGCGGAGTGCGGAGGCGCTATAATAAGCAAAGGCGCCGACGCCCCATGGCTAAAGGGTTCTTTCGTGGAGACTTCTGATTTATGGCAGCGGGAGTGGTTTTACATCACCGCCCCCTGAGGTACAAAGCGGGTGGCCGCTCCAGCATTCCGCCCGGGCCCTCCACCGCAACTGGCATCATGGGTCAACAAGGGGCTGGATTGGGGGCCGGTTAACGATGTGCTAACATTGCAAAGCCGCATCCGAGACCTTCTCAAGAGGGATGTCAGTCTTGTCAAGATAATGCAAGTGATGCTGGTTTGTCGAGTCCTGCCCCGCCAACGTCGTCCTCTCCATATGTCAGAGTTCAACCCAGAAGGACCGCGAACCGTTCAACAATTCTTCGGCCTGATGCTCAAAGAGATGTACGAATCATTCTTCGGATCATGAATAAAGTGTCCGGACACCACCGAGGACGCGGGTCTCAATTGCAACCGCCGGGATACCCAAGTAAGTAATTCGACTACCGAACACACCATCCTTTATGTTTATTGTAACATCATTAAAAAATTGTTCTCTGCCAGGACTGGCTGAAGAAGGCGGAGAGGATTAGGTGTCCGGCCCCTCTTCCCGAAGGCTTGCCGAATCCTTTGTTGACCAGGATGCTTGACCGCGCACCATATTAGGTGCCATCAGGAGATGACGAGGGAAGGAATAGAGAAGCCACAGATGGGCCTCATTTTTTACACATCCAGATTGGAGGAGTAGGTGCCTCCGTGAAGGAGGATAATCGGGGAGGGGAATCTAAAATCCCTTCTCCTCAAGGTAAGAAAAGGGTCATCTCTGAAGACTTGGAAACAGAGGCTTCCAAACAAGGGAAGAAACCCTCGCCAGAGGGCCCTGCCCCGGGGGGCGTCCTTACCGCGTAGCGCTCGCAAGGGGGCCAGCCCTCCACCGAGCCATAAGTAAAAGAGTACTTTGGTGAACATACCCCGTTTTGTCTCTGAGGGTAATGGTCGAAACATATTTGTTGCAGTCCGGCTCATAGCCCTTCTCCACAGAGTTCGTCCTCGGGGGATCTTCCTCCGGAGATGATGGAGAGCAAGACGCCTCCCCCTGCCTCCCCGTCACATGGGGCGAACGATCCCAAGGTGTCGTCACGGAGGATTTCTCCTGATCCACAAAGGCCAGAAGTTGACACTTCGGCTGCCCGGAGTCTGGCGTATCCGGCTCACAAAGAGAGCTTTAGGAGGAGTCCGAAATTGTCCGGCACATAGCCGGACACGCTAATGGGCCTTCTGGAGCGAGCGGCCATCTTAGAGACACATCGTGCCTTAATGGGCACGGTGGTTGAGAGGATTTCATCCGTGAAAAGCGGTTTGAATGAAGCTTTTACGAGTCTACTGAGAGGCTTTGCGGTACACAAAAATGTATTTTTGATGGTTCCGCACATACTAAGTGTGATCTGTATAGATAGTAGCCCCTGAGACTCTGGTTGCCATCAACGTGGAGAACAGAGGATTGTACTCTCTGATAATAAGCGTGCTGCTTTATGTGCAGGTGGCTGAGGGTCCGGTGGCCGACCGATCTGCTGATTTTGCCGAACTAAAGAGGTAGCTAGACGTGGCCGATGTCGACATCGGCTTGTTAACAAGCATCTTGACGAGGCCCATGGTATGTATATTCGGCTTGTCAGCAAATATTTAAGAGGAGCATGATGCTAGTATCTATAATATGTTGTGACTGCAGATGGAGCTGCTGCCGTGGAGACCCTTCGGGCGGAGCTTGCCCGAGCCAAGGAGCAAGCCCGGATAAGTGATGCGACCGCTGTGAAGGCGGTCGAGGTGTTAAGAGCCGAACAAGCTGCTCATCACCGGAGCGAAGAAAAGATAGCCCAGATAGCTACCGAGCTGGAAGATGCTGCCAACCGCCGTGAGCTCCTTGAAAAGGAAAATCAAGTAAAAGCGGCTGACCTGAAGAAGGCCCCGGAGGCAGCCAAGGAAACCCACTCTGAAATGAGGGGTATGAGGGAGGAGCTTCGTGAAGCCGGATATATCATGGCTGGGAAGCCCTATCTGTTACGGATGAAATTTGGAGATCCAAAATATGCCCGTCTGGATTAGTTGTGGAGTGAAGCGGACTCATATGCGCCCCTGGCAAAGAGTGCGGCTAATGCGACCGAGTTTTTCAGAGATCAGAAAGACCATACGGCTAAGAGGTTATTCTGGTCGCAGTTCAGTGCCCCGACGCGTCCGCTACCATTGAATGAAAAGATGGCCGCATGGGACGAATCCACAGGTTGTCCGGGCTTGCTACGAGGTCTGTCGTGGATCATCTTTGGAAACAAGGACCAAGGCCAGACAACTATTTTGGATTGGCGCAACAATTCCTTGGTGCTGTGTCGCATATCGATGCCGTGAAGAGGTCGGCGTGCATAGAGGGTGCGCGGATGGCTCTTGCCCGTGTTAAAACATACTGGGCTAGGATGGAACCCACCGCTATTGCAACCCGGAGTGTGGCGGACGGCCAGGACCCGGCCGAGCACTATTTCGAAGAAGTCTTAGAAGGCACCCATTTAATAGAGGGTCAGTGCTCGAAGAGTGCCATGTTCGAATGACATGTATCACGATTGTAAAGACAATGCTATTTTGATTATAAAGGCTGTGTTTATACTTTTGCCCGAAAGTATTATAATGCCTCCTGTGCGGCCGTTTATGTATATATATAACCTGAAAGTTTGCAGTCGTCGGCTTCAGCCCCCACGCATATAATGCGGGGGTGTTCGAGAAAATGCGTAGTCACACTTGATCCAACGTCTTGGTCCGTTAAGGAGGTGATAGCGCGGCAAACTAGGCAATCAGACTATATAACTTTAACACTTTCACTTAGCCATAGGAGTTTGATGGTGGGGCTACTAGATAGCCCCTGGTACTTTCGCGTTCAGCCGGATATGGTGCGCGTATGTACTTGACCGGGAAACCGGTCCTTCGTTAATGCGGAGGGATCGCGAAGATTCCGCTGGGTCATTGAGTGGTTGACCAGTCTCGCGCTGCATCATGACAGTTAGTTTTTGGCTTTCTCTACTGAGGTGCTCGTCCAGATGAACTGGGGCACAATCGCAATAGTTCTCCCAGTGCCGCCTTAGCTGATAGAACGGAATGTAAGGTAGCAAAACACGGGAGCTGGGCAAACCCAACATTTGACCAAAGACATGATTCGAAGCTGATGCATATAAGGCCAAACTCGCGACACCAAACACTCCCTAAGGTATTCGGACTTTATAATGTGTACTGGGCTGAATAATGCCCTCGACAATAAACCCTAAGTTTCCAGGTATGAGCAGTAGTCTGATGTGACAAAAATGCCGAAAACGCCAGTATCCCTCCCGGTTATATAAAGTTTTCTGGAGGGGAAGAAGCAACAAGAGACATTAAAAAGGTTTACGCAGGGTCTTAATCTAAAAAGAAACCTTTCAGCGGGGCCCTGTTGCACGTCTACGCCTTTATCTCCGTTGTGCCATATCCTGGAAGGGTGTAGCACGCTGATCATCTATAAAAAAAGGAAAAAACCCAGGTGAAAGACTTCGTGCGAGGTGTTTGTTAATCCGAATGAACCATGAAAATGCAATATGCTATTGTATCGATAGGGTCGAGCCAAGCTATGGGCTCTTTTTGCGAGCAGCCCCTAGCATCTTTTATGGGGAAATCCCAACTGGCTTATTACATTGGGTGGAGCGCCGGACTCGTCTAACCATGTCTGTGGTCTTGACGACCGGCCACTTGTCCTGATTGGAGGGACCGCTCAGTGTTCGGCTGCGAGAGCCGCCACGTATTCTTCCGCACATAAGGAACGCTCTGTATTTCGGCTAACTGTGATGGCGCCGTGTGGACCAGGGATCTTAAGTTTGAGGCAGGCGTAATGCGGTACTGCATTGAAACGAGCGAAGGCCGTTCTTCCGAGTAGTGCGTGGTAGCGCTTCGGAATGGAGCGATGTCGAAGGTTAATTCCTCGCTTCTGAAGTTGTCGGGAGAACCGAATACAACCTCTAGTACTAGA
Source organism: Aegilops speltoides (assembly GCA_021437245.1). NCBI lineage: Eukaryota > Viridiplantae > Streptophyta > Magnoliopsida > Poales > Poaceae > Aegilops > Aegilops speltoides. The sequence goes on from CM038146.1 coordinate 484,877,423, forward strand.
GAGCCTGTACAGTGGGCCTCGACGCCTGGTATTACTCCTTTAAAGGTAGTGTTGCTTAGGCTGATTCTTGAGGGGTCTATCCCCATTTTGCGGACAGTGTCCTGATATATCAGGTTTAGACTACTACCGCCGTCCATGAGGACTCGTGTGAGATGGTATCCGTCAATTATTGGGTCGAGCACCAAGGCAGCCGATCCTCCATGCCGGATACTAGTCGGATGGTCCTTGCGGTCGAAGGTGATCGGGCAGGCCGACCAGGGATTAAATTTGGGGGCGACGGGCTCAACAGCGTATACGTCTCTGAGTGCGCGTTTGCGCATTCTCTTTGGAATGTGAGTTACGTAAATTATATTCAGTGTTTTGACTTCTGGTGGGAATTTTTTTTGTCCTCCAGTGTTCGGCTAACAAGGCTCATCCTCGTCTTCACTTGGTGTCTTCCTCCCCTTTTGTTCGGCATTCAGCTTGCCGGCCTATTTGAAAACCCAACACTCTCTGTGGGTGTCATTTGCAGGTTTTTCCGGGGTGCCGTGAATCTGACATAATTTGTCTAGAATCTTGTTTAGGCTGGACGGTCCATCTCTGCTGCCTTTAAATGGCTTCTTCCGTTGACCGGGTCGAGAGCCCTGAATCCGGCGTTGACCGTCGTGTTCTCTGGGCTACCGTCATTATTTCGACGCTTGTTTTTGTTGCGTCGCGGCTTCCCGTTGCCATCCCTGACTTCGGATGTGCTTGGGTTGCTGGTGCTGCTACGGGCCAGCCAGCTGTCCTCCCCCACACAAAAGCGGGTCATAAGGCTTGTTAAGGCTGCCATTGTCCTTGGCTTTTCTTGGCCGAGGTGTCTGGCAAGCCATTCATCTCGGATACTGTGTTTGAAAGCCGCTAAGGCTTCGGCGTCCAGGAAATCGACTATTTGATTCTTCTTAGTAAGAAATCTGTTAAAGAGCTTTCCGGCTGACTCTCCAGGCTGTTGAATTATGTGACTTAGGTCGTCTGCATCCAGAGGTCGGACATAGGTCCCTTGAATATTGGCCCTGAAAGCATCCTCGAGCTCTTCCCAACTTTTGATTGAGCTTTCTGTAAGGCTTTTCAACTAGTGCCGAGCTAGTCCCTTTAATTTGAGGGGTAGGTATTTAATGGCATGGAGATCGTCTCCGCGAGCCATGTGGATATGAAGGATAAAGTCCTCGATCCAGACCCCAGGGTCTGTAGTTCAGTCGTATGCCTCTATATTCACGGGTTTAAATCCTTCTAGAAATTCATGATCCAGTACCTTATCGGTGAGGCATAGGGGGTGTGCAGCACCCCTGTATTTGGTCATGTCATGGCATGCTGTCGACGGTTGTTGTGTTCGATTCTGATTCCTAGATGGTGTTCGATCAATGTGATAGTTTCGGTAGCTCTGATCCTGTGCCGGAGCGCGCTTCCTAGATCCGTAGATGGATCTGGCCATACCGGACTTTTTGTCCATGAGCTCACGTAAATCGTGTGCTGACTTGTGTGCGGCATCATTAGCCGTCTTGTCACGACCACGGGGCGGTCGGCCCGGCTGATCGGTCGTTTTTGGCTGAATGGGCTCTACGGCCTCGTCATCGAATTCGGGCAGCATCTTGCGCTTTGGGTAGCTCTTTGTGTGACGATCATTGCCGTATTTTTCTTCTGTGTCGAGCACTTTGTTCCACCTGCAGTTGAGCATATCCTGCGGGGCCTCAAGCCTTTGCTTCTGCTTCTTTAGACTCCTTGCGGTGGCGATAAGCCTTCTGTGGAGGTTCTCTTGTTCCAAGAGTTTGTCTGGGATGATGAGTGCATCATTGTCCGGGCTGTCCTCTTCTCCGGAGACAGGTTGGTGAATTTTACCCTCGGGATCAGCGTCATCTGGCGTCGGCTCCGGACTATGCTCATCGTCCCCTGGCTCATCCTGCTCAATCGCTAGGTCCATGGGGTCGTCGTTTCCTTTGGAGTCAACTGGGGTATTATTATTTCTTGCGCTGTTGTCGCTGTTTTTACTGTGGCGGGATTTAGAGCGGCGTCTACGGCGCCTCTTTGGTGGCTTATCGAGGGGATTATCCTTCGTTGTATCGTCACCATCGCCTTCTTTTGGTGTGTCCACCATGTATATATCGTATGATGAGGTGGCAGTCCAGCGCCCAGTGGGCGGTGGTTCCTGTTCTTCTCCTGCGTCGATGTAAATACCGTCGACGTCTTCGGAGTCGAAATCGAGCGTGTTGGTTAAGTCATCGACAGTGGCTATGAAGTGGGTGGTGGGTGTTGAATGAATTTATTCGTCGCCGCTTCCCACTCGAGCCGAACATAGTTCGGCCAGGAATCTCTTGACAAGGAGACAGACCTTAATGAGTTCAGCACATCACCTAAGGGCGAGTGCTGAAAAATATCCACGGCAGTGAACTCCATGACTGGTGCCCAATCAGATTCGACAGGCACGGACGCACGCGGTTTGGATCCTGTAGCCGGAGACGAGTCCGAGGGTCCGATGACACCACTCTCACAGGAGGTGGGATCAATGTTCGGCTCCGACACCGATGAGTGTGCGGCCTCCGTGGCGGGGTCCATCCACCCGTCCTCAGAAGGCATGATCTGCTCCGGATTGATTCCTGGCGCCAACGCAGGTGCAATCTCCCGAATACTGTCCGATGGTAGATCAAAGTCATGCCCGTCGTGACTGTTCGACGCACCTGTCATGGGCTCGAATCCGTCGAAGATCAAGTCTCCGCGGATGTCGGCAGTATAGTTTAAGCTTCCAAACCTGACCTGATGGCCAGGGGCGTAGCTATCGATCTGCTCCAGATGGCCAAGCGAGTTGGCCTGCAGTATGAAGCCACCGAATACGAAGATCTGTTCGGGAAGGAAAACCTCCTCCTGGACCGCATCGTTGAAGATGATCGAAGGGGCCATCAAACCTTACAGCGACGGCACAGTGGAACTCTCAATGAAAGCACCAATGTCGGTGTCAAAACCGGCGGATCTCGGGTAGGGGTCCCGAACTGTGCGTCTATGGCTAATGGTAACAGGAGGCAGGGGACATGATGTTTTACCCAGGTTCGGGCCCTCTCGATGGAGGTAATACCCTACTTCCTGCTTGATTGATCTTGATGATATGAGTATTACATGAGTTGATCTACCACGAGATCGTAGAGGCTAAACCCTAGAAGCTAGCCTATGATTATGATTGTTGTTGCCCTACGGACTAAACCCTCCGGTTTATATAGACACCGAAGGGGCTAGGGTTACATAGAGTCAGTTACAAAGAATGAAATCTACGTATCCAAATATCCAAGCTTGCCTTCCACGCAAAGGAGAGTCCCATCCGGACACGGGACGAAGTCTTCAATCTTGTATCTTCATAGTCCAACAGTCCAGCCAAAGTATATAGTCTGGCTATCCGAGGACCCGTTAATCCAGGACTCCATCAGAAGGCGGCGCCTTCGCTTCCATGAACCCCATGTGGGATCGGTGGAGGTCCTCGAAAGAGAAGAACCGAGCAAGACACCGGCTGTGTACGCCGGTGTTGCCTAGGAGGCACTACTAGGGAAAAGCCTATACACAGAATCTTATCTGCAGCGCGCTTCAAAATACCACGCTACTGCTATTTAGCAGCAGCGCGTGTCCGCCAAACGCTCATCGACTTGGAAGTAGCAATGGCGCGTTTGGGGAATACAGCGCTCTCGCTATAGTTGCCATGACCTTGGCCCCGCTAGCTATAGCGATGGCGTGTTACAATGTAGAGCGCCATCGCTACTATGCGTTAGCTGTAGCGCTTTTAATAAACGCGCACAACTATCCCTACCTTATCCCCACGGAGGACCGCCCTCGATCACTCTCACTCTCGCCCGCACATAACCGCTGTCGTCGTCTCGCCGCCGCCGCCGTCGTCCGCCGAGGTACTCCTCCTTCCGTCCCTCCTCCATCCTCCTCGCACATCCTCCCCTCCGCTGCCCGCCCTCCTCCTCCGCCGCCCTCCTCCATCCGCTGCCGCCGCCCTCCTCCTCCTCCGCCGGCAGCCGCCTCCCACCGCCGCCGACCTCGCCCCCCTAGCTACCTCTCCGTCGCCCCACCCCCCGCCACTAGTTAGTACTAGATTTAGTAGTAGATGTTAATTTAGGGTTAGCTAGTACTAGATGTTAATTTAGTAGTAGTAGATGTTAATTTAGCTTAGTTAGTACTAGATTTTTAGTAGTAGTACTGGTAGTTGAACTACTTTAGTTGTAGTTGAACTAGTTTAGTAAGTTAATAAACTAGTTGAACTAGTTGAATTAACTGAACTAATCTATTTTTAGTAAGATAATTAATATAACTAGTTGAACTACTTTATGTTTAGAAAGAACTAGTTTTTTTCTATTTATAGTAAGTTTATATTTAGTAAGAACTAGTTGAATTAATAAAACTAGTAGAACATGTTTTGTTGCTAGTGATAACTTATATGGTTTCAGTGACCTCCGTCGTCCCGCCACCGACCCCCTCCGACAACCCCGCCGTCATCCCAGCCACCGACGCATTCTCCGACATCGAGGTGAGACCAGCCAAATATCCTTGTATATTTTGTGTTGTTGCTCAAATAGGATATGTGGTTGCCCAAGTGGCCGCTCATGTTCAGTTTACATCTCCGAGTGGCCTATGTTTTGTCGGAGTGTTGATTAATTTCCGCTCCGCAAATTTCAGGCGCCGATATGTCCTTTTTAGCAAAGGTCATGCCGGATTTTGTCGTGAATTCTGACATGACTTGTGCTAGAATATGTACAAGTTTAATCTTTGAATTATGATTGTAGGAAATGTCGTACTCGGACGACGGGTCTCCGGGGAGTGTAGCTGGTGCCACGACGATCGAGGTATGTGCGACAGGTTCGTTCGGCTGGACGGCGATCGCCGCTTCAGCATTAAGCTCGAGGAGACCTGCGATGTTCATACGGCACGCAACGCATTTACAATAGTTTTTTCTCCATTAAGCATGACTTCAACTATTTCAACGCCTAATTTTCATATTTTACAATTCGACTAGCTTATCCCATGCCATGCAAGACGCTATGTCTTGGAGAGGATGGGTTTTGAAGACCATGAAAATTTTGAAACAAAGAAAATACACCTAAGGACCCATCATGATATGGATTTTGAAGTAAATCTGTATAATGCTCAGAGCGTAACCCATTTTGGTTGCCAAAATTGGGAAGCACTTTGCAAAATGTATGGTTTTGATGAGGGTATGATTATCACCATGGATCTTGGTGATCCCGACAATGAGGAAGACAATATGGACATTTGGGTCCTTGTTGATACGCTGCCGATTGTACCGCTATGTGAGTTTATCAAACATAGTTATTAACTAATTTATATTCTTTATTTCAAAATAGTTGATAGCTTATTTCCATTGACAGCTTATTTTGATTCTTCAAAGACTCGCGGAAGATGGTAGATAAAACCCACTACAATCAAGGCACCCAATTAACATATAAGGAGAAAAATCATCGATCGCATTTTGTACTCTTCTTGAGAATTACAATGCCTATTATCGAACTCCTCCAAATTATGGTGAATACGTGCCACTAGTGCATGTGTTGAACAACGATAACTTCTCCGGAGATACCTGGTAAGATTTTTTACTATTACGACATTCGTGCATTTTTTCATACTTCTAAAACTAGTACATCATTGCTAACTACAAAGTTATTATTATGTTTTTCAACAGAAACTCCCGATGGATTGTGTGCCTCATCGATGTGTCCGCATGGTCGCCTCTCGATTCGAACATACTGCCGGAGTAAATCTAGGGAGCTCACCTGTGCATATCGGATTTCTAAAACCGTGAACACATGATCATCGAGAGAATGGAAGAAATGTATGGACATTCGCAAGGAGGTTCTTGGAAGTAACATTCAGCTTAAAGGAAAGAATGGGAGACAGGCTAATCTCCATTCTCCATAATGGAGAGTCAGGGGCTATCTTGTTTTTGTTATTTTACCTTAGAAAATGTAGTAGGTCTTAATCGAATGTAATAGGTCCTATGAGGTACAATATGTTTATTATGTGGTAATGTGTTAGAGTTGATAATGATGATCTTGAGGAGGTGTTATGTGATGTCAATGATGAAAACGATGATATTGAGGAGGTGTTATATGACAATGATGTATTATGATGCTAAGTTGTTAATGATATGATGATGATGATGATGATATTATTATATCATTGGGTGAAAGAATCATGGATTAGTTTCAAGTGGATGGACATCCACTTGAAACTAGTCCACGGTTCTTTCACCCCATGATGTAATAACTCATTATGATGTAAAAACAATCTCTAAATTCCTGTTGTATGAAAACTTGTGTAAAGGTGTATGAATACAACATGAAATAGAAAAGAAATAAAATACTAAATAGTAGTAGTAGCGCGGGTTAGGGGAAGCGCTACTACTAATTAACAGCAGTGATGTTCTAAAGAACCGCTGCTAGTAAGTCAAGTTAGCAGTAGCGTGCGTCAGGCCGCGCTATTGCTAAGCGTTAGCTGTAGTGCCTTATCAGTAGCGCTTGTGCCCGCGCTACTGATAGGCCCAAAACCCGCGCTGCTGCTAGGCTTTTCCCTAGTAGTGAGGTGGTGTTTGTGGTACCCAAGCGGCGGCAGACTCTTGTGTTCTACTTCTCCTCGATGATGGTGGCGGAAGCGGAGGCGCCGGCCATCGACTCGTAGCTTTTCGTGCACCGTGCTTCTGCCTCTGCCTGTATGGCGCGGTCGCATGCATGGGAGGCGCGGTTGCAGGCATGGGGGCACGGTTGCAGGCACAGGGGCGCGGTAGTCGATCGCAGCGATAACGCCCGTGACGCCATGCTACCCATCGTGCGGACGTGGAGCAACTGGTTACTCCTCATCGAGTGGGGCTGGAGCGGCGAGTTGCTAAACGACGCGGCGGCTTGGGGCGGCAACTTGCTCCATCGGGTGAGGCGCGGGACATGGAGCAGTGAGCTGCCTTGCTCATATCCAACGGGCTCAGTGGGCCACCCAGCCGGCTTATATGCCGGAGAACCGCTCTTCGGAAGCCATCGGAAGAGTTTTGGTGGAGGAGATTGGGGGAGCAACGGAGGGGTGTGGTTCTTGCCCGACGTCTGCCCTTGTTTAAATAGAGGGCGGATAGAAGTACCTCGGTTGGCATTGCATTTAATACCGGCCTGCTAATGAACGGACGTGTGGCCGGAGTAGGTTTCTCGGCTTCCATGCGGGGTTAATGGGGGTGTGTGAATGCGGCGAGGAGGCATGTTCATCCGGGCGTGCAGCTGGCGGCGCCCTTGATCGGAGCATGCTTCAATGGAGGAGTGCTACCTCTTGAGCTTGCGTTGGTTTTCCCTTGAAGAGGAAAGGGTGATGCAGCAAAGTAGTGTAAGTATTTCCCTTGAGAACCAAGGTATCAATCCAGTAGGAGACAACGCACAAATCACCAAATACCTGCACAAACAATCAACAACTTGCACCCAACGCAATAAACGGGTTGTCAATCCCTTCACGGTCACTTGCAAAAGTGAGATCTGATAGAGATAGATAAACGGTAAAGCAATTTTTTTGGTATTTTTGGTTTATAGAACGGAAAGTAAAAGATTCAAAAATAGTAGATCGGAAACTAGCAAGATGTAAACGAGATTTAATAATACAGAGAAGAGACCCGGGGGCCATACGTTTAGTGGCTTCTCTCAAGATAGCAAATATTACGGTGGGTGAACAAATTACTGCTGAGCAATTTATAGAAAAGCGCATAGTTATGACGATATCTAAGTCAATGATCATGAACATAGGCATCACATCCGTGTCAAGTAGACCGACTCCTGCCTGCATTTACTACTATTACACCGCAAAAGAATATTACATCAAATAGATCTCCAAGAACATTGAGGAGAACATGGTATTGAGAATCAAAGAGAGAGAATAAGCCATCTAGCTAATAACTATGGACCTGAAGGTCTGTGGTAAAGTACTCACACTTCATCGGAGAGGTAATGGTGTTGATGTAGAAGCCCTCCGTGATCGAATCCCTCTCCGGCAGGACACCGGAAAAGGCCCCTAGATGTGATCTCACGGGTACACAAGGTTGCGGCGGTGGAAATATGGTTTCATGGCTCCCCTCGATATATAGGCGAAGGAACTAGGTCAGGGGAGCTACAAGGGGGCCACGAGGTAGGGGACGCGCCCTACCCCCTGGGCGCGCCCTCCTGCCTCGTGGCCCCCTCGTTGCGTCTCCGACTTCATCTCCAAGTCTTCTAGTTTCCTTTTGGTCCAAGAAAGATCATTGCAAAGGTTTCATTCCGTTTGGACTCCGTTTGGTATTCCTTTTCTGTGAAATTCTAAAATAGGCAAAAAAACAGAAACTGGCACTGGGCCCTTGGTTAATAGGTTAGTCCCAAAAATAATATAAAATAGCATATAAATGCCTATTAAACATCCAAAACAGATAATATAATAGCATGGAACAATCAAAAATTATAGATACATTGGAGACTTATCAAGCACCCCAAGCTTAATTCCTGCTCGTCCTCGAGTAGGTAAATGATAAAAACAGAGTTTTTGATGTGGAATGCTACCTAACATATTTATCCATGTAATTTTCTTTATTGTGGCATGAATGTTCAGATCTGAAAGGCTCAAAATAAAAGTTTAATATTGACATAAAAATAATAATACTTCAAGCATACTAACAAAGCAATCATGTCTTCTCAAAATAACATGGCCAAAGAAATCTAACCCTACAGAATCATATAGTCTGGCTATGCTCTATCTTCATCACAAAAAACATTTAAATCATGCACAACCCCGATGACAAGCCAAGCAATTGTTTCATAGTTTTGATGTTCTCAAACTTTTTCAATCTTCACGCAATACATGAGCGTGAGCATTGGATATAGCATTAAGGTGGAAAAGAATATGTTGGTTGTGGAGAAGACAAAAAGGAAGAAGATAGTCTCACATCAACTAGGCGTATCAACGGGCTATGGATATGCCCATCAATATATATCAATGTGAGTGAGTAGGGATTGCCATGCAACGGATGCATTAGAGCTATAAGTGTATGAAAGCTCAAAAAAGAAACTAAGTGGGTGTGCATCCAACTTGCTTGTTCACGAAGACCTAGGGCATTTTGAGGAAGCCCATCATTGGAATATACAAGCCAAGTTCTATAATGAAAATTCCCACAAATATATGAAAGTGACAAAATAGGAGACTCTCTATCATGAAGATCATGGTGCTTCTTTGAAGCACAAGTGTGGAAAAAGGATAGTAACATTGCCCCTTCTCTCTTTTTCTCTCATTTGTTTGGGTTTTCTCTTTTTTTATGGCATCTTTTTCTTTTCTCTCTTTTTTTATTTTTCGTCCGGAGTCTCATCTTGACTTGTGGGGGAATCATAGTCTCCATCATCCTTTCATCACATGGGACAATGCTCTAATAATGAACATCATCACACTTTTATTTACTTACAACTCAATACTTAGAACAAAATATTACTCTATGTGAATGCCTCCGGTGGTGTACCGGGATGTGCAATGAATCAAGAGTGACATGTATGAAAAAAATTATGAATGGTGGCTTTGCCACAAATACGATGTCAACTACATGATCATGCAAAGCAATATGACAATGATGGAGCGTGTCATAATAAACGGAATGGTGGAAAGTTGCATGGCAATATATCTCCGAATGGCTATGAAAATGCCATAATAGGTAGGTATGGTGGCTGTTTTGAGGAAGGTATATGGTGGGTGTATGGTATAGGAGAATATTGCGCGGCACAAGAGAGGCTAGCAATGGTGGAAGGGTGAGAGTGCGTATAATCCATGGACTCAACATTAGTCATAAAGAAGTCACATACTTATTACAAAAATCTATTAGTTATCGAAACTAAGTACTATGCGCATGCTCCTAGGGGGTAGATTGGTAGGAAAATACCATCGCTCGTCCCCGACTGCTACTCATAAGGGAGACAATCAATAAATAAATCATGCTCCAACTTCATCACATAATGGTTCACCATACGTGCATCTTACAGAATCATAAACTTTAACACAAGTATCTCTCAAATTTACAACTACTCTACTAGCATGACTCTAATATCACCATCTTCATATCTCAAAACAATCATAAAGAATCAAACTTCTCATAGTACTCAATGCACTTCATATGAAAGTTTTTATTATATCCATCTTGGATGCCCATCATATTAGGACTAGTTTTATAACCAAAGCAAATTACCATGCTGTTCTAATAGACTCTCAGAATAATATAAGTGAAGCATGAGAGTTCAACAATTTCTATAAAATAAATCCACTGCCGTGCTCTAAAAAGATATAAGTGAAGTACTAGAGCAATATTGCCTAGCTCAAAAGATATAAGTGAAGCACATAGAGTATTGTAATAAATCATGATTCATGTGTGTCTCTCACAAAAGGTGTGTACAGCAAGGATGATTGTGATAAACTAAAAAGCAAAGACTCAAATCATACAAGACACTCCAAGCAAAACACATATCATGTGGTGAATAAAAATATAGCCTCAAGTAAAGTTACCGATAGACGAAGACGAAAGAGGGGATGCCTTCTGAGGCATCCTCAAGCTTAGGCTTTTGGTTGTCCCTGAATTTTACCTTGGGGTGCCTTGGGCATACCCAAGCTTAGGCTCTTGCCACTCCTTATTCCATAGTCCATCAAATCCTTACCCAAAACTTGAAAACTTCACAACACAAAACTCGACAGAAAATCTCATGAGCTCCGTTAGTATAAGAAAATAAATCACCACTTTAAGGTACTGTTGCAAATTCATTCTTTATTTATATTGGTGTAATATCTACTGTATCCCAACTTCTACATGGTTCATACCCTCCGATACTACTCATAGATTCATCAAAATAAGCAAACAACACGCGAAAAACAGAATCTGTCAAAAACAGAACAGTCTGTAGTAATCTGTAACTCTCGAATACTTATGTAACTCTAAAACTCCTACCAAATTAGGAAATCCTGAGAAACTTGTTTACCAATCCAGAGCAAAAGTAATCAGATCAAAATCACATTTCTTTGAATTTTCAAAACTAATTTACTAAGCCCAAAAGTTTCTGATTTTCAGCAGGGTCAACACAACTATCACCGTAAGCTATCCTAAAGGTTTAACTTGGCACAAATATTAATTAAAACTTAAAACCACATCTAACCAGAGGCTAGATGAATTATTTATTACTAAACATAAGCAAAAAAGCAAAGAACAAAAATAAAATTGGGTTGCCTCCCAACAAGTGCTATCATTTAACGCCCTTAGCTAGGCATAAAAACGCGGATAGATCTAAGGTATTGCCATAATAATTATAGGGAAAATCTCGAAAACTAATATCGTACTCCCTACGTTCAGCACCAAGTTATCTTTGTGGCAAGAAAAAGTAATCAAAAGGGCTAAATTTAATGGGACAGAAATCCCCAAGATCAAGCTCGGGAGGAATTGGTTCCTCATTTGGCCCTTCATATTGTACAACCAACTCATCATTATAAGCATTCTTTTGGCAAAAAGTCATGAGCCTTTGTTCAAGAGGAAAACCCAACCCGTTGTTCTGAATAGCAAAATTGTCCTTAATTTCAGAAATCCTATCAACTAGAATATCGGTAGGAACCCTCTTTCTTAGATTTTCATTATAAGCAACATGATCTAAGGATCGTAAACGCATTATGTCTTCTTGGTTAAAGAGAATTGCTTCTATGGGAGGACGACCGGCGTCCACCCTATAATGCGCAAAAATTTCATTAGCCTCTTTTATTATAAATCTAAACTCATGTGCTAGAAAGATGGTAACTGCTCGCTTAACAGAAGAATGCTCGATATTAGAAAACACTAGAAAAATCCTTTTTATGCAAGGATGCATGTGAATAAATTGTCTTTCAAGTTCAACTACGAGCAAAGATATAGCGTCCGCAAGACTACTAGTTTTATGGATAATAGACCCACCCACAGTGGGTAAAGCACCAACACAAGTAAAGAAACCTGAATAACCCCGAGGGAGTCCTGGACTAGGGGGTGTCCGGATAGCCAAACTATCGTCTTTGGCCGAACTCCAAGACTATGAAGATACAAGATTGAAGACTTCGTCCCGTGTCTGGATGGGACTTTCCTTGGCGTGGAAGGCAAGCTTGGCGATACGGATATGTAGATCTCCTACCATTGTAACCGACTCTGTGTAACCCTCGCCCTCTCCGGTGTCTATATAAACCGGAGGGTTTTAGTCCGTAGAACGAACAACAATCATACCATAGGCTAGCTTCTAGGGTTTAGCCTCCTTGATCTCGTGGTAGATCTACTCTTGTACTACCCATATCATCAATATTAATCAAGCAGGAGTAGGGTTTTACCTCCACCGAGAGGGCCCGAACCTGGGTAAAAACATTGTGTCCCTTGTCTCCTGTTACCATCCGCCTAGACGCACAGTTCGGGACCCCCTACCCGAGATCCGCCGGTTTTGACACCGACATTGGTGCTTTCATTGAGAGTTCCTCTGTGTTGTCACCCATAGGCCCGATGCCTCCTTCGATCGTCAACAACGACGCGTTCCAGGGTGAGACTTTTCTCCCCGGACAGATCTTCGTATCCGGCGGCTTCGCACTGTGGGCCAATTCACTTGGCCATCTGGAGCAGATCGAAAGCTACGCCCCTTGCCATCATGTCAGATTTGAAAGTTTGAACTATACGGCTGACATCCGTGGAGACTTGATCTTCGACGGATTCGAGCCACGGCCTAGCGCGCCGCACTGTCACGATGGGCCTGATTTAGCTCTGCTGCCGGACAGTGCCCTGGATGCCGCACAAGAGTCCGCTCCGACCCTTAGCTCGGAGCCGACTGCGCCGATCGAGGTTGGGTGGCTGGACACCGCCTCGGGGGCTGCTACCTCTACGGCGATAGAGGCAAATACCAACCCTGTCCCTTGTGAAGCTCGTGAATCCAAGGTGCCAGACTCCTCTCCGGACCCCGAACCTTCCGCGCCCCTGCCAATCGAACCCGATGGGGCGCCGATCATGGAGATCACCGCCGCGGACATCTTTCAGCACTCGCATTTTGGCGACATCCTGAATTCACTGAAGTCTCTCTCCCTATCAGGAGAGCCCTGGCCGGACTATGGTCAGGAAGGTTGGGATGCGGATGATGAAGAAACTCAACACCCTCCCACCACCCACTTTGTAGCTACTATCGATGACTTAACCGATATGCTAGACTTTGACTTCGAAGACATCGACGGTATGGACGATGATGCCGGAGACGACCAAGAACCAGCGCCTATAGGGCACTGGAAGGCCACCTCAACTCATGATGTATATATGGTGGATACACCTAAAGGAAGCGATAACGAGGAATAACGGGACGCTGAGGTGGATAATTCCCTCGAAAAACAGTCAAAACGGCGACGTAAGCGCCGCTCAAAGTCCCGCCTCGACAACGACATCACCCATACAGACCCAGCCATAGAGCAGGGCGAACCGGTGGACGACGAACATGCCCCCGAGCAACCATCCGAACAGGATGAATTGGATAGGCAATCCATCCCCGGCGAAAATAACAGTCCGGACGATCCCATGCCGGACACATCATTGGAGCAGAATAACCTCCACAAAAGGCTCGTCGCCACTGCACGAAGTCTGAAGAAGCAGAAGCGGAAGCTCAAAACAGCGGAAGACGTACTCAGAATGAGATGGAGCAAAGTACTCAAGACCGCAGACAAATACGGCGATAGTCGCCAAGCAAAAAGCTACTTGAAGCGCAAACTACTGCCTGAATTTGACGAGGAGGCCGTAGAGCCCCCACAATCAAAGAACAAAGAGGCCGCCCGGTCGGATAGACGACCACATGACAAACAAAGAGCGGCAAGCGGCACCGCACACAAGCTGGCACGTGATCCACATAAGGATCCTCACAAAAAGGATGGCCCGGTCAGGTCCATCTATGGGCCAAGAAAGCAAGCTCCAGAAAGCAATACAACACGTCGAGTATTCGAACATCACGGCACACCCAAATACAGGGGCGCCGCACACCCCTTATGTTTCACCGATGAGGTGCTGGATCATGAATTTCCAGCAGGATTCAAGCCCGTAAACATAGAGGCATACGACGGAACAACAGACCCTGGAGTCTGGATTGAGGATTACATCCTGCACATACATATGGCTAGAGGAGATGACCTCCACGCCATAAAATACTTACCCCTCAAGCTCAAAGGGCCAGCCCGGCATTGGCTCAAAAGCCTCCCAGAAAATACCATTGGAAGTTGGGAAGAGCTCGAGGATGCATTTCGGGCAAATTTTCAGGGGACTTATGTCCGCCCTCCGGATGCAGACGATTTAAGTCACATAACTCAACAACCCAGAGAGTCAGCCAGAAATTCGAACAGGTTCCTCACCAAAAGAACCAAATAGTCGACTGTCCGAACGCCGAAGCCTTAGCAGCCTTCAAACATAACATCCAAGACGAATGGCTCGCCAGACACCTCGGCCAGGAAAAGCCAAGAACAATAGCCGCACTAACAAGCCTCATGACCCGCTTTTGCGCGGGAGAGGATAGCTGGATGGCAAGATGCAGCACCAGCGACCCAAGTACATCCAAGGTCAGGGATGGAAATGGGAAACCACGATGCAGCAAGGACCAGCACCGGACTAAGGGAAATTGCCCAAAGAGCACGACAGTCAACGCCGGATTCAAAAGCTCTCGGCAGAACAACAAAACACTGCCTCTCAAGGACAACAACGACGAGCTATCCAACCTAAACAAAATCTTGGACAAGATATGCCAAATCCATAGTACCTCCGGGAAGCCTGCAAACCACACCCACAGAGACTGTTGGGTCTTCAAACAGTCTGGCCGACTTAATGCCAAACACAAGGGGCTCGACACACCAAGCGAGGACGATGACGAACTCCAGAAGCAGAGCACCGGAAAACAAAGGAATTTCCCACAAGAGGTCAAAATAGTAAACTCACTTCAAGTGACAACGGGCAAAAATAGAGCGGCGCCCATTAAAGTACGTGCCGCACGGTCCACCCCAGCGGAGTCCCGACACTGGATGTCAAAACCAATCACTTTCGACAATCAGGATTACTCCGGAAGTATCCGGAACGCAGGATGGGCTGCTCTGATATTAGATCCTATAATCGACAGACTACAATTTACACAAGTCCTAATGGACGGCGGCAGTGATCTAAACCTGCTATATCAGGATACAATCCGCAGAATGGGGATAGACTCAACCAAAATACGCCATAGCAACACGTCCTTTCGAGGAGTGATGCCAGGCCCATATGCCCATTGTACGGGCTCTCTACCGCTAGAAGTTGTGTTCGGCTCATTCGACAACTTCCGTCGTGAAAAGTTAGTCTTCCACATCGCCCCATTTAAAAGTAGCTATCAAGCACTATTGGGACGCGAAGCTTTCGCCCGCTTTAATGCAATACCGCATTATGCATCTCTTACACTTAAAATGCCCGGTCCAAGCGGCATCATCTCATTAAAGGGAAACCTCGAGTGTTCCTTGAATATGGAAGAAAGTGAGACTGCCTTGACAGCCACACATTAGTCTGGCTTTGCTGATCAAAGCACCTAAACAGGTCATTCACATCCCGGACACGGTTAGGCGAGTCCGGCATAAATAAACAAGGGGCTTACTAGCCGCGTACCCCCTTACAAGGGGCTGCACGCATGTACAATAAGAGACAATAAAGCTCAATTTTATTCATTTTTTGAATTATACTCTGTTTATACATTTTTCGCGCGATCCTTTTTTCCAACTAAGTTCTTCTCTTTTACAGATGAACACCATGCTACACCCGTCCAGGATACGGCACAATGGAGACACAGGCGCAGACATGCAGTAGGGACCCGTCGCAAGGATTCTTTTCAGATTAAGATCCTGCGTAAACCTTTCTTACTGTCTCTTGTTGATACACATCCCCCGGTTTCTCACTATAACCGAGGAGGAGGCTGGCGTTTTGGCATCGGCCGCGTCAGAAATTTTTGCGCGTACCTGGACATTAGGGGCTTAGGGCATTGTTCTGCCCGTTTTCATAAAGACCGAATACCTTAGGGAGTGTTCGGCGTCTCGAGTTAGGCCTTATATGCATTAGCTCCGAATCATGTCTTTGGTCAAATGTTGGGTTTGCATGGCTCCTGTGTTTTGCTGCCTTACGTTCCGCTCTATCGGCTAACGCGGCACCAGGAGAACTACTGCGATTGTGCCCCGGTTCGTCCAGGTGAGCACCTTAGTAGTGAAAGCCGAAAACTGACTATCATGATATAGCGAGAGACTGGTCAACCACTCGATCGACCACCGGAATGTTTAGAATTCCTCCGCTTTAACGAAGGACCATTTCCCGGTCAGGCACACACGCGCCCCGAAATTCGGAGAGCGCGGTGCCCCTAGGGGCTATATAGTAGCCCCACCATCGAACTCCTATGGCTAAGTGAAAGTGATAAAGCATTATAGTCCAGTTGCCTAGTTTGCTACGCTATCACCTCCTTCACAGGACCAAGACATTGGATTAAGTGTGAAAATGCGCTTTTTTTGCAAACACCCCCGCACTATGTGCGTGGGGGCTGAAGCCGAAGACTGCCATCTTTCAGGTTATATACACATATACATTAACGGCCGCACAAGAGGTATTCCAACACTTGAGCGCACAAGTATAAAAAGCCCTTATATTATATTTGAAACACGGTTTCACAAATCATACATGTCATTTGAACATAACATTTTTCGAGCACTGTGTCTCTATTAAACGAGCGCCCTGCAGGACTTCCTCAAAATAGTGCTCGGCAGGTAATCGGCTTCTGTCCGAATCCTGGGATGCAACGTCGGTGGCCTTCATCTCTGCCCAGTATGTTTTGACATGGGCGAGAGCCATCCATGCACCCTCTATGCATGCCGACCGTTTCATTGCATCGATATGCGGCACCGCATCAAGGAACTGCTGCACCAAGCCAAAATAACTCTTCGGCTCGGGCCTTTTTGGCCACAAATGAGTCACGACGTCCTTCATGGCAAGTCCGGACAACCTATTCAGCTCAGCCCATTCGGCTAACCGATCGGTTAATGGAAGTGGACACTCTGGACTATGGAACTGCGACCAAAAAAGCTCTTCCATTCCGTGATCCTTTTGGCCTGGAAGTGTGCGACCGCGTCTGCGGCACTCACCGCCAAATTCAGATAAGCATCCTCCGCACCCCACAGTTGGCCAAACTGAGCATACTTTGGATCTGTGAATTTCCTCTACAGTAGAAAGGGCTTTCCAGCCGCAATATCCCCGGCTTGACGTAGCTCCTCCTTCATAGCTCTCATCGCGGAGCGGGCATCCTTGGCTTCGGCAGTGGCCTTCTTCATGTCCTCTTGCTCCGCTCGGCGTTCTCTTTCAAGAAACTCGCAGCGTTCGGTAGCATCTTTCAGCTTCACGGCCATTTCCGCCATTTCCTCCCTGCTTCGGCAGTGAGCAGCCTGTTCGGCTTTTAGCTCTTCGGCCGCCTTCAAGGCAGCCGCATTACTTTTTCTGGCTTGCTCCTTGGCTCGGGCGAGCTCTGCCCGAAGGTCCTCCATAGCAGCGGCACCATCTGCATTAAGCATACATGTTGTAAGGCACGGGCATCAAGCTCCCTTACCAGGTGTCCGCGGAGAAGCCACATACCTTGTGACTCGTCAAGCCGCTTATTGACCAGCGCGATGTCCGCATCCGCAACGTCAAGTTGCCGCTTCAGTTCGGCAAATCTATCAGTCCAGCTGGCCACCGAATGTTCCGCCACCTGTATAGGAAGGGCGACATCTTACAACTGAGATTATGATCCTCGGCATGCTATTGCTTTTGACAATGTACCGAGTCTCAGGGGCTACTATCTATACAGGGCGCATTCTATATGCAAAACTGTCAGAAGGTATATCATTTTTGTGTACCTCAAACCCCGTTAGTAAACTTCTGACGGCCTCATGCAACCGCTCTCAGCGGATGAAATCCTTTCAATCACCGTACCCATTAACGTACGGTGATCTTCTGAGATAGACGCTCGCCCGAGCGGATCCTTCAGCTCCTCCGACCGTACACCAGTTGGTGCCGAACCTTCCGGCCCCAACGGACTCGGGGAAACCCTCCGCGATGACACCTCAAGGTCGTCTGCCCACCTGACGGTGCGGCAGATGGAGGCGTTTCGCTCTCCATCATCTCCGGACGAAGATCCCCCGAAGATGAGCTCTGCTGAGAAGGGCTGAGATCCGAACTACAAGGTAATAACTTCATTTATCTTCAAAAATAAAAACAGGAATGTCCCTTATTACAAAACTCCCCTTTCTACTTACGGCTCGCTAGAGGGCTGATTTCCTTGGGGAAATAGTGTGGCCGGGGCTCCTCCCGGCGCAGGACCCTCTGGTGAAGATTTCTTCCCCCGCTTTGAGGCCTTGGCCTCCGGATCTTCAGAAGCGGTCCTCTTCTCCCCTTGGAGGGAGGGATTCTCGATCCCCCCTTTCTTGAGAGCCTCCTTAGCGGAGGTGGTAGCTTTCCTGTTCCCCCCTTCGCCCTCTTCCGAAGGCGCAGCCTCCAGCATCTTGGTTAACACAGGATCCGGCGTGGTCTCAGGGAGGGGGGCCGGACACCTTATTAGTTTTGCTTTTGCTATCCATTACTGTTCAAGGGACAGCTATTTAAAGGGCAAGTTTATGATAAATGTACGGATAGCATGTCCGGGCACATGACTACTTACTTGAGTATCCGGGCGATTGCAGCTCAGACCTTGCGTCCTCGGTCAAGTCCGGACACATCTCTTGTGATCCGAAGAACAGTTTATACATCTCCATGGGCGTCGCACCCATGAAGTGTTGGAGAGCTCGCGGTCCCTCCGGATTGAATTCCCACAGGCGGAGGGGGCGACGTTTGCAGGGCAGAAGGCGCCGAATCAGCATGACCTGCGCCACTACAACCAGATTGATCTCCCTCTCTTGGAGGTCTCGAATACGGCCCTGCAACAGTGGTACATCCTTGGACGGCCCCCAGTCAAGCCCTTTGTTGACCCATGATGCCAGCCGTTGTGGAGGGCCCGAGCGAAAGGCAGGCGGCGCCACCCATCTGGTGCCCCTGGGAGCGGTGATGTAGAACCACTCCTGTTGCCACAAACCAAGCTCCTCTTGAAAAAGCCCTCGGGCCATGGAGCGTCAGCCCTCTTGCTTATAACTGCCCCTCCGCACTCTGCCTGCCGCCCCTCGATCATCTTCAGCTCCACGTTGAAGGTCTTGAGCCACAATCCGAAGTGAGGGGTAGTGCGGAGGAAGGCTTCGCATACAACAATGAACGATGAGATGTGGAGGATGGACTTCGGATCCAAGTCATGGAATTCCAGCCCATAATAAAACATGAGCCCCCTCACGAAGGGGTCCGTCGGGAATCCTAGACCCCGACGGAAATGAGACACGAACACCACGCTCTCACCAGGCTCGGGAGTAGGAATGACTTGCCCTTGGGAAGGCAGCCTATGCGAAATTTTGCCGGTTAGATACCTGGCATCTCTCAGCTTTAGCACATCTTCTTCCGTGACGGAAGAAGGCATCCACCGGCCTTGTAGGTCGGAGCCGGACATTGTCGAAAGTCCGAAGCACCTGAATCTGGAGCCTTGGGTGTTGGAACTCGAGGCGAGGGGCGGATTTGATTGAGATTGAAGAAAAGGAATAGGCCTTGGTCTCGTTATAAAGGGGTTGAATACCAAGAGTCGTCCCCGTGACCGTTTGGGACTCGCCTTCGATGGAGGGGGCGTGCCAACGGGCACGGTTGGGTTACCCACGCCCGTATTAATGAGGATCTCAGAATAAGGGGACACGATCTCTGCTTTGACAAGACGCGCCAAGGAAACCGCTTCGCTAAACGCGCTGAGGTGGAATAGTAAAAACAATTCGAATAAGGGCTTGGCCGTGGTGTGACGTCATGCCACGAGATACGTCAGCAGATTGAACTTGTGTAAATATTATTCTCTCTACGGTGGTATGTGGGACTTATTTTGTAGAGCCGGACACTATCCTGGTGTTCAAAATCTTCTATGAATTATTCGGAGGAGGAACCCGCCTTGCAATGCCGAAGACAATATGCGCGCCGGACTCGTCGTCATTGAAGCCTGATTCAGGGGCTACTAAGGGAGTCCTGGACTAGGGGGTGTCCGGATAGCCGAACTATCATCTTTGGCCGGACTCCAAGACTATGAAGATACAAGATTGAAGACTTCGTCCCGTGTCCGGATGGGACTTTCCTTGGCGTGGAAGGCAAGCTTGGCAATACGGATATGTAGATCTCCTACCATTGTAACCGACTGTAACCTCGCCTCTCCGGTGTCTATATAAACCGGAGGGTTTTAGTCCGTAGAACGAACAACAATCATACCATAGGCTAGCTTCTAGGGTTTAGCCTCCTTGATCTCGTGGTAGATCTACTCTTGTACTACCCATATCATCAATATTAATCAAGCAGGAGTAGGGTTTTACCTCCACCGAGAGGGCCCGAACCTGGGTAAAAACATTGTGTCCCTTGTCTCCTGTTACCATCCGCCTAGACGCACAGTTCGGGACCCCCTACCCGAGATCCGCCGGTTTTGACACCGACAAACCCCTTTTCCAATAATATTACCACTACTAATGCGGAACTTTTTAGTGTGCAAAATAGTAGGTTCTTCATGAGGATTATCAAAAGCATCAAGGTTCACCCCATAGTTACTACTATCCTTTTCAACGATAACCTCCCCAATTTTAGACATAGTGGCAACAAACCAATCTAACCAACGAGCACACAAGAAGCAAGCGAAAAGAGACGAACAGAAGAGGCAAAGGTTTTCAAAAATCATTTTAGAAGTGGGGAGAGGAAAACGAGAGGCGAGAGGCGAATGGCCAATAATGTAATGCAAGGGAGAAGAGTTTATGATGGCTACTTGGTATGGCTTGAATTGACGTAGATCTCCCCAGCAACGGCGCCAGAAATTCTTCTTGCTACCTCTTGAGCTTGTGTTGGTTTTCCCTTCAAGAGGAAAGGGTGATGCAGCAAAGTAGCGTAGGTACTTCCCTCAGTTTTCAGAACCAAGGTATCAATGCAGTAGGAGAGAACACACAAGTCACTGAATACCTGCACAAGCAATCATCAATTTGCACCCAACGCGATAAAGGGGTTGTCAATCCCTTCACAGTCACTTGCAAAAGTGAGATCTCATAGAGATAGATAAACGGTAAAGCAATTTTTTTTGGAATTTTTGCTTTATAGAACGGAAAGTAAATGATTGCAAAATAGGATCGGAAACTAGCAAGATGTAAATGAGATTTAATAATATGGAAAACAGACCCGGTGGCCATAGGTTTCACTAGTGGCTTCTCTCAAGATAACAAATATTACGGTGGGTGAACAAATTACTGCCGAGCAATTGATATAAAAGCGCATAGTTATGACGATATCTAAGGCAATGATCATGAACATAGGCATCACGTCTGTGTCAAGTAGACCGACTCCTACCTGCATCTACTACTATTACTCCACACATCGACCGCTATCCAGCATGCATCTAGAGTATTAAGTTCATAAATAATGGAGTAACACATTAAGTAAGGTGACATGATGTAGAGGAATTAACTCAAGCAATATGATGAAAATCTTATATTTTTATCCTCGATGGCAACAATACAATACGTGTCTTGCTGCCCCTACTGTCACCGGGAAAGGACACCGCAACATTGAACCCAAAGCTAAGCACTTCTCCCATTGCAAGAAAGATCAATCTAGTAGGCCAAACTAAACCGATAATACGAAGAGACTTGCAAAGATATCAAATCATGCACATAAGAATTTAGAGAAAAACCAAAAAATATTCATAGATAATCTGATCATTAATCCGCAATTCATCGGATCTCGGCAAACACACCGCAAAAGAATATTGCATCGAATAGATCTCCAAGAACATCAAGGAGAACATGGTATTGAGAATCAAAGAGAGAGAAGAAGCCATCCAGCTAATAATTATGGACCCGAAGGTCTGTGGTAAACTACTCACGCTTCATCGGAGAGGTATGGTGTTGATGTAGAAGCCCTCCGTGATCGAATCCCCCTCCGACGGGACGCCAGAAAAGGCCTCTAGACGGGATCTCATGGGTACAGAAGGTTGCGGCAGTGGAAAAGTGGTTTCGTGGCTCCCCTCGATGTTTTCAGGGTATAAGAGTATATATAGGCAAAGTAACTAGGTCAGGGGAGCTACCAGGGGCCCACGAGGGTAGAGCACGCCCTCGTGCCTCGTGGCCGCCTCGTTGCGTCTCCGACTTCATCTCCAAGTCTTCTGGTTTCCTTTCGGTCCAAGAAAGATCATCGCGGAAGGTTTCATTCCGTTTAGACTCCATTTGGTATTCCTTTTGTGCGAAGATCTGAAATAGGCAAAAAATAGAAACTGGCACTGGGCCCTCAGTTAATAGGTTAGTCCCAAAAATAATATAAAATAGCATATAAATGCCTATTAAACATCCAAAACAGATAATATAATTGCATGGAACAATCAAAAATTATAGATACGTTGGAGACGTATCAAGGAGGCAGTGAGAGGTCGCGTCCGCCCTGAGCCATCTTCAATGCAGAGCGGTGTGCTCTATAGTGGCATGAATGCGGGCGGCTGGTGCCGGGCAGGAGCGTACGGGGGAGGGGGAGAGTTTTATTGGTGGACCAGGGCGGTCAGAAGCGGGCTCAGTAACGGTCCGGACTCCCGCAAACCTCCCCCACTTTTGTCTCCGGTTTGCGGGAGAAATCGCGTCCGGACCGCTCCGCGGACCAATATAGTTCCGCATTTGATGGCTTCTGCGGTCCGGATGGTTACGGGAGGTTTACGGGTCCGCCTTGGAGATGCCCTTAGTGAAGCAAACACAGTAAGATGTGCATGGCAACAAACATGTCTCAACACATAATTAATAGTTGCAGAAGTAGTTTTAATTTCGTATATCTACCGACTTAGGAAGTCGGCGGCAATATACGAGAGCAAGTTTTGGACTCAGGTTAGTCCTTCATTGGCCTCTGACTTGCAGTGGAACTTCCCGTCCTTACTTACAACCTCATTGCTGATGATTTTGGCCAACACATTTTGGATGCGCTCATCATCTCTTGAAAATTCCCCTATGTTCATGTCCCTCTCCTTCTCCTCGGACCAGTGAATGTTTTGACTATGATTTTGTAAAAAAAATGCTTTTGTGCAAAAAGTCGTCTATGATGACCATACACGGTAGCTAGACCTTTGGGAGGTTTGGACCTTTGGTTCTTGGAAGCAACAAGCACTACTGATAAATTCGAATTCTGAATGTTTTGTCATATGTTTTTGTAATTCTTACATTTGAGTAGAGTATCATTTAGAACCTCCTTCAGTTTGGTCCGGGACTTTTGATGGTCTCTCGTGGCTCGCCAACGTTTTTCTATTTTTCTCCAATTCGTCTTTGTAGAACTGCCGCTATAGAATTCTAAACGAAACAAAATCCACATTGCGTGCCTTAGATTTTTAGGAGGTACACACATAAATCATTAATTAATTTATAAACCCATTGTTTTTCTTCAAATATCATACATTCCTACATGTCGGAGGCAAAAACCTCCACACACAAAGTTCCCTATAAAAGGAGCTAAAAATAAATATATAATTCAGCTCGAGGAAGAATCATGAAGCCTTTCCCCTGAATCAGAGTTAATCACACATATAAAATTAATAACTATAAATCTAGTCGTTCTTCTGTAAATATAAAAGTGATGATAAGATGAAACTGTCTATGAAACAAGTAGTTGAAGAAGTAATCGAGAAGAATCAACTGGGCACAAAATCCATAAATTTGAAGGAATGAAGTTTTTATCCTTCCACATAGTATAAGATGATTTTGTGTATTATGACACACCATGACACCAAAATGAAGAAGCTAGGAAGACTAACAGCAAGAACGATAATCCTATTATCAAGGACAATAAGGATGAGGTTGATGTGGACAAAATCAGAGAATGATAAATTAATCCTCCATCTTTGAAGAGCTGGTACACATCAATGATGTTTATCTAGAGCAAAGTCATCTAAGTGTCTCCTCGCCAAAAAAAAAGTCATGTAAGTGTCTCGACCAACGACAATGTTAAATAAGACAGGTGCTTGGGCGAACATGTATTATTTACATACTTGTTTGAAACCAAAATATTCATATTGCTGTTTTTAAATTGATGTGTTTTTTGTGTTTCGTAATTAGCTCCTTGACGCATGCATCGAGTTACTTAGGGCCAACAAACTTGATGGGCTTCCTAACATGGAAAATGAGATATTGACAGGAAAAATATGGTACAGAGTACGGGGATGTTAGCTTTTTTTTTTTAGAAAAGGAGGATGACCCCCGACCTCTGCATCTGGGAGATGCATACGGCCACTTTATTGATTATTCTCGAGGACCTTACAAAGTATTACAACAATGTGCCTGAATCCACCGTCTTGGCAACACATGCCGCTACTCCTAACCAAAATGATGAAGGGGTGCTAGCTGGGCCACTACCCAAACCACTCACCTAAGCCTAACATCAAAAGCCGGAAGCCGAAACATATTCGGAAGCCCCAGCCGAGCCACATACCTGGTCTGGGGCACAATCCGGTCAGACGCACTCGTGTGTCATCGCCGCCGTCTTCCACAGGTCCATCTTCAGATCATATTGAGGCTTCTACCTTGTCTGGCCACTCAGCCATCGACGTCCCCATGACGCCAGACAGCAACCTCCTCCTGCACGAGTCCATCTCCGCGCATCAGGCAGCGAGTCTCCACAGCACCATGCCGTCGAGATCCGCCACCATCAATGTGTAAGATGAAGCACCGCTCCACCAAAGTCGCCGTCCTCTAGTCCCTCGAGTCCGTGTGCTCCTCCAAGAATGACGCCCCCAGGGGGGAAACGACATCAGAGAGCCGCCGTCATCCGATCTACTGATCTAGGGTTTCCCCCGGAGGTAGCAGAGAGTGGTCTTGAACATCTCCACGGCAATGCCTTCAGGAAGGGAACGACACAGACAGCGTCGCCATCGTCGGCCTTGGCAATAGCCAATAGCAGGTTTTCACCCAGATCTGATCGAAGACCTCCATCTCTCGTGCACGGGTCGCCGCCGTCCTTGCCGGGATCTGGATGATCCCGCTGGCGATCTCAGACGGAGAAGCCCCCACCGAGACCCGCCGGCCGAACAGGGGAGGCCGAGGCCGCGCCCACAGGATCAGATCCGCGATGGATCCAAGCCAGCGCCGCCGCCGAGTCTTCCCCACGCGCAGCCGCCACCGCCGCCGAGGCTCGCGCCAGGTCGCCGCGCCCGCCACCGCTCGCCGAGTCCTGCCGCCGCAGGACACCGCCGCCTGCCGCCTAGATCCGCCGCCCGCGGACGAAGGGGAGTTGGGAGAGGGAATCCCCCCGCCGCCGCCGTCTGCCACACGGGTTTCACCCGGCGGCGTCACCCGGCGGCGGCGCGAGGAGGGGAGAAGGAGGGGGCGGCGGCTGTGCCTAGGGTTGGAGGCCCTCGAGTCGCCCAGAGATGGTAGGAACTACCCTACACAAAAGATCTTACATATGAAGGCCGAAAACTAGTTTTATTTTTCAGATATTCTCCCAATAAATATGTAGAACATGCATGTTATTGGCCGTACTGAACTTACTGGAAAGGCGGATCTAGATCCTGGACTTCCATGCTTAATCAGAAAGAGAGCCTTTGCCAAACAATGAGTTGCGATATGTAGATATACTAGGTGTTATGTATGGGTTCTAGGATTTAACTGTTTGACAATGCCCTAATATGATATTTGACACTTGTATGATTTGTAGTCCTTAGGTATGGAAGCACACGAACCTGTCTCTAAGATGGAAAGCTGTCCAAAGAAAACTTGGTTGACTAGTTACTGTCAACATGGACGTTTTTTTAGAAAGTATGATTGTATTCAACTCACAAAATAATACAAAGTCTTTGATCCGTACAAGCACACTCTAACACACCCACAACTAACCAGAATAACAAAGAGCACCCTAAAATAACCAGTAAAACACGAAGATCTCCGGAGCTCTGTGTGATCATCTCTAAACCTTGTGAGAAGACCCCTGCAACGCAAGCATCTGTAATCAGACCTAAGCAGGTCACCATCTTCAACCATCGTATAATCGCCGCCACGCCGCTTCCCCTTTTCTTCACTCCAACGCCGAAAAGACAAGGATGCACATATGCATCCAACACGTCTGCACCAGCCTTCGCCGTCTGTGGCTTTGAGTACTGATGTCTGTGCCCCTTTCAGATGGAAGAGAACTAAGATCCGGTTCCGGCGTCGCGGTCGGGTCAACTGCCCGGTCAAAGCAGGATATCCCTCCAGCAGCAACACAAAGAAGGAGGAAGAGACGCAATAGGAAATCATACCGACGACGAGGAAGAAGAATCTCTGTCTCCACACAACCACCACCCATCTGAGGACCAACCAAGCCAGTGCCGGTCGACCTCCAGACACCATAGCCCGCGACCTCGGCGAGATCCGGGGATCCCTTACCCCGCTGGCTCCTAAATGAAGGCAAGAGCTCCGCTTGGCCACGAACGAAGCCTGAGGAAACTTATTCAGGCCCGCCGCCGCCGCCACGGCCTCGGCAACGACTCTCTCAACCCTAACCCTACCGAGAACCCATCCGAGGCATATATCCGAGGTTCCCTTTCCCTCCCATCGTCGGAGCGGTCGGCGGAATGAGAGGAAACCAGCAGCGGTGCCGGCGGCTCGCAAAGGGAACCCGCGGTCGCTCCCTCGCAAAGGGAGAGGGAACCAGTTTGAAAAATCCAATTTTAGATGTGTCAAAAAAAATTCAAAAAAAATGTGAATATTCATCACATATATGTCAACATCCCCTAAAAAAATCAGGTCAAAATGTGAAATACGAAAGAGAAACAAAAAAGACAAATTTAGATGTGAATAGTGTCATTTTTGACACTATTCATCCTTTTGTCTTTACTGACACTATTCATGTTGGATTTCTCTTTGTGTATTTCGTATTTTGATCTGAATTTTTTAGGGATTGTAGACACATATGTGATGCACATTCACATAGTTTTCCAAAAAGATTTGACACGTCTAAAATTAAAATTTTCAGACTAGTATCATGGTAGTACTTTTTTATTTTTGATGGTATCATGTGATATTCTCCAGCGTCTACGTCAGTTGTGTGTTAAAAAAACAGTCTCTCAACCGATCAGCATCCCGGACTTGATTTAGTGCGAAGATTCCCAAGACAACGTAACTTGATTCGCCACTAGTCGCAGGTGCCCACCTCTTTGGTGACGTTGCCACATTGTCGTTATCCCTTAATCATACAACTTTTTTTTTTGCGAACTCCTTAATCATACAACTTGCCACTAGTTCCAGGAGCAGTACCTTCTATGCACATTAATCTCGAAAATAATATTTTCAAAAGGACACGCTTCTATTGCACACTAATCTGGAGAATTATACTTTCAAAAGGACACGAGTTCCACAAGATTGATATATTCCATCCAACGAATTCTGATTTGATTGGTGTTTTCTTTTATCAAACAAACGAGGTTGTAACCCCAGCCTCTGATTGAATTGTTCAGGGTCGACATCCATCGACACTTAATTAGGACCAGCACGGATAACACTGCCTAGCTAGCCGCATAATCACAATCGACCATACAAAACAAGCGAGCGGACGTGTTAAGCGGGAAACACGGCCCAGCCAATGCCATCGACCCATCCGAACCGTCGACCCACCACACTGTGACGCAGACTAAGATGATGACCTGGCGATAGTAAACACTTATTAGTGGCCCGCGGGCTAACGGGCACACCACACAAGTAAGTGAGACAGATTTTTTTGAACATAAAGTGAGACAGAAATTACTAGTGCAGTGTGCGTTAAACGGATAGTAACTTAGACTAGACCTCTATAGTGGGGAGTAACATATGAGTGCTGTCATGCAATACTTCATTTATTAGGTTGTAGACTCATCTTGTCTTGATATGTGTGATGTTACCATAACTAGCTATGTTACCACATGGCTCTTTTTCCTCATTAATTACTCGCCACATCATCTGTTTTGCCTAGAGATGCGTGATGTTACCAGTTATGTTACTCCCATTAAGGCTGGTCATAGTGAGAGTAAACATAGGTAGTAACATAGATGCCACATAAGCAAAAATGATGATGTGGCAAGTAGTGAGTTATTTACCCAAAACCACCACATTATGAGCTAGGGTAACAGATCGGTACCACATTTCAGGCAGGTCACACAAAACCACCAACAATGGGTCTAATTTGTAACGCGGAGCACCGACGCTGCGTTTAGCCCCGAAACAGCGAATCCGACAGTGGGTCCCGCTGTCGGGCTGACGTATGCGCGTGTTGACGGACGCCGTTAGACGGCGAGAGACGGCCGTTTGGCGCGCCCGCTTAAGTGGCAGCACGGTCGGTGTTCGAACCGCACCAGCCTATTCATCACTCTCGCTCTCCACTCTCGACCCGACCACCGCCGGGCGCCGACTGCCGAGTCGCCGCCTTTCGCCGCTCCGCCATGGTTTCTTGGAGCGAGCCGTCCTCGAGCTCTTCTTCGGACGGCGAGGAAGTCACTAGCCAGGTATGCGTGTTCGCATCTCGCCTCCCCCACGGATTAGGGTTCATCCCGCTAGGGTTAGGGTTCATCATTTGGGGATTTTTTTTACCAGGTCGCTCATTTGTGCAATTTGTGTGCTGGTTAGCTTCCTAGGACAATCTCTTGCTATGAATGGAGTGGCATTGCTCACGATCTGTCGTCTCGTTGTCTACATCAACAACCTTGCATCAGGCTTGTTGCATTTGAATCTGTGGACACAGGCAGACGTTTTCTTGCGTGTGCTGAGGAGAAGGTATGTTGGTTAGTACTGTAAGTGAGTGCTCACTGTAAGTAGATTAACTTAGTTAGTTTTTGGTCCATTCACTTGTCAGTAATCCAATTTTGTGTATCAAAGAATTGTTTCTGGATAGTTGTTGCTTCAGTACTCCAATCTTGTGTTGCT
Source organism: Aegilops speltoides (assembly GCA_021437245.1). Taxonomy (NCBI): domain Eukaryota; kingdom Viridiplantae; phylum Streptophyta; class Magnoliopsida; order Poales; family Poaceae; genus Aegilops; species Aegilops speltoides. Next base: position 484,906,481 of record CM038146.1, read on the forward strand.
TCAGTTGCTGTAATAGTTGTTGCCCATAATCTATGCATATAATATATGCATATACAATTTTATAGATTAAAAAAATTATATATGATGTTATAATTGTTTTTTCCCAGAATTCAGTGGATAGAAGTAAATTATAATTTCATATAGTATTATATAATTTGTGCATACAATCTTATTGAGAATATATTTATTTAATTGTAGGCAGAACTAAAGTGCAACTATCTGGAGTGGATAGACCAAGAGTGGTCAGTGGCTATGCAGTTCTCCCTCACTGAATTGTGGAGCATGTATGACAAAGATATGAAGGAGAGGCACACAGAAAATGTTGAGCTTGCTGAAAGAAATTTCAAACTAGTTGGAGAAAAGAGGAAGATGGAGGAAGATCTTAGGTTTTTCAAACTGGACTTTGCTAAAATGGTTGCTGACAAGGAGGATGCTATCACAGAGTTGGGCAATGTTAGGTTGGCTCTAAATGATCTCAAAGAGGAGATGGAGAAGAAGAAGCTGGCAGACCATGGTTGTACCAATCTTCATCAGGTACTTAGGGCAAAGGCAGAGAAAGAGAGGGACCAGCTAGTTGTAGAGAGAGACCAAGTTGTGAGAGAGAGGGACCAACTTAAACAAGAGAAGAAAAAACTCGAGTACATCATTGCAGATCTGCTCAAACAAAAACATGGGTACAAGGACAAGATCAAGAAGTTGAAGGAGATATGTGATGATTTTTAACTATGTATTGTGTTGTGGTTTAGGGTAGCACTGCAGTTGAATGTGCTCTTATGCACTTAATAAGCTGTAGTGCTTTATGTATCTTTATGTCCAAGGCTTGTGTTGTGTACTCTGAAGACTTGTGTTGTGTACTCCCAAGAACTAATGTCCCACTTATTATCATTGCATCTTTGGATCAATGCCCTACTTATTAATGTATTTTGTTTGTATCAACTTAAATGTTTGTGGTTGTTTTGCCATAATATTTGCAGAGAACATATATTCCAGAGTGATCTGTTACCATTTACTTTGTGGTTGTTTTGCATAATATTGGCATGATCTGTTTTGCACAGAAAATATTTGTGGTTGTTTTGGCATGATCTGTTTTGCACAGAGAATATTTTGCACACATCATATATTGCACACATCACAGCAAATATTTTGCACACATCATATATTGCACACATCACAGCAAATATTTTGCACACATCACAGCAAATATTTTGCACACAGAGAAAATATATTCTAAAGAGAACATTTACTTTGCATAGAACAACTCCACAGAACATATATTTGCAGAGAATTTTAACAGCAGGAGATAAACAAGGATAATTTCACAGTTCCATACAAAGGTTCATAATGCCATACAAAGGTTTAACAAACATAGGTTCTGAGTGCCATAGTGCCATAGTGCCATAATGTCATACATAGGTTCATAATGTCATAATTAAAGTGATGTAATGCCTGATTTAGCACACATGCACTTGCATACAGACTTCAAATTTGAGCATTTAGTAGTTCCCACTGGCATAGAAGTACCCTTCCATCCTCTTGCTCATGTACTTTGTCCTCTTTGGCCTACTGCCTGCAGGCTGGCTAGTAGAAGCTTCTGCAGAACTTCTTGGAGGCTTGAACCTTGCTCCTCTTCCAGCAGCAGCAGATGAAGTAGCACCCCTTCCAAGAGTAGAAGCAGACCTTGCTCCTCTTCCAGCAGCAGCAGATGAGGCTCCTCCCCTTCCAGCAGCAGGAGCTGAGGCTGCTCCCCTTCCAGCAGCACCCCTTCTAGCAGCAGTAGTCTTTGCACCTCTTGCAGCAGCAGGAGAGGAGTTTGTAGTAGATGATGATGGTGCACCCCTAGCACTTCCAGTAGCTGATGAAGCTGCACCATGGTGCCATTCAGGTACAGTCCTGTTTTCCTGTAATTAAAAAATTAAACAACTTTATAATAATCAGTCAACAGAAATGAACACTCAAGTAATTTCAAAATGAAAATACCATGTGATTGTTCCTCCTGATTTGCAAATCAGGCCTTAATGGCTTAGGACAACTTGTGTACTTGTGTCCTTGCAGCTTGCAGTTCCCACATGTTATAGTAGCCATCCTAGAAGTCTGTTTTGCTTGAGGTGGCTCAAACTTCCCTTTTTTCCTTTTCTCTTCTCTCGCCCTTCTTGTCATCTTTGAACTGTGGTGGTTCAATGTCGTGTGTTGGAGTTTTCACCCAGCTATCTGGACCAGAACAAGGTAAATTATCGGCTTATATGCCTCCAAGTACATAGATTTCTTGAAGAACACATTGATATGATCCTCTGGCAGCTGTTTAGACCTATAGATGGCAGAACAAGCATGGTTGCAAGGAACTCCAGTGATGTCCCATTTCTTGCACCCACATATCTTTATGTTTGTGTCAACACCATAGGTCTTGTCTCCACTAGTGACTTGGAAAAGTCCTTGGCCAGCTATCAGTGCTTTGCAATCCCTTGCATACTTCTTGTTCATCTCCAACTTCTCTGCATAGGTTGGTGCAATCTCCCATCTAGCACATTTTCCACCCTCTCTCTTCTGGTGGAACCTCACTAGGAACTTGTCCTTGATCCCATTGATCATTGTGACAATTGGCTTGTTCCTTACATCTAGAATGTACTTATTAAAAACTTCACATAAGTTATTCACCACCAAATCAGTTTTGCAATTAGTGTCCATTGCATGCCTAGACCAAGCTTTAGCAGGAATTCTTGACATCCACTCCCAAGCAGCAGTGCACTCAGCCTTCATGCTTTCCATGGCCAAATTGAAGTCATGTTCAAGTGTAAGCATAGGCAAATGCATCCATGCATCTCTTCAAATCCTCTCCTCCAAATCCTGCTCTCTGGAAATTTGCATAGATGTGCCTCAAACAGTACCTATGATGGCAGTTTGGGAATACTACTGTCACTGCATTGAGTAGACCCTGCATGAAAGTGAATTGAAATGATTTTAAATGATTTTATATGATTAAAAATGATTTTATATGATTTAAAATGAGTTAATATGAGTTAATAAGATTTTAAATGATTTTATATGATTTAAAATGATTTTATATGATTTAAAATGATTTTATATGATTTAAAATGAATTTATATGATTTTATATGAGTTAATATGAGTTAATATGATTTAAAATGATTTTATATGAGTTAATATGAGTTAATATGATTTTATATGATTTAAAATGATTTTATATGATTTAATATGGGTTAATATGATTTAATATGATTTTAAGTGATTTTATATGATTTTATATGGTTTAATATGATTTTAAATGATTTTATATGAGTCACCCTAGTCACCCTAGGCTATCTATGCCTAAGTGTCGACAAGAAGGGTTACGACTCGACACCTACCAACTAGTAAATGAACTAAATGAACAACTAAATGAACAAGCAAATGAACTAAATGAACAACTACATAAACAAGCAAATGAACTAACCTTCTGTCTATCAGACATGAATGTGTACTTTCCAAACTTGCCCTCTTCACTTCCCCCTAGAGCATACTTTAGGCATGTCAAGAACCGTGACCAGCTTAATCTGTATCTTCAACTCCAACCACTCCAAAGGCAATGGGGTACATATTGTTGTTTGCATCCCTTCCAAAGAGTCGCTAGTATCTCAGGCACCACTAGTCAATTTGATGAAGCAGCCATCTAGACCTATGAATGGCCTACATCCATTCAAGAAGCCCTCACAACATGCATTCAAACTGAAAAATAGACCATGGAACCTTGGTCCAGCAGTAGGATTTTCTCTGGTTCCACTAACAGTAGTGACAATGCACCTAGATCCAGGATTTGTAAGCTTCACAGTCTCCAAATAGACTCTCAGCCTCTTATATTGCTTCTTGTGATCACCAAGCCCAAATTGCCTCTTTGCCTTGTCAACAATAGCAGGTATAATAGTGTTGGGATCTGATCTGATGGTCTTAAGCATTTTGTTGCCAAGCCACCTTGAACTAATCCTAGTTTTCTCAGACTGGGTGGGACATGTGTGCTCCAACCTCATCTTCTTAATGCAGAAAGTGGGCTCATTTGTTATCTGTGCTGCTACCATGTAGAACTGACAACCATCTCCCTCACAGCAAACAATTACCCTATCACTGCAGTTTCTGTGGTATTTATATCTTCTAAGTTGTTTCACATGCAAATTGACAAGGGCCTCTCTGAATTGGTAAACATCTTTGAAACAGAGCTGTAGCTGGAATTGCTGTTCTGGATGCATCCTGTCCTCATCATACCAGACCCTAGGTGGTCTTTTCTTAGCCCTACTCCTTCTGCCAGAGCTGATAACAAAGGACATTGGTTCATTTCCATCATCATCTGCTTCAAAGCCTGTATCTTCCTCTTCTGAAGATGGAAACCAATCAGGATTAATGCTTGGACCAGCACTAGAGTGGGACCTACTAGTAGGACCTGGCCTCTTTGCCTTCTTCTTAACAGGCTCAGGAACTGGAATCTCTTGGGCCTCCTCATCATCTTCTTCCTGCTCCATGTCATATATATCTTCAGGATCTGTGTCCCCCTCACAGTGTGTACTTGACATATATTCAACTCTCTTCCTCTTTATTTCAGAAAGAGTTTCATCTAGCTCAGGTTCCTCTGTCCTCCTATTTGCAATTTGTTCTTCTACATACTGCACTGAATCTGAGTCATCTTCTTCTTCTTCTCCTGCATCTAAGTGGTCAACATCAACTACAAAATCTTCATCACTGCTTGAACCTTCCTCACTAACTGCATTGTCCTCCTCATCAGTGTCCATGCCTACAGGAATTGCTTCCTCACTAACTGCATTGTCCTCCTCATCTGAATCAAACTGAAAATCAGCATAATTGACACTTACTTCAGTGTTAAGCTGTGTCCCAAGATGGAACTGATAGTTAGGAGGAACTGATTTGAGTGGCAAAAAATTTACACTTTCCTGTGTCCCAAGATGTAACTGACAGTTAGGAGGAACTGATTTGTGCACAACACCTGATTCAGCAACAGCAAAAACAACAGGTGCCTCTTCTTCTATTTGTCAGGCATGTTGATCTTCTCCAACTGGTGGTTCAATAACTACCTTTCCCTTTCTAACTGCCGGTGACAATGTCTGGTGCTCTCAAATTGTCTCAAAGATGTGAACTACTTCAATGTTGCCTTTAATCACACAAACACCTTGCAACCCTATATTTTCATCTTTCAAGTAGCAAAGACTGTCATCCTTACAGTATCCATTGCTGACCATTACATTGACCAAACTACCATAAGTGATTTCTCTTTCAGACATCTTAACAAGAGCATACTTCTCTCCAGGAAACTGGAAATAGATTGACCATAAATCTTCAGGCCTAAAATAGACATACAAATGAATATTAACAAGTCAATTGTATTAACTAAAATAGACTACAGTGTGATTTTCTCCAAAAATTCAGAACCATACAGTACTACTAAGATAACTGAACCCTAACTAAAGATGTGATATTCGACAAATATTCAGGACTACAATCCCTTCTAAATGACTAACAAATCAATGTTTAAAACAGATCCTGCAGAAGGAGGAAAGATTGAAAAACAGATTTTGAAAGATTCAGATTACCTAGTGAAGATGGGACGAACGGGAGCAGATCCATGGGACCAATCTGCTAAGCTGCTTCCTCGGTACCATGCTCCGTGATGGCCGCCGCCAGGCAGACTGGATCTAGGTCGCAGCCGCCATCGGTGTGGGGGCCAATGACCCCGCATTGCGAGCGCAACAACTTCTGCCCTGAAGTAGTACCACCGCCCTCGCCGCTGAGTGCGGCGTCGCCGCTTCCGTCGACTCCGTGTGCGCCGTCGCCGCGTGAGCTGGTCGCCATCGGAGCGGAGCGGGGAAGGACTGAATCGACTGGACTGAATCGAGCGAGGGAAGGGAACGGCTTAACCTAGTAGATGGGCGCGCCGAAACGGCCGTCTCTCGCCGTCTAACGGCGTCCGTCAACACGCGCCACGTCAGCCCGACAGACGGGACCCACCTGTCGGATTCGCTGTTTTCGGGGCTAAAACGCAGCGTCAGTGCTCCGCGTTACAAATTAGGCCCATTGTTGGTGGTTTTGTGTGACCTGCCTGAAATGTGGTACCGATCTATTACCCTAGCCCATAATGTGGTGGTTTTGGGTAAATAATTCGGCAAGTAGTTAATGAGGAGAGAGGCAAATAGAGTAACATAATATGTTACCATCACATAGCGTTTCCCAATGCATAATGAGTCTACAAAGTAATAAATGAAGGCATCTATGTTACCACACCTATGTCACTACCCACTATGAAGGTAGTAATATACACTAGTAACATATGTATATTACTAGTCTAAGTTACTCTCCACTATGACTAGCCTAATTATGGGTAGTCTCACGCGGATCGAGATGATGACCTGGCGATAGCAAACACTTAATAGTGGCCCGCTGGCTAACAGGCACACCACACAAGTAAGTGATACAGTTTTTTTTAACATAAAATGAGACAGAAATTAATAGTGCAGTGTGCGTTAAACGGGGCACCAGTAATACTTGGCTTACTAGTGGAGTGCGCATATACAAACACACACTAACTTGACAACTTGCTAGTGTTGTGTGCCTATATGGACGCTCTACTAGTAATATATGCATCATTAAATACCAATACTTTTTATTTAGAAGTCCAAATTAAGTGACTTCTTTAAATTTGTAAAACAAATAGATATCTAATATAACAAGTTTTATTTCCTGTTTAACATGTTTAGATTTTATAAAATTAAATATCAATAATATGCAAATAAACATTAATTCTAATTTTCTCAAGCAAACATTGAATTTATTTTATTCATCATCGGTTTGTCTTGAAACTTTTTATGTGCTCAACATACAGCATTTCATCTTCTATGTCAATTTTTTTCTATTTTTCTGAATCTGTTTAATCCATTTAAGTCATTAAGTGCATTCCTCGGTATTTAATGGATACATTTCAAATTGGATCTGCAAGCACACAATATCATATGTGCTTCTTAGTTTTAATTTCCTTCATTATTTGAAAAAGAGGTTGAAAGCCCCAGCCTCTACATCAGTGTGATGCATTATAAGGTTTACAACATCAGAGAATGACAAAGGAAAGGAAGTACTATTGAATTTATTTCTTTAAATCTGTAGAAGCTCTTCTTCTACCCATCTTTATTTTTTACAAGCATGCATGCGGACGTGGTAAATCTGTAGAAGCTCTTCCTCTACCAATCTTGATTTTTTACAAGCATGCACGCTGACGTGGCACGATGACGGGGATATGACCCCTGCTCTGCAGGCATATCACAGTGTCGTAGAAGCTTGTCCTCATGTTAGTGAACTCCAGCCCCAAGTCCCTGAGCCTCTGGTTCGAAAACCTGTACGGCCTCGCTGTCGGCTTGCCGTCGTCTTCATACTTGGCCGTGACGGGGTACTGCGGGTAGAGGTCCCTGAGGAGGCCGACGAAGTCGGCGCGGTGCAGCACGGCGCTGATGCAGAGGTAGCGATGGCCGCGGGCGTCGGGGTGCTCGTAGACGAGAGCGTGCGCGCGAGCGACGTCCCGGACATCAATGTAGCCGGTGACGGTGTTCTGGTAGGCCGGCTTGGCGCCCGTGAGGAAGCGGGCGACGTGGTCGGTGCTATAGTTGAGTGTGTTGTTGCCGTGGCCTTCCTCTCGCCGGAGCTCTCCTCTCTCGCTCTCTGTATCCGTGGCTCGAACCAACAAACGAGAAGGAGGAAGAAGGAGAGGACAGGGACACGACAAGAATTACCCAGCGCACGCACGCTTCTTCCCTGAGCAACAACTCAGCCCGGCTACATGGCTTACAACCCAGCTTCCGAATCAGTTTACAGTGGGAGGAATTTATACGCGCATGCATACGCAACACCACGCCCTCCACTCTGGCCGGCACGCCCGATCCGCATGCCCTCGCCTGCGCCCACGACGCGCTCGTACGCGCGCTGCGCGGCCGGCTCCAACGGATCACAACTGCCTCTACTGATGCAGCCGTCCACGCTGCGTACGCAGCAAGCTGGAGATCGACTCCGATGCACGCACGCCCTACGACTCGGATCGCTACACACCAGCGTCCGACCTGAACCAGACCATAGCACACACGCATCAAGGTTTATAGGCTAACAGAGTGTCTGTTGTTGTAGGGAGGGACCGATCGTCACGGCGGGCACAACCACGGCCAGCTCCAGTCCCCTCCTAGCCGCCTCCTCCGTCGCCGCGACCTCCGCCATCATCTTGGCGCAGCAGTACAGGTTCTGCGCACGAGGATTGGTTTATTTAGTTCACTGGCGAGAAAGATATATGCATGGGGGCACATGGAGTCGAGCTTGACCACACGTACGCCGGTTTGTTTGCAGTAGTCATAGTCGCTCCAGCACGACTCGTCGAGGACGGTGTCGGGGCTCCGGTTGGGGTCCATGTGCACGGCGCCATAGGAGGAAGTGAACACCACGCGCCGCACACCCGCGTCCGCCGCCGCATTGATCACGTTCCTCGTTCCCTCCACGGCCGTCGGCACGAGCTCCTGCAAGCGCAGCATGGGCAAGTAAGTGTTCCATGTTCATGTTACGCGGCGCGAGAACAGCAGAGGAGGCAGTGAGCTGACAGGATCGTTGGAGACCGGGGAGGCGACGTGGAAGACGCCGTGACATCCCCGGAACACGTCATGGAGGCCGTCATAGTGGAGCACATTGGCACGGCACAGGGTGAGCCTCTCCTCGGCGCCATCCAGCGCCAGCAAGTGCGCGTTCTTGCGGTCAGCTTCACGAACAAATTGAACCAATCAGTCAAGCGAAGGGATGGAAATGCGAGATAGCTGGATGGACCAATGTGCCTACCGGGATCCCTGGCGGTTCCCCTGACGCGGTAGCCACGGAGGAGGAGCTCCTTCACCACCCACGAGCCGATGAAGCTCCCCGCCCCCGTCACGCAAACCAAGTGCTTCTCGTCGCCATTACCGCCGGCCGCCTTGGAGCTGGACTGCATGGTGATGATCGGCAGAGGTGGTTGCGGTCGACCTGTCCGTCGTTCGATGCTGAATTGAGCGCAAGCATAGCGTGTATATATAGAGCGAGATATAACAATAACTATTAAGACGAGATGTGCGCCGTTGAGTATCTCGACTAATTTTATTCTGCAAGCGGACGTGATTCACGTGGATGAGCCTCCAACGTGATCAATCCAAGCTGAAATCATCTCTGTCAAAAAAATAAATCCAAGCTGAAATCATAGTCATTCACGTTGGAGCTTCGCGTTACTGTGTCATGTCATGGCCACGCCAGAGACGTGCCGTCGTGTATAAGTACGGTGCACTGGACGCCCCGAGTGCTTAGCTAGGTTGTCGGCCTGCGTCATGCTGCGCCGCCGCGCTCAGAGTCAACCGAGGGGTTGAGATTTCCGTTGATTCGGTTCAGACTATGTTTCTACTTTTTTTTTTGAAGGGAAATCCTCTTGGCTCTATATTTAGCGTTTATAAGAGAGATACATCATTCAACACATGCTGTATGAGAAAATTAGGTTGATCATCATCCCACCAGTACATCAATTGTGAATCATAAGCATGTCTAGCTAAAAAGTGTGCCAACGTGTTTGTTTCCCTAGGACAGTGCCCAAAAAAGATTGAGCGCCTCTTTGATTCGCAGGATTCTCGAAACGCAAGAATATGAAAAAAGCAAGAACAGGGTGGTATGTCCTATACGCAAAATAATCCTATACGACCGGGTCGTACGTGCGACCTGACCGCATGGGGAGGCTGGCGGTGGGCCACCCTCACGAGGTGCTCTCTCACAAGCGGGTCGTACAGGATTCGCCTCCGTCCTGTACTACCCTAGGATTTGGAAGAATGTTTGATAGCGCAGCAAAAACAAAGAAGTCCTACAAAGAGCTTTGAGTGAATGGAAATTTTTCTCCAAAATGCAGTACAAATGAATCCTATGAAAAAATTCCTAAGGATTCCAATCCTACGAATCAAACGACCGTCACAGGAAAAAATTCTAATGATGCAAATCCTTAAAAAATCCTATGCAATTCCTTTGAATTAAATGAGCCCTGAAGGGATTCCGTGTGCTAGCTGAAAACAGTCCACCAGAATTGCTGAATATGGGGCCAAAATCTCCGATACTCCACTGCAAGCGTTGATGATCTCCAGCCAATCAGATTCCACAATTACTTTAGAGCATCCAATCTGCTGAGCTAATTGGAGCTCCCTGTCGCACAGCCATTGCTTCCGCTGTAGCACATCAGGAACCACTCCGGAAGGTTCTGCAGCTCTCACCAAAGCTTCACCCCTGCTGTTGCGAACAATGGCAGCCAGGGAGCCCTAACCGTCGTGAAAAAAAGATACATAAGTGTTCAATTTATATGTCCCAAACTGTGGTTTCTCACAGCGGGGTTTATCTGAAAGACTATGTTTCTACTTGTTTGAGAATGTTCTCATGAAATGTGGTTGATATATCTTCGGGAATGTAAGGCGACGCTGGACGGGGATTGTGTCATGTCTGTTAGAGTTCCATTACACACATGACCTTTCATTAATTAGCACATGCTAATTTACGAATCATCATGAGCAGTCATCCATCGACTAACAGCTGTACGGACATGTCTTTTTCATCTCTCTCGTAATTGTAACCAACACATCTTTGAGGTGCCTCTTCTAGATGAATATATATATATCTGAAAATCAAAAGAAATCAAGACTGTTTGTCCATTCCATTTTCTCTTTTAACATGTTGTCACTGGTGACGCACTACTGGAGAATGTCTTATAGGTAGAGTCACATTAGTGGTGGGCTGTCTCGATCCCACCACTGGTATTTTAGTCAGCTAGTAGTGGCGGGTAGAAAAACAAGTCCACCACTAAAATTTACTCCCTCCGTTCGAAATTACTTGTCTCGAAAATGGATGTATCTAGAACTAAAATACATCTAGATACATCCATTCCCGCGACAAGTAATTCCGAACGGAGGGAGTACTAACCAGAGGCGAGGCGGGCGGAATTGTGGCCTGCCACCGGCTCCCTGGTCACAGGGTAGCCGACGGGCAACATTTCCAGTGGCGGGCACGTATACTTGCCCACCACTAGTAGTTAAGTCATGAGTGGTCGGTTGTGCTTTCCGTCTGCCCATGCTGAAAAGCATAGGTATATTAACTGATTTCCTATATTTGTTTTCATATTTTATTGTGGTATTTTTATGACCATTTTACTATACAAAAAATTGTTCAACTTTGTAGTTTCTTTATTTGCTATATTTTAGGTACTTATTAATAAATTTATACTTAACTGGACATAATACAAAATTTTGCACCTACACATTTAATATTATTAATTTTGAAAGATTGGAAGAATGGTATTTAGATCTCATGAAACAATAGTATGTCCTCCTCCCCCGCCCAAGCAGTTTGGTAGTTTTTATCTACATGTAGTTCATATTTAATTTATATCCATTAAATAATCTAGAATGCATTTAATGCCCTAAATATATCATATCAACCCAGAATAGTCCCAAAATTGACCAAAGAACTTGTAACTGTGCACATTGAAAATACAAAAAGTTTTAACAGAAAATGATGAAAAAACAACACACATGACCTTTTGTTAATTATCATATGCTAATTTGCGAAACATCGTTAGTGGTTATCCATCAACGAACACCTATACGGACGTGTCTTTTCCATCTCTCTCATGATTGAAACCGACACATGTAAAACGTGATTGTTGGAAAACTGATCGACACCCTAAAATCGGTGGGGCACAAAGAGATGTACAATACAGATTACAAGACATGTACAGAGGCTACAGAAAATAATGTCTAACACCCGCTTTTAATTTTAACTGTGCCCTGAGGTACAAAGCAAGTTAAGATTGTGCCTACAACCTACCTACAACCTACAAACTGTGTTTGTGGTAGAGGCTTCGTTAGAAACCACATGTCTCTCCTCAAATGAAAAAAAGGGAAGCCAGCCGATCGATAGGCCTAGTCGTTCTCCTTTCGTCCGAACAATTGTTATCATGCTGTGGCACCACACAGCATGTCAAGCTATCATGTTATTTGATCTCAAAACACACCGGAAAACTAAAACTTGTGGAGGCTCATGTTTAAACTGGATTTCCTCAGATAATTCTGAGATAATCACTTCGAATTGCCTAGTAATGATTAATCACCGAATGTCTGCTTCGTCCTCTATCTGAAGCCTGATGCACCATGTTGCTGCTCCGCTGCGCTCCTAGTGGTCTCCCTTATGGCATCTCCAACAGCGACCTGCAAACCTTCCATAATGGCTTGGATCGCGCGGTTCAGCATCGGTCCATGGCACGGTCCGGACGCGATTTCTTTCGCAAACCAGAGACAAAACTAAGGGAGGTTTGCGGGAGTCCGGACCGATTCCAAGGCCGCTTCTGACCGCCCGGCCCACCCCCACCCCCCCCCCCCCTCCCATTGCGCGCGCGTTTTCACTCAGTGGTTCAGTGCCGCTCCAAAGCGTTAGCGGCCGCATTCATGCCTGGCTAAAGCGGACGCGGCCGCTCACTGGCGCCGGCATTGAAGCGGCGCACCGGTCGAGAGAGTGACGCTCGCACCGCTTCCCGGCGCACGCGACTATGGCGCGTTCAAATGACACGACAGCCGACCGACCGTCCGTCTGTTGCCCGCATTGATGGCATGCGATAGCTGAGGCGTCTCCTTCGGCACCACCCGCCCCTCTGCGCCCACCGGTGCTATATAAACCGCTGTGTGGTGCCCCGGCCATAGCCACAGTCATCCCTCTCCTTACCACTCCCAGCCATGGACCTCCGCCGCTAAAGCTCTCTGGGACGGGCTGACGTCAGAGCAACCAGTGCGACCCTCCTCTTCCTCTACGGCAACCTCCTCCTCTGCTCCACCCTCGCCGGTGCATTGTGATACGTCTCCAACGTATCTATAATTTTTGATTGTTCCATGCTATTATATTATCTGTTTTGGATATTTTATATGCATTAATATGCTATTTTATATTATTTTTGGGACTAACCTATTAATCTAGAGCCCAGTCTCAGTTTCTGTTTTTCCTTGTTTTTGAGCTTCGCGGGAAAGGAATACCGAACGGAGTCCAAACGGAATGAAACCTTCGCGATGATTTTTCTTGGACCAGAAGACACCCAGGGGACTTGGAGATCAAGTCGGAAGAGCTACGAGGCGGCGACAAGGGGGGAGGGCACGCCCCTCACTTGTGGGCCCTTCGTGACTCCCCTGACCCAATTCTTCGTCCTATATATTCCCAAATATCCCCAAACCACCAGAAGCATCCACAAAAACACTTTTCCGCCACCGCAACCTTCTGTACCCATGAGATCCCATCTAGGGCCCTTTTCCGGCATCCTTCCGGAGGGGGATTCCATCATGGAGGGCTTCTACATCAACCCTATCGCCCTTCCGATGAAGCATGAGCAGTTTACCTCAGACCTAGGGTCCATAGCTACTAGCTAGATGGCTTCTTCTCTCTCTTTGCTTCTCAATACCATGTTCTCCTCGATGTTCTTGGAGATCTATCCGATGTAATCTTCTTTTTGCGGTGTGTTTGTCGAGACCCGATGAACTGTGGATTTATGATCAGCTTGTATATGAATATTATTTGAATCTTCTCTGAATTCTTATATGCATGATTTGATATCTTTGTAATTCTCTTCGAACTATCGGTTTAGTTTGGCCGACTAGATTGGTTTTTCTTGCAATGGGGGAAGTGCTTAGTTTTGGGTTCAATCTTGCGGTGTCCTTTCCCAGTGAAAGTAGGGGCAGCAAGGAACGCATTGTATTGTTGCCATCGAGGATAAAAAGATGAGGTTTACATCATATTGCTTGAATTTATTCCTCTATATCATGCTATCTTACTTAATGCGTTACTCAGTTCTTCATGAACTTAATACTCTAGATGTAGGTTAAAGATCGAGGATGTCGCCTAGAGGGGGAGGGGTGAATAGGCGCTTTAAAATAATTACGGTTTAGGCTTGAACAAATGCGGAATTAACCTAGCGGTTAATTTGTCAAGCACAAAACCTAAAACAACTACGCTCACCTATGTGCACCAACAACTTATGCTAAGCAAGATAAGCAACTATGTGATAGCAAGATATATATGACAAAGAACAATATGGCTATCACAAAGTAAAGTGCATAAGTAAAGGGCTCGGGTAAGAGATAACCGAGGCACGCGGAGACGTTGATGTATCCTGAAGTGAACACCCTTGCGGATGCTAATCTCTGTTTGGAGCGGTGTGGAGGCACAATGCTCCCCAAGAAGCCACTAGGGCCACCATAATCTCCTCACGCCCTCGCACAATGCGAGATGTCGTGATTCCACTAAGGGACACTTGAGGGCGGTCACCGAACCCGTACAAATGACGACCCTTGGGGGCGGTCACCGAACCCGTACACTTTGGCAACCCTTGGGGGCGGTCACCAGTACCCATCAAATTGCTCGGGGTGATCTCCACAACCTAATTGGAGACCCCGATGCTTGCTCGGAGCTTTACACCATGATGATTGAGCTCCGAACAACACCAACCATCTAGGGCGCCAAGGCGCCCAAGAGGAACAAGCTCTAGGGTGTCCAAACACCCAAGAGTAACAAGCTCAAGGGTACCAAGCACCCAAGAGTAATAAGCTTCTCAACTTGTAACTTCCACATATCACGTGGATCGGAGAACTCAAACTGATGCACCAAATGCAATGGCAAGGGCACACGGAGTGCCCAAATCCTTCCTCTGAAATCCCACCGAAGCAACTAATGCTAGGGAGGAAGATGAGAGGAAGAACAAGAAGGAGAACACCAAGAACTCCAAGATCTATATCCAAGGGGTTCCCCTCACATAGAGGATAAAGTGATCGGTGGAAATGTGGATCTAGATCTCCTCTCTCTTTTCCCTCAAAAACTAGCAAGAAACCATGGAGGGACTGAGAGTTAGCAAGCTCAAAGAAGGTCAACAATGGGGGAAGAACACGAGCTCAAAGGGTAAGGTTCAATGGGGAAGAAGACCCCCTTTTATAGGTGGGGGAAAATCCAACCGTTATGCTCACAGCCCGCACAGAGCGGTACTACCGCTCCAAGGATCGGTACTACCACTAGGGCGGTAGTACCCCTTTGAAAAATAACAGCGAGAAGGCAGAAGGCCAGTAGAACCGCCGGAGCGGTACTACCGCTCATCCTCACGGTACTACGCTCGACCTCACGGTAGTACCGCAAATGGTAGCGGTACTACTGCTTGCGAGCGGTACTAAAAAATTACTTCCGTGCCTACCTCCGCTGAGCAAAACACGAGATTTTGGTCCAGAGCGGTACTACCGCTCAGGAGCTGCGGTAGAACAGCTCTGGAGCGGTACTACCGCTCAGGAGCCGTGGTAGTACAGCTCTGGAGCGGTAGTAAAAATTTACATCCGCTCTAGTTGTGGTAGTACCGCTGCAGCCTTTACCAAAATAGCCACAACTTTTGCAAATGGATTTCAAATTCAACGAATCCAAGTTTGTTGGAAAGCTAATGACATGGGCTAATACAATCTTGAAGAAATATCAATAAGAAGCAAATGAGAAAAGGCCCATAAGAAAAAGGTGAGAACCCTTCCTCGGATAAGACCAGTAAAACCTCCAACACCGAAAACATCATAGAAAACGCATGCGAACTCCGTTTTCAATGAACTCAAGCTTGTCATCAAGATGACCATAAGCTCTAAGACTCACAAAGAGAACCAAACAAGAACCAAGAAACATTATGCAAGAATGCAATGGTTTGAACTCTCTACTAACGATACGATCAAGCTACCAACTTGAGAGCCCCCCTTGATAGTAGGGACATTTCCATCTGTGCCCCTAACTCGAACCCACTACTCAGTTTTGCCCCTAGTTTTCGGGTATGCTCAGTTTTGCCCCTCTGCCGTCAGTGCCACTTATAGAAATGCCCCTCCGCTCCGTTTCCGTCCAGTCAAGGCTGTTTGACCGCTAACTTGCCGTCAGTTTGACATATTTGCCCCTCTTTCTTACATGTGGGCCCTCTCTTACCTCTTCGCTTCACTCTCTCTCTGTGTGCTCTTTCTCTCGCTCGACCCTAACCCTAGCTCTCTCTTCCCCAAATCGCCCCCTCACCTGAACCCTAGCGGCTTCGATCCCCACCATGGAAAACTCCAGATCAATGGCGGGCACGATGGAGATTCGGTCGACCTGGCACAATGCTGTGAACTTTCTTATGTCTCAGTGTGATCATGTCCTATGTTTGGTCTAGTTGCTAGTGTTCCCATTTAACTGTCATTTTTGTCACATTGCTACTGCACTGTCACATTACTACATTGCTACAAAATGGAACACAATATACTCAAAATAGCAAACTCATTTCCAGTTAAAACTTGTCACATTACACCAGATGAAACTCATTTCCAATGTGCTTTGGAACAACAGTACATTAAGATAGCTCACACAACAGTACATTACATTTCATTACATACCATAATCCAGCTAGTATGGATTCTTAAACCACTCAGAAAAAACTGATGCCAAAATGCTAAGGCAAATTACTATGAGAAATCCCCATGTTTGCATAAGCTCATTTCTCTTCTTGATCTTCAACTTGAGTTTCTTGTTCTTCTCTATTAAGTACATCAACCTCCTCTCCAAATGATGGGACTTTAGCCAGCTTTTCTCCAATCCAGCATGAAGTTCCTCAAATGCATGAGCAACACAATCTGTGGGAGGGGGATCAATCCAAACTACCCAGTCGCATTCATCAGGGAGCTACAAAATTAATCATACATTATACAACAAAAAATTGGCAAATAATGACAGACATAGTGGAAATGAGAGTTAATCTTACATCTAGGGGGCAGCCTAAGAATCTTCTTCCCGTGCTTGCACCTCCCCAGGCGACGCGACGAGCGGGGATGAGATTGTGCCCTGCGCACCGCCGCGTCGTGCTCATCTCCAGCCCAGAGAATGACGGATGGGGGAGGTAGAACTCGGATTGAAACTGAACAATCCCAACACCATCGACCTAAACGCAGGAAATCCCCAATCTGATGAACCCTAATTGGGACAGAAATACCACCAGATCGATCCACCGATGAGCCACACTTACCTCGCCACCACCGATTTAACTCGACGTGGACATGCCGCGCCTCTAAATCGACCCACCGTCGGCCTCGCTCTGCTGCGGTCGCTCTCTCCCCTCTCCAAATCGAGCCGTCGAGAGGTTGAAGAAGAACAGAGAGAGAGTGAAGCGAAGAGGTAAGAGAGGGCCCACATGTAAGAAATAGGGGCAAATATGTCAAACTGACGGCAAGTTAGCGGTCAAACAGCCTTGACTGGACGGAAACGGAGCGGAGGGGCATTTCTATAAGTGGCACTGACGGCAGAGGGGCAAAACTGAGCATACCCGAAAACTAGGGGCAAAACTGAGTAGTGGGTTCCAGTTAGGGGCAGAACTGGAATTGGCCCTTGATAGTATGGCAAACGATCCTATAACCCGGTCTCCCAACTACCACCACGAGACCGGTAAAATAGAAAACCTATCAAGGGCAAACCTTTGCCTTGCACATGGTCCACTTGAGCTAGATGATGACGATCTTGACTCCCTCAAGTTGGACCACCTTTCTTGATTGCGTTGGCTCGATGAAGACTAGATGATTGCTCCCCCATAGTCCACTATGGGTGAGCCACTCTTCGACACATCTTCACAAGTCCATTGACACCACAATGGATGGCAAGATTCAAGCACTTGATCTCTTAAGGATGCTCCACTTGAACTTGCACACGACAATCTTGATGATGATTACCACTTGACGTCACCCTTCCATTGGTTGTATGATATCTTCCTCTTGACGCAAGCCCATGGACACGTACCTAACCCCACATAGAACTCTCACATAGACCATGGGTTAGTACATAAAGTGCAATGGACAATTCTTACCATACCATGGGATCAATTGGTCCCTCTCGGTACATCTTCTACGCTTTGTGAGTTGATCAACTTGATTCACTCTTGACTTAGTCTTGATCAACCTTGAATCTTTCCAACTCTCTTCATTTGGATGATGTCTTGAAGGTAAACAAGAATGATCACACAATCTTCTTCTTCAATACATGCTTGCAATAAGCTCAACACTCACATGACCAATCTTTGGATAATTCCTTAATAGCACCTTGGTCAACTCATAAACTCCTTCAAACCAACAGATGGACTTCAAGAAAAGCCTAAGGACAAACCCTTCAAATATAACTCAAGGCAACCATTAGTCCATAGAGATTGTCATTAATTACCAAAACCAAACATGGGGGCACCACATGTTGTTTCAATCTCCCCCATTTTGGTAATTGATGACAATCACTTTCAAGAGAGTTTATATAAGGAATAATACATCACCATACCATGCAACAATAATGTATGCGCATGAGATGCACAAGCTTAGGAACAAAACCAAAGCAATAAGAGAGGAAACTACTCTCTAAACTTCCTCACACAACTCTCTGAAACTTCTCCCCCATTGGCATCGATTGCCAAAATGGGCGAAAAGCTTAGAAGGCCAATATAAATTGTGTTCCTCCATAAATTGTGTATTTCTCAACAAGAGAGTTGAATGCAATACACATATCCAACGGTAACTACTTGGAGGAAGACAAACTATATTGAGGCTCAAAGATTGCAAAAGAATGATATGCCACAAAGACATAACATAGAGAGAATGAGCAACCAGGCAATCAAAGGATACCAATGGAAGCAAACTATCAAAAGATACCAATTGAACCAACTAGACCAATGATCCTACATGCCACATGAATAAAAGATATTATGATATGAGCAAAGGAGTGTTCTAGAGAAACTAGAGAAGCTCCCCATGATTTGTGCACAATTTAGTTTTGTAATTGGATACAACGAGCACACAATAGGATCATCAGTCCCCCAAGATCAATAGAACCTCAAGACAAGTGCAAGAGAGCAACAGAGTGTTCTAAAGACACTAGTGAAGCTCCCCATGATTTGTGCACTCCTTAGAATATTTGCATTAGGATACCAAGTGCACAAAATAGGATCATCACACCCCCAAATCAATAGAAGCTCACAACAAGAACAAGCGGGCAAGTAGGAAACAAAGCCTAGCACAAGCAACAAACAAATGGTTGAGCAACATATAAAAGAGACAACTTAAGAGAAGGCTCAACCAAAATAGTGTGTGTGAGTCATGGAAAAGCACGTGAGAAGACTAATGTAAGGGTGAGCATTAAGCATCAACATAGTCTTGAATAGTGGAGATACAAGGTGCATGACATGTCCTTCCCACACACACCAAGCAAATGGGTTCACAAGCACACTCAATATGCAAAAAGAATAACCGCCGCTTGTGACAACCCGTGGTGAAGAAGATAATGAAAGCTTCATTGAGAGGAGGGATACCAAAGAAATGGCAAAGCCTCATCAAGACCAGATTGAGAAAAACAATCTTCACCACAAAATGAGTGCATAAAGATGCAACAAGATAAGACCCGCACTCAAGGCAAAAGCTTTCACGAAGCCACCAAAGAAAATAAAAGAAAGACAAGGTGGACGTGAAAGAAAATGATATCTTCTAGATATGTAATTTCTCTCAAGTGTATAAAATTCTAGGTAGATGAAAATCATGATGCATGATATCAATCCACAAAGAAGGAGGTACACACGAAATAGTTACAAAAGGAAAGAACAAGATATCCACAAGGAAATCATAAATATACCAATAAGATATTTGCTTGAAAGCATAGCACATGGCTAGATATGGTCTTATTGTATACAAATGAATTCCTACCACACGAACATCAAAGACATCACAACTAGCAACAAGAGATCATTGTTGGGATGCTTTGAGAAAGGAAACAAGTAACACAAGAAAGAATGACTAACATGCCATGATACAACCTATACAAGGTTGATGCAATAATGTGTGCATGTAGTAGATGATGATACTTGTTACCGAGATAGCATTGGAAGGATGTAGTAGATACCAATTGAAGGTAGAAAGTAGTTCATTGATCATCCTAGCTTGACTCCAATAAGCACATGGTGACAACACCTTCCTTTTGAATGAGCCGAGTATCAAATGCATCTCCAATTGTTCCTAGAACAACAACACAAACAAAATGGTACCCAAACTCATTGGGACCAAAGAGTTAGAGAACCAACAATACATAGGACAAACTCCACATAGATATGTGCATATAGATATGAAAATGAATCTCATGCACATCTCATCCAATTTGAGACTTGGTGGAGTTTCCCCTATATATTGGGTCAAAGAAAGAAAGCATTCCAAAGGAACTACATGAAGTTAAAATGCATGCTCAAGACTTTCAAGAACCGATACCAAAATACAAGGAAAAACCATGTGAAAAGGATACCAAATGGAGAAATCATCACTTGGAAAACATCATTAAAAGATACATCAAGGAATGAGATATCCATTGGAACACACACACACAAAAAAGATGTCAAACTCCCAAAGGAGAGGATAGTTCCAAACAAACCAAGCTCTCTACAAAGTTTCATGATGGCACAAAGTACCAAAAGAAACGACTTGCCATCCACCAACGCACACTTAATATGGATCACAAGATGAGTGTTTTATAGAAAATAGGATAGCTCCCCCACGAGTTGTGCATTATAGAGTATTTGCATTTGAACACAAAATGCACAATGTGGGATCACCACTTTCTCTATATCAAGAAAACACTAGACAAGAACAAGACCACAACAAGATCCTCAAGTGGCACGGAAGGCAATGGGAGTTGACACAATTTAGGCAAGAGATAAAGCAAATAAAAGCAAAGGCCAAAGTAAAGATGATCAATAATTTCTACCACACAAGTGAGTACCAATTGTCAAAAGATAAGAAGTATTTGGAAGTAATTCCTGGTGGTAGATAGCAAGGATATCCGACATCATCTTCACACCAAACACAAGCAAATTGCAACTTGTAGAGCTAACATGCCACCCAGGAACAAGATAATTTACAATATCAATTCTAGGTGACAAAATCTCAAATGTACACATTTTCTAGGCTTGTAGTATGCACATAGAATGTTACTCCCCCATAATGTGATACCAATAAAAACTTAACAAGAGGCAACAAGAGGATCCAACAAGAGATGATTAATGGACTATTTAGAATTTGAATTTCTCATGAGAAGGCATACCACATAGTGACTAGATAATCTTGTGATATCAATACTAGATGGTATTCCTCATGTACACACATTTATAGGATCGTGAGGTGCACAAAGCACATCACTCCCCCATAATGGGATATTCCATTAATCTCTCACAAGAGCCTACTAAGAAACAAACAAGATGCACAAAGGCTCAACGCACGACACACATGTACATGATGTGCAAACCAACATACACAAACTTAATTACTCAAGTTAAGCAAATTGGAAACACATCATATACAAACACACACAAGGTACAAAACCACAACATGCTAAGGGCAAGTAACTATCAATCTTATATTTACTAATTGGAGGCACCATACAAGGCTCCATGTTAATCTTCACAAACTAAGAAAATTGTCCGTTAGATCTCCAAATTAATTATCTAAAACCTTTGGATGAATTTCTTTAGGTGTCCTGAGCTATTGTCCCACGTGTATCTCTTTTAATAAAAAAAAACTCATCTCACGTAGGTAGGATGTGATTTCCTGTGATCCCCCAAAAAAGATGTGATTTCCTAATAGGCTTGACGTGCCTGAGGTACCCACGTGCATCTCTTTTAGGGAAAAAACATCTTTCTGCACATAATCAGAACATCTCACGTACATCACGTGTCCCTTAAATAAAAAAATCTGAGCGTTGTCCCCATTGATATCTTATATCTTATGAGGCACCTTACGAGGCCTCACGTTAATCCACAATAGAAAGAGTAAAATTTAATGGTCCGGATCCATTAAAAGATTTTACCTGATTAAAAAAATACCATGCACAAAAATGGGATTGAGCCCGCATACAGAATCCACATTGCTCAAGTCTAAGTTTCCTCAAAAAAAAACGCCGAGGTCTAATTTCTGTAACGCCCACATCCAAGATTTCTAAAAAAAAGACACCAAGGTCTAATTCTTTAAGAATAAAAGCAATGTGCCGTTTTCTCCACACGTAGAAAAAAGAGTCCCCAATGGACACGTCTTTCGTACAAACAAAAACAACGTGCCTTCTTCTATGAATAGTGAAATAAATACGTGTACAGAAAAGAAGTCCTCAAGCAATATTAAAAAAATCCTCATGCCTCACGTTAACAAAGAGTTCACATGCCTCACGTTAACAAAGACTCCACATCCCAAAAAAAAACTACATGCACGTAGAAAAAAGAGGGACCTCAAGCCTCACGGTCGAAAAAGAGTTTTTCTTAGAAGGAGCTAGGAAGCTACACATGTTGTCGACTCCACCGAAGTTCTCTCTGTATAGTCAGAGCTGTATTCGGGGATCATACACTGGCTCAGTCGATGGCGTAGCCGACCTTGACATTGGGTAGGAATATGCATGTCAACAGTGCCGTGAGATTTTCTTGCAATCTCTACTTGAGAAAAGAGGGAAATAGTCTGCAGGTCAGAGGAACAGAATTAACGGACTTTATGTGCATCAGAGTTATTGGTGCTTCCTTAGTGTCTCTCAACGTTCGTGCTTCTTTGGTTATAAAATTGATAATATGTTTTTATTCAATTTTTTTCAAATATCCTGGCATTATATTTTTAAATACAGTTTTTTCAAGTACTTATTATTATATAGTGTATGCATTAAATGTATATGGAGAGAACATGGACTCATATAAAAGAGTTGATTAGAGCAAAGTGAAATAAAGTTTTAAATTTACGCTAATATTGAACATGTAATTACCTAGCCCGTGCAGTCGCACGGGTTAACGACTAGTGTAAACAATTCAAGTACGAGTTACCGCAAGGAGGAACATTGGATGTAACATAGAAACTTGAGACTCCTAATGACTTGGCTTGAGATAATATGAATGATGAAGACCCCCCAAATCTTCATAATGTAGCCAAGTCTCCAATGCCCTCCAACAACACCTATTGATCAAGTTTGAGCTTGTTGGTCCCCAACCAAGTTGGGTCCTAAGAGGTTAGTCACAATAGGCTTGGCAACCCAAATGGTTCTTTTCTTGACACCACTTTGAGTACCAACAAACTTGGCAAACACATTGCCAACCTTATCCTTCCCAAGAGAACAGATATCATCAATAGTAATTGGGTTGGATAAGTTACCACTAGCGCATGAAGAAGCGAGGTGACCTTTCTCACGACATAGGTAGCAACGTCTACTCTTCACTTTCTTCTCTCTTGATTTCTCAACTTGAGAAGCATTAGCTCCAGTTTTCTTGGGAAGAGGCCTTTCTTCACCTTGAGGTTGAGCATGGGGGTAAACTTGTGGTCGCTTCCCTTGTTACTTGTCACTAATGGGCTTCTTCTTCAATGGGCAAGATCTAACATGATGCCCTTCTACTTTGCACTTGAAGCAAACAATCTTGGCCGAATTCTTGACTTGTTCTTGGCCCTTCTTTTTGTTCATCTTGGACTTCTTATTCTTATTGGAGTTGAATCCAAGTCCACCTTTGTCATTGGGGGATTTTGCACACTCAAGATATTGTTCAGTGTGGCCTTCCCTTCATGACACTTTTCTAAGTCTTTCTTCAAAGAAGTGACTTGGGCCTTGAGCTCTTTGATTTCCTCTACATGGTTAGTCGCAACGAAATCACTAGAGGAAGTATAAGCTTCATCGTTAGAGCAACAAAGGCAAGGAAAGCAATTCATCACAAGATGTACCAATGTTATGCATGGATGAATCACGAGGACTAGCACAAGGCAATATAGCATTTTGACTAAAATTAGTGCTAGTAATCATGGCCTCATGAGCTATCTTTAGCACTTTATGGGATACTAGAAGATCATCATGAGAGCTTGAGAGCTTTTCATGGTTTTCTTCCAATTTCCTATAATTGCTACATAGCAACTCAAGTTGAGCCTGTAGCTCAACATTCTCCTTCAAAATGGATGCTTCACCAAGTAATTGAATTAGTAGCACAAGCATCATCATTAACAACAATAGGAGAGGAAAACTTGTCAAGCTCTTTTAAATAAGAAGCTTCATGTTGAGCATGAGACTCGGTGAGTTTGATGAGCTCACCCTTGATTACCCTTGAGCCATTTTCGAGGTGCTCAAAATCCTCAAGGAGTCTAGCATGAGCAACTTCAAGCTTAGCATTTTTAGTTTTAAAATCATTGGCCACCTCAAGTGCTCTATCATGAGATTCCCTCACTCTAGATAATTCTAGAGAAAAAGTCTCCTCAAGAGATTCTTTGGTGGTTTTTTCTAGTTCAAGAGCTTGAGAGAGGTCCGCGATCTCATTTGCGTAATCACGCTCATGAGCTTCCATTTTCTCAATGGTGACCTCATGCTCCTCTAGGTGAGATTCCAACTCCTCAATGTATTTCTTGCCCTCAATGGTAATAGACATGATTTCCATGAAGTTGGAACGAGCAAGTTTATTTTTGTGAAGAGCTTTAAAAATCATTTCCCCCTTAATTTTTAAGGAAGCAATATTATCATTCTCTTCATCATTATCCTCATCATCATTAGCACTGACATCATCATCAAGTGACATATTGGGGTTCAAAGTAGAAGATACCTTTGATGCCTTAGCCATAAGGCAAAAAGCAATAGATGATGACGTAGGATCCCTTGAGGCACCATTCAAGACCACATCTTGTTCCATGGAGTGTTGGGTTTCCTCTACATTGTTAGCACAACAACTAGAGGAAATACAAGCATTTTTATCATGGCAACAAGACATAGAAGCATATCATCATGAGATTTAGTCAAGCAATTTCTACATGATATGCAAGGACTATCAACACAAGCATGTGAAACATTTGGAGTGCTCGAAGTGTTAAAGTCCAAAGAAGGAGCGTTGCAATAAGATAGAGATGAAGAGTCACCAACGATAAGCACACTATCATCATTGCAATGACCAACACTACTCACCATAGCATTACCTCGTGGCAATCCACATGTAGGTGAAGTAGAAGAAGTTGAGAAGGAAACACGGCCGGAGGTGGAGGGAGAAAAATCATCCCCACAAAACTTGGACACACCATATTATCTTGAAGCTTCGTCCACAACTCATGAGCATCCCCTGAGGGAGTCCTGGACTAGGGGGTGTCCGGATAGCCGAACTATCATCATCGGCCGGACTCCAAGACTATGAAGATACAAGATTGAAGACTTCATCCCGTGTCCGGATGGGACTTTCCTTGGCGTGGAAGGCAAGCTTGGCGATACGAATATGTAGATCTCCTACCATTGTAACCGACTCTGTGTAACCCTAGCCCTCTCCGGTGTCTATATAAACCGGAGGGTTTTAGTCCGTAGGACCACAACAACAATCAGACCATAGGCTAGCTTCTAGGGTTTAGCCTCCTTGATCTCATGGTAGATCCACTCTTGTACTACCCATATCATCAATATCAATCAAGCAGGAGTAGGGTTTTACCTCCATCGAGAGGGCCCGAACCTGGGTAAAAACATCGTGTCCCTTGTCTCCTGTTACCATCCGCCTAGACGCACAGTTCGGGACCCCCTACCCGAGATCCGCCGGTTTTGACACCAACATTGGTGCTTTCATTGAGAGGGTTATTCATAGCAGCGGCGCCATCTGCATCAAGCATACATGGTGTAAGGCGTGGGCATCAGCTCCCTTACCAGGTGACCGCGGAGAAACCACTCACCTTGTGACTCGTCAAGTCGCCTATTGACCAGCACGATGTCCGCATCTGCAGCATCCAGATGCCGCTTCAGTTCGGCAACTCTATCAGTACGGCTGGCCACGAATGCTCCGCCCCCTGAATAGGACTGGCGACATATTAAAACTGAGATTATGATCCTCGGCATGCTGTTACTTCTGACAACGTACCGAGTCTCAGGGGCTACTATCTATACAGGGCGCACTCTATGTGCAAAACTGTCAAAAGGTATGTCATTTTCACGTACCTCAAACCCCGCCAGTAAACTTCTGACGGCATCATGCAACCCGCTCTCAGCGGATGAAATTCTTTCAATCACCGTACTCATTAATGTACGGTGATCTTCTGAGATAGACGCCCTCTCGAGCAGATCCTTCAGCTCCCCTGGCCGTACACCAGTTGGTGCTGAACTCTCCGGCCCTGCCGGACTCGGGGAGACCCTCCGCGACGACACCTCAGGGTCGTCCGCCCCACCCGACGGCACGACAGATGGAGGCGTCTCGCTCTCCATCATCTCCGGACGAAGGTCCCCCGAAGATGAGCTCAGCTGAGAAGGGCGGAGATCCGAACTACAAGGTAAAAACTTCGGTTATCCTCAGAAATAAAAATAGGGATGTCCCTTATTACCAAACTCCCCTTTTTCTACTTACGGCTCGCTGGAGGGCTGATTCCTTTGGGTAGATAGTGCAGCCGGGGCTTCTCCTAGCGCAGGACCCTCCGGTGAAGATTTCTTCCCCCGCTTTCAGGCCTTAGCCTCCGGATCTTCGGAAGCGGTCCTCTTCTCCCCCTGGAAGGAGGGATTCTCGATCCCCCCTTTCTTGAAAGCCTCCTTAGCGGAGGCGGTAGTTTCTCTGTTTTCCCCTTCGCCCTCTTCTAAAGGTGCAACCTCCAGCATCTTGACTAACACGGGATCCGGCGTGGTCTCAGGGAGGGGGGCCGGACATTGTATCAGTTTTGCTTGCGCTGTCCACTCCTGTCCAAGGGATAGCTGGTTAAAAGACAACTCCATGATAAATAAATGGACGATACGTCCGGACACAGGGCTACTTACTTGAGTATCCGGGTGATTGCAGCTTAGGCCGGCGTCCTCGGTCAAGTCCGGACACATCTCTTGTGATTCGAAGAACAGTATATACATCTCCACGGGTGTCGTACCCATGAAGTGTTGAAGAGCTCGAGGTCCCTCCGGATTAAATTCCCACAGACGAAGGGGGTGGCATTTGCAGGGCAGAAGGCGCCGAATCAGCATAACCTACGTCACTGCGACCAGATTGATCTCCCTCTCTTGGAGGTCTCGAATCCGGCCCTACAATATTGGTACGTCCTTGGACGGCCCCCAGTCAAGCCTTCTATTGGCCCATGACACCAGCCGTTGTGGAGATCCCGAGCGAAAAGCGGGTGGAGGCACCTGCCTGCTGCCCCTGGGAGCGGTGATGTAGAACCACTCATGTTGCCACAAGCCGAGCTCCTCCTGAAAAGAGCCCCGGGGCCATGGAGCATCGGCCCTCTTGCTTATAAATGCCCCTCCGCACTCTGCCTGACGCCCATCAATTATCTTCGGCTCCACGTTGAAGGTTTTGAGCCACAAACCGAAGTGAGGGGTAGTGCGGAGGAAGGCTTCGCAGACGACAATAAATGATGAGATGTGGAGGATGGACTCTGGAGCCAAGTCATGGAATTCCAGCCCATAGTAAAACATGAGCCCTCTCACAAAGGGATCCATCGGGAAGCCTAAACCTCGATGGAGGTGAGACACGAACACAACGCTCTCACCAGGCTCGGGAGTGGGGATGACTTGCCCTTGGGCGGGCAACCTATGCGAAATCTCGTAGGTTAGGTACCTGGCTTCTCTCAGCTTTAGCACGTCCCCTTCCTTGATGGAAGAGGGCATCCACCGGCCCTGAAGGCCGGAGCCGGACATTGTTGAAGGTCCGAAGCGCCCGAATCTGGAGCCCTGGGTGTTGGAACTCGGGGCGAGGGGCAGATTCGATTGAGGATTGAAGAAAAGGAATGGGCCTTGGTCTCGATTATAAAGAGGGAGAATACCAAGAGCCGTCCCCGTGACCGTTTGGAACTCGCCTTCGATGGAGGGGGCGTGACAACGGGCGCGGTTGGGTTACCCACGTCCATATTGATGGGAATCCCGGAATAAGGGGAACACGATCTCTGCTTCGACAAGACGTGCCAAGGAAACCGCTTCGTTAAACGCGCTGAGGTGGTATAATAAAAACGATTCGAGTAAAGGCTTGGTTGTGGTGTGACGTCACGCCACAGAACACGTCAGCAGATTGAACTTGTGTGAATTTTATTCTCTCTACGGTGGTCCGTGGAATTTATTTTACAGAGCCGGACACTATCCTGGTGTTCACAATCTTCTATAAATTATTCGGAGGAGGAACCCGCCCTGCAATGCCGAAGACAATATGCGCGCCGGACTCGTCGTCATTGAAGCCTGGTTCGAGGCTACCGAGGAGTCTGGACTAGGGGGTGTCCGGATAGCCGAACTATCATCATCGGCCGGACTCCGAGACTATGAAGATACAAGATTGAAGACTTCGTCCCGTGTCCGGATGGGACTTTCCTTGGCGTGGAAGGCAAGCTTGGCGATACGGATATGTAGATCTCCTACCATTGTAACCGACTCTGTGTAACCCTAGCCCTCTCCGGTGTCTATATAAACCGGAGGGTTTTAGTCCGTAGGACAACAACAACAATCAGACCATAGGCTAGCTTCTAGGGTTTAGCCTCCTTGATCTCGTGGTAGATCCACTCTTGTACTACCCATATCATCAATATCAATCAAGCAGGAGTAGGGTTTTACCTCCATCGAGAGGGCCCGAACCTGGGTAAAAACATCGTGTCCCTTGTCTCCTGTTACCATCCGCCTAGACGCACAGTTCGGGACCCCCTACCCGAGATCCGCCGGTTTTGACACCGACATCCCCGAACGGCATGAGTTGAAAAATAACAACATTGCTCAAAGCATCGAAAAGCACATTAGAAGCTTGAGCATTGAGATAACAGTTTTTCTCATCCTCTAAAGATAATCTTTGGGGATCCTTTGGAGGAGAAAAACCCATATCTACAATTCGCTCTAAATTTGGGTCCATGACCCTAAAGAGATTAAGCATGTGAATAACCCAAACACCATAATTTGTGCCATCGAAACTAAGAGTGTCAGAGAATCCTAACCCCCTAGTCGACATCTTTACTCTCTAGGCGGTTAAGCCTTAAAAAGAGAGACGAGGCACTGATACCAATTGAAAGATCGAGGATGTCTCCTAGAGGGGGGGGTGAATATGCGCTTTAAAATAATTACTGTTTAGGCTTTAACAAATGCGGAATAAACCTAGCGGTTAATTTGTCAAGCACAAAACCTAAAACAACTACTGAGGGAGTCTTGGACTAGGGGGTGTCTGGATAGCCGAACTATCATCTTCGGCCGGACTCCTGGACTATGAAGATACAAGATTGAAGACTTCGTCCCTTGTCCGGATGGGACTTTCCTTGGCATGGAAGGCAAGCTTGGCGATACGGATATGTAGATCTCCTACCATTGTAACCGACTCTGTGTAACCCTAACCCTCTTCTGTTCCTATATAAACCGGAGGGTTTTAGTCCGTAGGACGAACAACAATCATACCATAGGCTAGATTCTAGTGTTTAGCCTCTCTGATCTCGTGGTAGATCTACTCTTGTACTACCCATATCATCAATATTAATCAAGCAGGAGTAGGGTTTTACCTCCATCGAGAGGGCCCGAACCTGGGTAAAAACATCGTGTCCCTTGTCTCCTATTACCATCCGCCTAGACGCACAGTCCGGGACCCCCTACCCGAGATCCGCCGGTTTTGACACCGACATTGGTGCTTTCATTGAGAGTTCCTCTGTGTCGTCATCTTTAGGCCCGATGGCTCCTCGGATCATCAACAACGACGCGGTCCAGGGTGAGACTTTTCTCCCCGGACAGATCTCGTATTCGGCGGCTTTGTACTGCGGGCCAATTCGCTTGGCCATCCGGAGCAGATTGAAAGCTACGCCCCTGGCCATCAGGTCAGATCTGGAAGTCTGAACTACATGGCCGACGCCCGCGGAGACTTGATCTTCGACGGGTTCGAGCCACAGCCAAGCGCGCCGCACTGTTACGATGGGCATGATCTAGCTCTGCCGCCGAACAATGCCCTGGAGGCCGCACCAGTGTCCGCTCCGACCCTTAGCTCGGAGCCGACTGCGACCCTCGGGGGCTGCTACCTCTACGGCGATTGAGCCGAACACCAACCCTGTCCTTTGTGAAGCTCATGACTCCAAGGTGTCGGACTCCTCTCCGGACTCCGAACCTTCCGCGCCCCTGCCAATCGAATCTGGTTGGGCGCCGATCATGGTGTTCACTGCCGCGACATCTTTCAACACTCTCCTTTTGGCAACATCCTGAATTTACTAAAGTCTCTCTCTCTATCAGGAGAGCCCTGGCCAGACTATTGTCAGCAAGGTTGGGATGCGGACGACGAAGAAATTTGACTCCCACCCACCACCCACTTTGTAGCCACTGTCGAAAGTTTAAACGACGTGCTCAACTTCGACTCCGAAGACATCGACAGCATGGACGACTATGTAGGAGACAAAAATGAACCAGTACCTATAGGGCACTGGACAGCCACCTCATCTCATGATGTATACATGGTGGACACACCTAAAGGAAGCAACGACGAGGAACAACGGGACGTCACGAGGGATCATCCCCTCGAAAAGCAGTCAAAACGACGACATAAGCGCCGCTCAAAGTCCCACCTCGACAAAGACAGCAGCCATACAGACCCAGCCATAGAGCAGGGCGAACCCGTGGACGACGAACATGCTATCAAGCAACCGTCCGAACAGGACAATCTGGATAAACAACTTGTCCCCGGCGAAGATAACAGTCCGGGCGATCTCACGCCGGACAAGTTACTGGAGCAAAAGAACCTCCACAAAAGGCTTGTCGCCACTGTGCGTAGCCTGAAAAAGCAGAAGCGGAAGCTCTAAACAGCAGAAGATGCACTCAGAATCAGATGGAGCAAAGTACTCAACACCGCAGATAAATACGGCGATAGTCGCCGAACAAAGAGCTACCCGAAGCGAAAACTACTGCCCGAATTCGATGAGGAGGCCGTAGAGCCCCCACAATCAAAGAACAAGGAGACCACTCGGTCGGATAGACGACCCCATGGCAAACATAGAGCGGCAAACGGCGCCGCACACAAGCCGGCCCGCAATCCACACACGGATTCGCATAAAAAAGATGGCCCAGTTAGATCTATCTACGGGCCAAGAAAGCAAGCTCTAGTAAGAAACGCAACACATCAAGTATCCGAACATTATGGTACACCTAAATATAGGGGTGCCGCACATCCCCTATGTTTTACCGATGAGGTTCTGGATTATGAATTTCCAGCGGGATTCAAGCCCGTAAACATAGAGGCATACGACGGAACAACAGACCCTAGAGTCTGGATCGAGGACTACATCCTCCACATACACATGGCTAGAGGAGATGACCTCCACGCCATAAAATACTTTCCCCTCAAGCTCAAAGGGCCAGTCGGGCATTGGCTCAAAAGCCTCCCCGAAAACACCATTGGAAGTCGGGAAGAGCTTGAGGATGCCTTTCGGGCAAATTTTCAAGGGACCTATGTCTGACCTCCGGATACAGACAATTTAAGTCACATAACTCAACAACCCGGAGAGTCAGCCCGAAAATTCTGGAACAGATTCCTTACTAAAAAAACAAATAGTCGACTGTCCGGACGCCGAAGCCTTAGCAGCTTTCAAACACAACGTCCGAGACGAATGGCTCGCCAGACACCTTGGCCAATAAAAGCCAAGAACAATGGCCGCATTAACAAGCCTCATGACCCACTTTTGCACGGAAGAAGATAGCTGGCTGGCAAGATGCAGTATCAGCGACCCAAGTACATCCGAAGTCAGGGATGGAAATGGGAAACCGCGACGCAGCAAGGACCAGTGCCGAACCAAGGGAAACAGCCCAAAGAGCATGGCAGTCAACGCTGGATTCAAAAGCTCACGGCAGAATCATAAAAAACTGCCCCCTAAGGATAACAGGGACGAGCTATCTAACTTAAACAAAATCTTGGACAAGGTATGCCAAATCCACAAGACTTCTCGAAGCACGCAAATCATACCCACAGAGATTGTTGGGTCTTCAAGCAGTCCGGCAAACTCAACGCCGAACACAAGGGGCTCGACACACCAAGCGAGGACGATGACGAACCCCACAAGCAGAGCACCGGAAAACAAAAGAATTTCCCACAAGAAGTCAAAACAATAAACTCACTTTACGTGACAAAAGGGGAAAAACAGAATGGTGCCCATGGAAATACGCGCCATACGGCCTATCCCAGAGGAGTCCCGCCACTGGTTGTTAAAACCAATCACCTTCGACCATAAGGATTACTCTAGAAGTATCCAGAATGCAGGATGGACTGCCTTGATATTAGATCCGATAATCGACGGACTCCAATTCACACAAGTCCTAATGGACGGCGGAAGTGATCTAAACCTGCTATATCAGGACACAATCCGCAAAATGAGGATAGACCCAACCAAAGTTCGCCATAGCAACACTTCCTTTCAAGGGGTAATGCCAGGCCCATATGCCCATTGTACGGGCTCTCTACAGCTAGAAGTTGTGTTCGGCTCACCCAACAACTTCCGCCGCGAAAAGTTAACCTTCCACCTCACCCCATTTACAAGTAGCTACCAAGCACCACTGGGACGTGAAGCTTTCGCCCGCTTTAACGCAATACCGGATTATGCATACCTCACACTTAAAATGCCCTGTCCACAAGGCATCATCTCCTTAAAGGGAAATATTGAGTGTTCCTCGAGCGCGGAAGATTGTGTGACTGCCTTGACAGCCACACACTAAACCGGCTTCATTAATTCAAGCACCCAAACAGGTCGTTCAGACCCCGGACACGGTTAGAGAGTCCGGCGTAAACATACAGGGGCTTACCAGCCGCACACAACCACACAAGGGGCTCCGCGCATATACAACAAGAGACAATAAAGCTCAATTTTATTCATTTTTTGAAATGTACTTTTGAAAGCACATTTGCTCCCTGGGTGGTTTTGGTAATTAATGACAACATACTTTGTGGTTGGACTAATGCTTTTATCAAGTATGTTTCAGGAAATTCAATCACATTGGCATGGCAAAAGGACTGAAGAGGTGGACCCCTAAGATGCTAAGGCAAGAATTGGCAAAAGCTCCAGACTCCATTTTTGGTTTAGTGATCCAAGATCACATTGAGTCTATAGGAAAGCCAATACTATTAAAAGGGATGAGGTTATGTTAATGATCCGTTGCTCAAAGTGCTTAGTGATACATCTCCTAACTATCAAGAACTCTCACTTCAAACATACACTCATAAGTAATCTCGGTCCCACCGATTTCCTAAACTCAGTCACACCGAGATGAACCACCTCAGCCATATAGCCAAACCCTAGAAATTTCAGATTTTCCGATTCTGAACTCGGTCTCACCGAAACTGGTGTTGCCAAGCTTCAGAATCCTTCATCATCAAATCGGTGTCACCGAGATGATGAAGTCGGTCCCACCGAGATTGGCAAACCCTAGTCTTTGGAAGAATCGGACTCACCGAGATTGTATTTTCGGTCCCACCGAAAATCCCAACGCTCACATGTTTTGAACTTTCGGTCTCACCGAGTTGTCAACTTCGGTCCGACCGAGATTGGTCAAATGTGTGTAACGGTTGGATTTTGTGTGGAGGCTATAAATACCCTCCACCCCTCTTCATTCGTGGAGAGAGCCATCAAAAGAACTACCACTCCTACCTTACATTTACGAGAAGAAAACTACCTACCCTTGTGTTGAGATCAAGTAGCTCCACTCCCACCATATGAAGCTTGATCTCTAGCCTTTCCAAGTTGCTTTCCACTCAATCCTTTCTTCCACCACAGCCAAATCAGTGAGGAGAGTTGAGTGTTGGGGAGATTATCATTTGAAGCACAAGAGCAAGGAGTTCATCATCACCAACACCATCTATTACCTTTTGGAGGGTGGTGCCTCCTAGATTGGTTAGGTGTCGCTTGGGAGCCTCCGTCAAGATGTGGAGTTGAACCAAGAAGTTTGTAAGGG
Organism: Aegilops speltoides; assembly: GCA_021437245.1. Lineage (NCBI taxonomy): Eukaryota > Viridiplantae > Streptophyta > Magnoliopsida > Poales > Poaceae > Aegilops > Aegilops speltoides. Next base: position 484,940,437 of record CM038146.1, read on the forward strand.
AAGGAGATCGCCTACTTCGTGAAGATCTACCCCAGTAAGGCTAGCCCTCCGTGGGCGTATGCCATGATGGCATAGACAAGGTTGCTTCTTCGTGGACCCTTCATGGGTGGAGCCCTCCGTGGACTCTCGCAGCCGTTACCCTTCGTGGGTTGAAGTCTCCATCAACGTGGATTGACGATAGCACCACCTATCGGAACCACGAGAAAAATCTCCGTGTCTCCAAATTGCGTTTGATCTTCTCCACCTCTCTTTACTACTTGTGCAATTTACTTTCCGCTGCCCATACTCTAGAATTGCATGTGTAGTATGCTACTTGACTTGATCATCATTGCAAAATCTGCCAAAACTTGTCTTTGTCAAAAGGCATAATTTTTATCTTGTCGAGTAGTCTAATCACCCCCCTCTAGACACTCTCACCTTCTTCGATCCTACAATTGGTATCAGAGCTTTGGTCTCCATTGCTTTGGTTTACACACCATTGGAGGAAGATGGACGGTTCACGTTTGGGAGTGTTAGCCATAGAGTGCCTATTCTTGATGGAGTGTCCTATAACTCGTGGAGGATTGAAATGCTTATTATCTTTAAGATGTATAACTTGCGCAAATATGTTGAAACCCCATATGTGCCTCTATTTGACCCCTTGCACCCTACCATGGATGAAGAGCTTGATTTGCTTCGTAACCTTAGAACTGTAAATCTTATCATTAGAGGTTTGCCCGATAACTTGCTTAAGCTTGTCACAAACTTTGAGTGCGCCTATGCTATGTGGAAGTTCTTGGAAGAATTTTATCCGGACTACTCTTTGAGAGGTCTTCATGAAATTCTATACAAGACTATTGAATTTGATATGATGCGCCCCAATGATCCCAACTTTGATAAATGCTTCTTTGAGCTTCGTGATCTCATGAAAAAGAAGGGTGATCCTTGTCTTATCAATGATCTAATTAGAAATGCTCTTGTATTGCATTCCGATGATTATTGTCACTTTGACAAAACTAATGCAAGTAGTTGTCAAATTGACCTAGGTGTTGATGATGAACTATCTATGGGTCAATATGATGATGAGCATGAGCATGATGATGATTGCTCCGATTCGGACACCAAGCTAGACAAGATCATGAAGAGTCTCAATCTTATGGCAAATCTGAGAGACTACATATCCGGTGGAAAAGAGTGGATTCTTGATAGTGGATGCACCGATCACATGACCGGAGATGAAGACATGTTTCGAGAGCTTGCAAAGAACGATGGTCCACGCAAGTATGTGACTTTTGGAGACAACTCCAAGGGTAAGGTACTTGGCCTTGGTAAGGTGGCCATATCTCATGATAGCTCTATTCAAAATGTCATGCTTGTTGAATCACTTGGATACAATTTACTTTCCGTGTCTAGATTAGCTGACTTTGGATTCAATGTGCTATTCACCGAAGTAGATTGCCAAGTCTTTCGTCGTGACAATCATAACATGGTTTTTACCGGTATCCGTAGAGGTGATCTATATATTGTTGATTTCACTAAGAAAGCTCAACCTAGAACTTGCTTCATTGCTAAATCTGCTAAAGGTTGGTTATGGCATAGAAGGCTTGGACATGTTGGTATGCGTAATCTAGACAAGCTAATTAAAGGTGATCACATTCTTGGCGTTAAAGATGTTTTCTTTGACAAAGATAGACTTTGTAGTGCCTGTCAAGCAGGAAAACAAGTAGGTGGAAGTCATCCCGTGAAGAACATCATGACCACAAGGAGACCGCTTGAGCTTCTTCATATGGATCTCTTCGGTCCCAATGCTTACAAAAGCCTCGGTGGTAACTCCTTTGGTCTAGTTATAGTTGATGATTATTCCATATTTACGTGGGTATTTTTCCTTGATGAAAAATCACAGGTTCAGAGAATCTTCAAAACCTTTGCCAGAAAGGCCCAAAATCAATTTGAGGTGAAGATCAAGAAAGTTCGGAGTGACAATGGAACGGAGTTCAAGAACGCCCATGTGGACTCTTTTCTCGATGAGGAAGGGATTCTACATGAGTTCTCGGCTACGTACACACCTCAACAAAATGGAGTTGTTGAGAGGAAGAACCGAACGCTCATAGAGATGGCGAGAATGATGCTTGACGAATACAAGACACCGAAGCACTTTTGGGGTGAAGCGGTCGAGACAGCTTGTCATGCTATCAACAGACTTTATCTTCACAAGCTCCTCGGCAAGACTTCATACGAGCTCCTCACTGGTAACAAACCCCAAGTGGGATACTTTCGTGTCTTTGGATCAAAATGCTATATCCTTGATAAGCATCGTTGGTCTAAATTTGCTCCTAAAACTCATGAAGGCTTTTTCCTCGGTTATGGATCAAACTCCCACACCTACCGTGTCTACAATAATTTCACCCGAAAGGTTGAAGAAACGGTAGATGTGAATTTTGATGAATCTAATGGCTCGCAAGTAGAGCAAATGCCTATTGATGTAGGAGACAAGGACCCATCGGAAGCCATTCAAGATTTATCTATTGGAAAGATCCGTCCCATGGAAGTGAAGGAGAGTACCTCATCTACATATGTGGAGCCCCCTACCTCACGGCAAGATGAACCTCAAGGCAACATGGAGGCTTCCACAAGTGGAACTCACCAAGACGAGGAAGTGCAACAAGAAGATCCACCACAACCTCCTTCTCCACCACCTCAAGACAACACCAACAACAATGAAGAAGAAGAAGAGGAAGATGAGGATGATGAGGAAGCTCAGCCACAACCACAACGAAAGCTATCCCGAGTTCGAGCAAGAGTCAAGAAGAATCATCCCGTGGAACAAATGATGAACGACATCGACTCCGGGAGAATTACTCGCTCTAAAACTCGCTTAGCTAACTTTTGTGAGCATTACTCATTTATCTCTAGTCTTGAACCTATGAAGGTAGAAGAAGCACTTGAAGACCCAGATTGGGTGAACGCTATGCACGAAGAGCTACACAACTTCGAGAGGAACAATGTATGGACTTTGGTAGAGAAGCCCAAGGATGATCAAAACGTCATTGGAACCAAATGGGTGTTTCGGAACAAGCAAGATGAAGATGGACAAGTCATCCGCAACAAGGCTCGTCTCGTAGCTCAAGGTTACACACAAGTCGAAGGTATGGACTATGGTGAGACCTATGCCCCCGTTGCTAGACTTGAGTCTATTCGCATTCTTCTTGCTTATGCCAACCACCATGATATTACTCTCTATCAAATGGACATTAAAAGTGCTTTCCTAAATGGTGAACTTGAGGAGGAAGTATTTGTGAAACAACCTCCCGGATTTGTGAATCCTAAAAAGCCTAATCATGTTTACAAGTTGCACAAAGCTCTTTATGGTCTTAAACAAGCTCCTAGAGCTTGGTACAAATGCTTGACTAGCTTTCTTCTTGAAAAAGGATTTGAGATTGGAAAAATAGACTCAACGCTATTCACGAAAAGGGTTGATGGTGAACTATTTGTGTGCCAAATATATGTTGATGATATTATCTTTGGTTCAACTAACCCTCATTTTAGCGAGAAGTTTGGAAAGCTTATGTCGGAGAAGTATGAGATGTCCATGATGAGTGAACTCAAATTCTTCCTTGGGTTGCAAATCAAGCAATCTAAGGAGGGTACCTTTGTCTCACAAACAAAGTACACTAAGGATCTCTTCAAGAAGTTCAACATGCAAGAAAGCAAAGGTATGAAAACCCCCATGCCTACAAGTGGACATAATGACTTGACAAAAGATGGAGAACCTGTTGATCAAAAGGTTTATCGATCCATGATTGGTTCTCTACTATATCTCTGTGCTTCTCGTCCTGACATAATGTTGAGTGTATGCAAGTGTGCTCGATATCAAGCAGACCCTAAAGAATGTCATCTTAAAGCTGTTAAAAGAATTGTGAGATATTTGATACACACACCTAACTTTGGCATTTGGTATCCTAAGAGGGCCTCTTTCGATCTTGTTGGCTATTCCGACTCGGACTATGCCGGAGACAGGGTTGATAGAAAGTCAACTTCGGCTACGTGTCAATTCCTTGGTCGATCCCTTGTATCTTGGTCCTCCAAGAAACAAAATTCGTATCATTATCTCTTCGCCAAGCGAGAATATATTGCTGCTGGTTCATGTTGTGCTCGGCTGCTATGGATGACACAAACGCTTAAGGATTATGGGATACATGTGAGACATGTTCCTTTGCTTTGTGACAATGAGAGTGCGATTAAGATTGGACACAATCCAAAGGCAACACTCTCGCATCTAAACATATTGAAGTTCGTCACCATTTTATTCGTGATCACATTGCCAAGGGTGACATCAATCTTAAGCATGTTTGAACTGACAAACAACTTGCTGATATCTTTACAAAACCACTTGATGAGAAAGTGTTTTGTCGCTTAAGGAGTGAGTTGAACATCATTGATGCTTCAAACTTGGAGTGAAAACTCCATTGATGCATGCAAGGCATGAGCCTACTTGACTAATCCTTGATATTTCTCTTATGATGATGATCATATGTCTTGGACACATTTGCCCCCTTGTATTGCATCTAACTCCTTGCAGGTACTTGGATGATCTACATTCCACAAGATTACCACACACTCAAATCTTGAGTAATCTTGTCATTGACCAAGTATCTAGCCCTTTGGGATGTTGAGTTCAAGGAACAAGATTCCACATATCCTTTTTGACACCTTATACATCTAGTATTTCACTCTTGTCATCTTGGATATTCTTGAGTATTTCCTTGCTTGCCTAACCCATGTAGGAAGATGAACTACACAAGAGGAAATGGTGCTCCAATTTCACATTCAATGAGCACCTACATCAAGTTCACCTACATGAGCAAAGCAACAACAAGCCCAAGGTATGTTCTTCACATCTTGAAGGAGCTTTGCTCAAAGTCATGAGTACAAGCAGCTTCATAAGATGTGATCACATCAAATGCTTAATCGAAAAATGGCAACCCCATTTTGAGCTTGAAAGATGAGTATGACCTATGATCAAATGTTCTCATTTGACTCCTAAGTCAATATACTCAAACATAGGTGACTTTGTCGCCGACCCCTATCTAGATGAAGTACATATGTTTTGGAGTTTTTCTATTTTCTCTTATGTTCTCTCATTGAGTTTTCCTTTTAAACAAAAAAAAAACTTCATCTAGCAATCTTTTTCATGTCTATTCTTCTGTCTTTGTGAATATCCTTTTGGCTCTGATCAATTCCTGGCAAATCATTTACAAAATCATTGCAAATCTTTTGAAACATTCCTTGCAAAGTGAGCTGAATTATTTCTGTATTTCCTTGGAATTAAACTCGGCGTCACCGACGTAACAATTTCGGTCTGACCGAAAAAGGATCTGCCCTAAGTCCCAGAGTTTCGGACCCACCGATCCATCTCACTTCGGTGTCACCGATTTTCTTTCAGGATATCATCTTCTGCAGCTCTACTCAATGATTCTCTATGCATATTTCTTTTTGCCCAGTTGTGATTCTTAAGGATCCCACTTCTTTCTTCCATCTTTCCTGAACTTCCTAGTTGGCTGTCCTTTTCGGCACTTGATGTCAAAGGGGGAGAAGATTTAGGGGGAGTTAAAGGGAGAAGAGAAGATTTAGGAAGAAGAGCAATCTTATCTTAAGGGGGAGAGAATCACATCAAAGCTTTGCCGTGTTCCACATTGGATATTACTTTTGGCATCATTCTTTTGATTTTGCTTTCTTCGCTCTCACAATTGGTATCTTATGAAAAGCAAAATCTCTCAGAGTTCATTGAAAAATCTTTTAGTCTTGGGAGACATGTTTGCTGATTCAAGCTTGTGCTCAATATGAGACACTCTTTATACATGTCATCCCTGGCTTGGTACTCTTGATGTTCTTGCAATTGGTTGAAGAAATACCCTTGTGTTATCTAACCCTGTTTTCCCAAGTCTATTTCTTCAGGTACAATGCCAAGGAACCTCAAGGTAAGTATATGCATCTTGCAGAATGTGCATGATGGTGGCTTGCTTGTGAATATCTGTTTGCAAGAAATCACCATGCACATATGCATTTTCACTCACTTCTTTTCATCTGCTCTGATGCATATGGCCAAGCTGCATCTAGCACACCTTGCCCTTCTCTCTTGTGTGCTTGTGGTAGTCCAAAACCATAATCTATGAAAATCTTGCACACTTGTAGGGGGAGCCTGTGTACTACATGTTTGTCAAAGCTTTAGTGATAATTCTGTCTTTCTTTCAGTAAGCTTTGATGTCTTGTTTTGTGTGTTGCCATCAATTACCAAAAAGGGGGAGATTGAAAGCACATTTGCTCCCTGGGTGGTTTTGGTAATTAATGACAACATACTTTGTGGTTGGACTAATGCTTTTATCAAGTATGTTTCAGGAAATTCAATCACATTGGCATGGCAAAAGGACTGAAGAGGTGGACCCCTAAGATGCTAAGGCAAGAATTGGCAAAAGCTCAAGACTCCATTTTTGGTTTAGTGATCCAAGATCACATTGAGTCTATAGGAAAGCCAATACTATTAAAAGGGGATGAGGTTATGTTAATGATCTGGTTGCTCAAAGTGCTTAGTGATACATCTCCTGAACTATCAGCAACTCTCACTTCAAACATACACTCATAAGTAATCTCGGTCCCACCGATTTCCTAAACTCAGTCACACCGAGATGAACCACCTCAGCCATATAGCCAAACCCTAGAAATTTCGGATTTTCCGATTCTGAACTCGGTCTCACCGAAACTGGTGTTGCCAAGCTTCAGAATCCTTCACATCAAATAGGTGTCACCGAGATGATGAAGTCGGTCCCACCGAGATTGGCAAACCCTAGTCTTTGGAAGAATCGGACTCACCGAGATTGTATTTTCGGTCCCACCGAAAATCCCAACGTTCACATGTTTTGAACTTTCGGTCTCACCGAGTTGTCAACTTCGGTCGACCGAGATTGGTCAAATGTGTGTAACGGTTGGATTTTGTGTGGAGGCTATAAATACCCTCCACCCCTCTTCATTCGTGGAGAGAGCCATCAGAAAGAACTACCACTCCTACCTTACATTTCTGAGAAGAAAACTACCTACCCTTGTGTTGAGATCAAGTAGCTCCACTCCCACCATATGAAGCTTGATCTCTAGCCTTCCCAAGTTGCTTTCCACTCAATCCTTTCTTCCACCACAGCCAAATCAGTGAGGAGAGTTGAGTGTTGGGGAGATTATCATTTGAAGCACAAGAGCAAGGAGTTCATCATCACCAACACCATCTATTACCTTTTGGAGGGTGGTGCCTCCTAGATTGGTTAGGTGTCGCTTGGGAGCCTCAGTCAAGATGTGGAGTTGAACCAAGAAGTTTGTAAGGGCAAGGAGATCGCCTACTTCGTGAAGATCTACCCCGAGTAAGGCTAGCCCTCCGTGGGCGTATTCCATGATGGCATAGACAAGGTTGCTTCTTCGTGGACCCTTCGTGGGTGGAGCCCTCCGTGGACTCTCGCAGCCGTTACCCTCCGTGGGTTGAAGTCTCCATCAACGTGGATTGACGATAGCACCACCTATCGGAACCACGAGAAAAATCTCCGTGTCTCCAAATTGCGTTTGATCTTCTCCACCTCTCTTTACTACTTGTGCAATTTACTTTCCGCTGCCCATACTCTAGAATTGCATGTGTAGTATGCTACTTGACTTGATCATCATTGTGAATCTGCCAAAAACTTGTCTTTGTCAAAAGGCATAATTTTTATCTTGTCGAGTAGTCTAATCACCCCCCCCCCCTCTAGACACTCTCACCTTCTTCGATCCTACAACTTTGTTTATTTAATATAGCATACATTTTCGCACGATCTTTTTCAACTAAGTTCCTCTCTTTTCTGAGATGAACACCGTGCGACACCCGTCCGTGATACTGCACAACGGAGACACAAAGCAGCGTGCAGTAGGGACCCGTTGCAAGGATTCTTTTTAGATTAAGACACTGTGTAAACCTTTTTTACTGTCTCTTGTTGATACACATCCCTTGGTTTCTTATTATAACCGAGGAGGAGGCTGGCGTTTTGGCATAGGCCACGTCAGAATTTTGCGCGTACCTGGACACCAAGGGCTCACTATCAAGGGCGTGTTCGGCCCGTTTTCATAAAGACCGAATACCTTAGGGAGTGTTCGGCGTCTCGAGTTAGGCCTTATATGCATCAGCTCCGAATCATGTCTTTGGTCAAATGTTGGGTTTGCCCGGCTCCTGTGTTTTGCTGCCTTACGTTCCACTCTATCAGCTAACGCGGCACTAGGAGAACTACTGTGATTGTGCCCCGGTTCGTCCAGGCGAGCACCAGAGTAGAGAAAGCCGAAAACTGACTGTCATGATATAGCGTGAGACTGGTCAACCACTCGATGGCCCGCCGGAATCTATAGGATTCCTCCGCATTGACGAAGGGCCGTTTCCCGGCCAGGCACATACGCGCCCCGAATTCGGGTGAGCGCGGTGCCCCTAGGGGCTATATAGTAGCCCCACTGTCAAACTCCTATGGCTAAGTGAAAGTGATAAAGCATTATAGTCCGGTTGCCTAGTTTGCTATGCTACCACCTCCTTTATAGGACCAAGACGTTGGATCAAGTGTGAAAATGCGCCTTTTGCAAACACCCCCGCATTATATGCGTGGGGGCTGAAGCCGAAGACTGCCATCTTTCAGGTTATATACACATATACATTAACGGCCGCACAGGAGGTATTTTAATTCTTGAAGGCACAAGTATAAAAAGCTTTTATATTTCATCGAAACATTGTTTCACAATAATACATGTTATTCGAACATAATATCCTTCGAGCACTGTGTCTCTATTAAACGAGCGCCCTGCAGAACTTCCTGAAAATATTGCTCGACAGGTACTCGGCTTCCGTCCGAATCTGGGGATGCAACATCGGTGGCCTTCATCTCTGCCAATATGTATTGACACGGGCAAGAGCCATCCGCGCACCCTCTATGCATGCTGACCTCCTCATTGCATTGATATGCGGCACCGCACCAAGGAACTGCTGCACTAAGCCAAAATAACTCTTCGGCTCGGGCCCTTTCGGCCACAAAAGACTCACGACATCCTTCATCGCAAGTCCGGATAACCTATTCAGCTCCGCCCATTCGAACAAGCGATCGGTTAATGGAAGAGGGCACTCTGGACTATGGAACTGCGACCAAAAAACCTTTTCCATTTCGTGATCCTTTTGATCTTGGAAGTGTTTGGCCGCGTCCGCGGCACTTGCCGCCAAATCCAGATAAGCATCCTCCGAACTCCACAGCCGGTCCAACTGAGCATATTTAGGATCCGTGAACTTCCTCCGCAGCAGAAAGGGCTTTCCAGCCGCGATATCTCCGGCCTGACGCAGCTCCTCCTTCATAGCTCTCATCGCAAAGCAAGTATCCTTGGCCTTGGCAGTGGCCTTCTTCAGGTCCTCTTGTACCGCTCGATCTTCTTTTTCAAGAAGCTGGCAGCGGTCTGCAGCATTCTTCAACTTCACGGCCATCTCGGCCATTTCCTTCTTGCTTCGGCAGTGAGCAGCCTGTTCGGTTTTTAGCTCTTCGGCCGCCTTTAAGGCAGCCGTGTCACTCTTTCTGGCCTGCTCCTTGGCTCGGGTGAGCTCCGCCCAAAGGTTCTCCATGGCAGCGGCACCATCTCCATCAAGCATACATGTTGTAAGGCACGAGCATCAAGCTCCCTTACCAGGTGTCCGCAGAGAAATCACATACCTTGTGACTCATCCAGCCGCTTATTGACAAGCGCGATGTCGGCATCCGCCACGTCAAGTTGCCGCTTTAGTTCGGCAAATCCATCAGTCCGGCTAGCCACCGGACACTTCGCCACCTACATAGGAAGGTAGACATATTATACCTGGCATTATGATCCTCGGTACACTGTCATTTTTGACAACACACCGTGTCTCAGGGGCTACTATCTACACAAGGCGCATTTTATATGCGGAACTGTCAAAAGGTACATCATTTTGCGTACCTCAAAAACTGTCAGTAAACTTCTGACGGCTTCGTGCAATCCGCTCTCAGCGGATGAAATCCTTTCAATCACCGCACCCATTAACGCACGGTGATCTTCCTAGATAGACGCTCGCCCGAGCAGATCCTTCAGCTCCCCCGCCGGACTCGGAGAAACCCTTCGCGACGACACCTCAGGGTCGCCCGCCTTGCACGATGGTACGGCAAGGGGAGGCGTTTCGCTCTCTATCATCTCCGGATGAAGATCCCCCGAAGATGAGCTCTGCTGAGAAGGGCTGAGATCCGAACTACAAGGTAAAACTTCGGTTATTTTCATCAGAAATAGGGCAGGGATATCCTTTACTTTAATAAAAACTCCCCTTTTTACTTACGGCTCGGTGGAGGGCTGACCCCCTTGGGGGCATAATGCGGCCGAGGCATCTCTCGGCGCAGGACCCTCTGACAAAGATTTCTTCCCCCGCTTTGAGACCATGGTCTCCGGGTCTTCAGAGGCGGTCCTCTTCTTCCCCTGGATGGAGAGATTCTCGATCCCTCCTTTCCTGACAGCCTCCTTCGTGGAGGCGGTAGCTTCCTTGTTCCCCCCTTCGCCTTCTTTCGAAGGAGCAACCTCCAGCGTCCTGGTTAACACGGGATCCGGCGTGGTCTTGGGGAGGGGGGCCGGACACCTGATTATCTTTGCTTTCGCTATCCACTCCTGTTCAAGGGACAGCTCTTTTGAGAGCAAATTCATGATAAATATGGGATAGCATGTCCGGGTACAGGGCTACTCACTTGAGTATCCGGGCGATTGCAGCTCAGACCTGCGTCCTCGGTCAAGTCCGGACACATCGCTTGTGATCCGAAGAAAAGCTTGTACATCTCCACGGGCGTCGCGCCCATAAAATGTTGTAGAGCTCGTGGTCCCTCCGGGTTAAATTCCCATAGGCGGAGGGGACAACGTCTGCAGGGCAGGATGCAACGAATCAGCATGACCTGCGCTACTACGACCAGAGTGATCTCTCTCTCTAGGACATCTTGAATGCGACCCTGCAGCAAGGGCACATCCTTGGACGGCCCCCAGTCAAGTCCTTTATTAACCCATGACGCCAGCCGCGGTGGAGGACCCAAGCGAAAGGCAGGTGGCGCCACCCATTTGGTGCCCCTGGGAGCTGTGATATAAAACCACTCTTGTTGCCATAGGCTGAGCTCCTCTTGAAAAGAGCCCTCGGGCCATGGAGCGTCAGCATTCCTGCTTATAACAGCCCCTCCGCACTCTGTCTGCTGCCCCTTGATCATCTTCGGCTCCACTTTGAAGGTCTTGAGCCACAATCCGAAGTGAGGGGTAATGCGGAGGAAGGCTTCGCATATGACGTTGAATGATGAGATGTGGAGGATCGACTCCGGATCCAAGTCATGAAATTCCAGCCCATAGTAAAACATGAGCCCCCTCACGAAGGGGTCCGTCGGGAAGCTTAGCCCCCGAAGGAAGTGAGATGCGAACACCAGGCTTTCACCAGGCTTGGGATGGGGAATAACCTGCCCTTGGGCAGGCAGACTATGCAAAATTTCGCCGGTTAGATACCTAGCATCTCTTAGCTTTAGCACGTCTTCTTCCGTGATGGAGGAAGGCATCCACCGACCTTGCAGGTCGGAGCCGGACATCATCGAAGGTCCGAAGCGCCTGTATCTGGAGCTTTGGGTGTTGGAACTCGAGGCGAGGAGCGGATTCGATTGAGATTGAAAGAAAGGAGTGGAGCCTTGGTCTCTTTATAAAGAGGTTGAATACCAAGGGCCTTCCCCGTGACCGTTCGGGACTCGCCTTCGATATAGGAGACGTGCCAACAGGCACGACTGGGTTACCCATGCCCGTATTAATGAGAATCTCAGAATAAAGGGACACGATCTCTGCTTTGACAAGACGTGCCAAGGAAACCGCCTCGCTAAACGCGTTGAGGTGGAATAGTAAAACGATTCGAATAAAGGCTTGGCCGTGGTATGATGTCATGCCACGAAGTACGTCAGCAGATTGAATTTGTGTAAATATTATTCTCTCTATGGTGGTATGTGGAACTTATTTTGCAGAGCCGGACACTATCGTTGTGTTCAAAATTTTCTATGAAGTATTCGGAGGAGGAACCCACCTTGCAATGCCGAAGACAATATGCGCGCCGGACTCGTCGTCATTGAAGCCTGGTTCAGGGGCTACTGAGGGAGTCCTGGACTAGGGGGTGTCCGGATAGCCGAACTATCATCTTCGACTGGACTCCTGGACTATGAAGATACAAGATTGAAGACTTTGTCCCGTGTTCGGATGGGACTTTCCTTGGCGTGGAAGGCAAGCTTGGCGATACGGATATGTAGATCTCCTACCATTGTAACCGACTCTGTGTAACCCTAACCCTCTTCGGTGCCTATATAAACCAGAGGGTTTTAGTCCGTAGGACGAACAACAATCATACCATAGACTAGCTTCTAGGCTTTAGCCTCTCTGATCTCGTGGTAGATCTACTCTTGTACTACCCATATCATCAATATTAATCAAGCAGGAGTAGGGTTTTACCTCCATCGAGAGGGCCCGAACCTGGGTAAAAACATCGTGTCCCTTGTCTCCTGTTACCATCCGCCTAGACGCACAGTTTGGGACCCCCTACACGAGATCCGCCGGTTTTGACACCGACAACTACGCTCACCTATGTGCACCAACAACTTATGCTAAGCAAGATTGAAAGCACATTTGCTCCCTGGGTGGTTTTGGTAATTAATGACAACATACTTTGTGGTTGGACTAATGCTTTTATCAAGTATGTTTCAGGAAAGTCAATCACTTTGGCATGGCAAAAGGACTGAAGAGGTGGACCCCTAGAATGCTAAGGCAAGCATTGGCAAAAGCTCAAGACTCCATTTTTGGTTTAGTGATCCAAGATCACATTGAGTCCATAGGAAAGCCAATACTATTAAAAGGGGATGAGGTTATGATAATGATCTGGTTGCTCAAAGTGCTTAGTGATCTATCTCCCAAACCATCAGCAATCTTTCATTCCAATATACACTCATAAGTAATCTCGGTCTCACCGATTCCATAAACTCAGTCACACCGAGATGAACCACCTCAGCCATATAGCCAAACCCTAGAAATTTCGGATTTTCCGATTCCAAACTCGGTCTCACCGAAACTAGTGTTGCCAAGCTTCTGTAACCTTCTGTCATCAAATCGGTGTCACCGAGATGTTAAAGTCGGTCCCACCGAGATTGGCAAACCCTAGTCTTTGGAAGAATCGGACTCACCGAGATTGTATTTTCGGTCCCACCGAAAATCCCAATGTTCACAAGATTTGAACTTTCGGTCTCACCGAGTTGTCAACTTCGGTCTGACCGAGATTGGTCAAATGTGTGTAACGGTTGGATTTTGTGTGGAGGCTATAAATACCCCTCCACCCCCTCTTCATTCGTGGAGAGAGCCATCAGAAAGAACTACCACAACTACCTTACATTTCTGAGAAGAAAACTACCTACCCTTGTGTTGAGATCAAGTTGCTCCACTCCCACCATATGAAACTTGATTTCTAGCCTTCCCAAGTTGCTTTCCACTCAATCCTTTCTTCCACCACAGCCAAATCAGTGAGGAGAGTTGAGTGTTGGGGAGATTATCATTTGAAGCACAAGAGCAAGGAGTTCATCATCACCAACACCATCTATTACCTTTTGGAGGGTGGTGCCTCCTAGATTGGTTAGGTGTCGCTTGGGAGCCTCCGTCGAGATGTGGAGTTGAACCAAGAAGTTTGTAAGGGCAAGGAGATCGCCTACTTGTGAAGATCTACCCCGAGTAAGGCTAGTCCTCCGTGGGCGTATGCCATGATGGCATAGACAAGGTTGCTTCTTCGTGGACCCTTCGTGGGTGGAGCCCTCCGTGGACTCTCACAGCCGTTACCCTCCGTGGGTTGAAGTCTCCATCAACGTGGATTGACGATAGCACCACCTATCGGAACCACGAGAAAAATCTCCGTGTCTCCAAATTGCGTTTGATCTTCTCCACTTCTCTTTACTACTTGTGCAATTTACTTTCCGCTGCCCATACTCTAGAATTGCATGTGTAGTATGCTACTTGACTTGTATGATATGCAAAATCTGCCAAAATCTTGTCTTTGTCAAAAGGCATAATTTTTATCTTGTCGAGTAGTCTAACCCCCCCCCCTCTAGACACTCTCCCCTTCAACGATCCTACAATTGGTATCAGAGCCTTGGTCTCCATTGCTTTGGTTTGCACACCATTGGAGGAAGATGGACGTGTCTACGTTTGGGAGTGTTAGCCATAGAGTGCCTATTCTTGATGGAGTGTCCTATAACTCGTGGAGGATTGAAATGCTTGCTATCTTTAAGATGTACAACTTGCAAAATATGTTGAAACCCCATATGTACCTCCATTTGACCCTTGCACCCTACCATGGATGAAGAGCTTGATTTGCTTCAGAACCTTAGAACTGTAAATCTTATCATTAGAGGTTTGCCCGATAACTTACTTGAGCTTGTCACAAACTTTGAGTGCGCCTATGCCATGTGGAAGTTCTTGGAAGAACTTTATCCGGACTACTCTTTGAGAGGTCTTGATGAAATTCTATACAAGACTATTGAATTTGATATGATGCTTTAATGATCCCAACTTTGATAAATGCTTCTTTGAGCTTTGTGATCTTATGAAAAGAAGGGTGATCCGGACTTATCAATGTTCTAATTAGAAATGCTCTTGTATTGCATTCCGATGATTATTGTCACATTGACAAAACTAATGCAAGTAGTTGTCAAATTGACCTAGGTGTTGATGATGAGCTATCTATGGGTCAATATGATGATGAGCATGAGCACGATGACGATTACTCGATTCGGACACCGAGCTAGACAAGATCATGAAGAGTCTCAATCTTATGGCAAATCGAGAGACTACATATCCGGTGGAAAAGAGTGGATTCTTGATAGTGGATGCACCGATCACATGACCGAGACGAAGACATGTTTGGAGAGCTTGCAAAGAACGATGGTCCACGCAAGTATGTGACTTTTGGAGATAACTCCAAGGGTAAGGTACTTGGCCTTGGTAAGGTGGCCATATCTCATGATAGCTCTATTCAAAATGTCATGCTTGTTGAATCACTTGGATACAATTTACTTTCCGTGTCTAGATTAGCTGACTTTGGATTCAATGTGCTATTCACCGAAGTAGATTGCCAAGTCTTTCGTCGTGACAATCATAACATGTTTTTTACCGGTATCCGTAGAGGTGATCTATATATAGTTGATTTCACTAAGAAAGCTCAACCTAGAACTTGCTTCATTGCTAAATCCGCTAAAGGTTGGTTATGGCATAGAAGGCTTGGACATGTTGGTATGCGTAATCTAGATAAGCTAATCAAAGGTGATCATATTCTTGGTGTTAAAGATGTTCTCTTTGACAAAGATAGACTTTGTATTGCTTGTCAGGCAGGAAAACAAGTAGGTGGAAGTCATCCCGTGAAGAACATCATGACCACAAGGAGACCGCTTGAGCTTCTTCATATGGATCTCTTCGGTCCCAATGCTTACAAAAGCCTTGGTGGTAACTCCTTTGGTCTAGTTATAGTTGATGATTATTCCAGATTTACGTGGGTATTTTTCCTTGATGACAAATCGCAGGTTCAGAGAATCTTCAAAACCTTTGCGAAAAGGCCCAAAATCAATTTGAGGTGAAGATCAAGAAAGTTCGGAGGACAATGGAGCGGAGTTCAAGAACGCCCATGTGGACTCTTTTCTCGATGAGGAAGGGATTCTACATGAGTTCTCGGCTACGTACACACCTCAAAAAAATGGAGTTGTTGAGAGGAAGAACCGAACGCTCATAGAGATGGCGAGAACGATGCTTGACGAATACAAGACACCGAAGCACTTTTGGGGTGAAGCGGTCGAGACAGCTTGTCATGCTATCAACAGGCTTTATCTTCATAAGCTCCTCGGCAAGACTTCATACGAGCTCCTCACTGGTAACAAACCCCAAGTGGGATACTTTCGTGTCTTTGGTTCAAAATGCTATATCCTTGATAAGCATCGTCGGTCTAAATTTGCTCCTAAAACTCATGAAGGTTTTTTCCTCGGTTATGGATCAAACTCCCACACCTACCGTGTCTACAATAATTTCTCCCGAAAGGTTGAAGAGACGGTAGATGTGAAGTTTGATGAATCTAATGGCTCGCAAGTAGAGCAAATTCCTATTGATGTAGGAGACAAGGACCCATCGGAAGCCATTCAAGATTTATCTATTGGAAAGATTCGTCCCATGGAAGTGAAGGAGAGTACCTCATCTACATATGTGGAGCCCCCTACCTCACGGCAAGATGAACCTCAAGGCAACATGGAGGCCTCCACAAGTGGAACTCACCAAGATGAGGAAGTGCGACAAGAAGATCCACCACAACCTCCTTCTCCACCACCTCAAGACAGCACCAACAACAATGAAGAAGAAGAAGAGGAAGATGAGCATGATGAGGAAGCTCAGCCGCGACCACAACAAAAGCTATCTCGAGTTCGAGCAAGAGTCAAGAAGAATCATCCCGTGGAACAAATGATGAACGACATCGACTCCGGGAGAATTACTCGCTCTAAAACTCGCTTAGCTAACTTTTGTGAGCACTACTCATTTATCTCTAGTCTTGAACCTATGAAGGTAGAAGAAGCACTTGAAGACCCGGATTGGGTGAACGCTATGCACGAAGAGCTACACAACTTCGAGAGGAACAACGTATGGACTTTGGTAGAGAAACCCAATGATGACCAAAACGTCATTGGAACCAAATGGGTGTTTCGGAACAAGCAAGATGAAGATGGACAAGTCATCCTCAACAAGGCTCGTCTGTAGCTCAAGGTTACACACAAGTCGAAGGTATGGACTATGGTGAGACCTATGCCCCCGTTGCTAGACTTGAGTCTATTCGCATTCTTCTTGCTTATGCCAACCACCATGATATTACTCTCTATCAAATGGACATTAAAAGTGCTTTCCTAAATGGTGAAATTGAGGAGGAAGTATTTGTGAAACAACCTCCCGGATTTGTGAATCCTAAAAGCCTAATCATGTTTACAAGTTGCACAAAGCTCTTTATGGTCTTAAACAAGCTCCTAGAGCTTGGTACAAATGCTGACTAGCTTTCTTCTTGAAAAAGGATTTGAGATTGGAAAAATAGACTCAACGCTATTCACGAAAAGGGTTGATGGTGAACTATTTGTGTGCCAAATATATGTTGATGATATTATCTTTGGTTCAACTAACCCTCATTTTAGTGAGAAGTTTGGAAAGCTTATGTCGGAGAAGTATGAGATGTCCATGATGAGTGAACTCAAATTCTTCCTTGGGTTGCAAATCAAGCAATCTAAGGAGGGTACCTTTGTCTCACAAACAAAGTACACCAAGGATCTCTTCAAGAAGTTCAACATGCAAGAAAGCAAAGGTATGAAAACCCCCAAGCCCACAAGTGGACATAATGACTTGACAAAAGATGGAGAACCTGTTGATCAAAAGGTTTATCGATCCATGATTGGTTCTCTACTATATCTCTGTGCTTCTCGTCCTGACATAATGTTGAGTGTATGCATGTGTGCTCGATATCAAGCAGCCCCTAAAGAATGTCATCTTAAAGCTGTTAAAAGAATTGTGAGATATTTGATACACACACCTAACTTTGGCATTTGGTATCCTAAGAGGGCCTCTTTCGATCTAGTTGGCTATTCCGACTCGGACTATGCCGGTGACAGGGTTGATAGAAAGTCAACTTCGGGTACGTGTCAATTCCTTGGTCGATCCCTTGTATCTTGGTCCTCCAAGAAACAAAATTCGGTATCTTTATCTACTGCCGAAGCAGAATATATTGCTGCTGGTTCATGTTGTGCTCAGTTGCTATGGATGACACAAACGCTTAAGGATTATGGGATACATGCGAGACATGTTCCTTTGCTTTGTGACAATGAGAGTGCGATCAAGATTGGACACAATCCCGTGCAACACTCTCGCACGAAACACATTGAAGTTCGTCACCATTTTATTCGTGATCACATTGCCAAGGGTGACATCGATCTTAAGCATGTTCGAACTGACAAACAACTTGCTGATATCTTTACAAAACCACTTGATGAGAAAGTGTTTTGTCGCTTAAGGAGTGAGTTGAACATCATTGATGCTTCAAACTTGGAGTGAAAACTCCATTGATGCATGCAAGGCATGAGCCTACTTGACTAATCCTTGATATTTCTCTTATGATGATGATCATATGTCTTGGACACATTTGCCCCCTTGTATTGTATCTAACTCCTTGCAGGTACTTGGATGATCTACATTCCACAAGATTACCACACACTCAAATCTTGAGTAATCTTGTCATTGACCAAGTATCTAGCCCTTTGGGATGTTGAGTTCAAGGAACAAAATTCCACATATCCTTTTTGACACCTTATACATCGAGTATTTCACTCTTGTCATCTTGGATACTCTAGAGGATTTCCTTGCTTGCCTAACCCATGTAGGAAAATGAACTATACAATTGGAAATGGTGCTTCAACTTCACATTCTATGAGCATCTACTTCAAGTTCACCTACATGAGCAAAGCAACAACAAGCCCAAGGTATGTTCTTCACATCTTGAAGGAGCTTTGCTCAAAGTCATGAGTACAAGCAGCTTCAAAAGATGTGATCACATCAAATGCTTAATCAAAAAATGGCAACCCCATTTTGAGCTTAAACGATGAGTATGACCTATGATCAAATGTTCTCATTTGACTCCTAAGTCAATATACTCAAACATAGGTGACCTAGTCGCCGACCCCTGTCTAGATGAAGTACATATGATTTGGAGTTTTTCTATTTTCTCTTAAGTTCTCTCATTGAGTTTTCTTTATTAAAAAAAACTTCATCTAGCAATCTTTTTCATTTCTATTCTTCTGTTTTTGTGAATATCCTTTTGGCTCTGATCAATTCCTTGAAAATCATTTACAAATTCATTGCAAATCTTTTGAAACATTCCTTGAAAGTGAGCTGAATTATTTCTATATTTCCTTGGAATTAAACTCGGCGTCACCGACGTACCAATTTCGGTCTGACCGAAAAAGGATCTGCCCTAAGTCCCAGACTTTCGGATCCACCGATCCATCTCACTTCGGTGTCACCGATTTTCTTTCAGGATATCATCTTCTGCAGCTCTATTCAATGATTCTCTATGCATATTTCCTTTTACCCAGTTGTGATTCTTAAGGATCCCACTTCCTTCTTCCATTCTTTCCTGACCTTCCTAGTTTGTTGTCCTTTTCGGCACTTGATGTCAAAGGGGGAGAAGATTTAGGGGGAGATGGGGAGATAAGGGGAGAAGAGAAGATTTAGGAGGAGAAGAAGAGCAATCTTATCTTAAGGGGGAGAGAATCACATCAAAGCTTTGCCGTATTCCACATTGGACATTACGTTTGGCATCATTATTTTGATTTTGCTTTCATTGCTTTCATAACTGATATCCTATGGAAAGCAAAATCTCTCAGAGTTCATTGAAAATCCTTTTAGTTTTGGGAGACATGTTTGCTGTTTCAAGCTAGTGCTCAATATGAGACACTCATTATACATGTCATTCCTGGCTTGGTACTCTTGATGTTCTTGCAGTTGGTTGAAGAAATACCCTTGTGTTATCTAACCCTGTTTTCCCAAGTCTATTTCTTCACGTACAATGTCAAGGAACCTCAAGGTAAGTATATGCATCTTGCAGAATGTGCATGATGGTGGCTTGCTTGTGAATATCTGTTTGCAAGAAATCACCATGCACATATGCATTATCACTCACTTCTTTTCATCTGCTCTGATGCATATAGCCAAGATGCATGTAGCACATCTTGTTTTTTCTCTCTCTTGTGTGCTTGTGGTAGTCCAAAACCATAATCTATGAAAAGCTTGGCAACACTAGTTTCGGTGAGACCGAGTTTGGAATCGGAAAATCTGAAATTTCTAGGGTTTGGCTATATGGCTGAGGTGGTTCATCTCGGTGTGACTGAGTTTATGGAATCGGTGAGACCGAGATTACTTATGAGTGTATATTGGAATGAAAGATTGCTGATGGTTTGGGAGATAGATCACTAAGCACTTTGAGCAACCAGATCATTATCATAACCTCATCCCCTTTTAATAGTATTGGCTTTCCTATGGACTCAATGTGATCTTGGATCACTAAACCAAAAATGGAGTCTTGAGCTTTTGCCAATGCTTGCCTTAGCATTCTAGGGTCCACCTCTTGATCCTTTTGCCATGCCAAAGTGATTGACTTTCTGAAACATACTTGATAAAAGCATTAGTCCAACCACAAAGTATGTTGTCATTAATTACCAAAACCACCCAGGGGAGCAAATGTGCTTTCAATCTCCCCTTTACGGTAATTGATGGCAACACACAAAACAAGACATCAAAGCTTACTGAAAGAAAGACAGAATTATCACTAAAGCTTTGACAAACATGTAGTACACAGGCTCCCCCTACAAGTGTGCAAGATTTTCATAGATTATGGTTTTGGACTACCACAAGCACACAAGAGAGAAAAAAAACAAGATGTGCTACATGCAGCTTGGCTATATGCATCAGAGCAGATGAAAAGAAGTGAGTGATAATGCATATGTGCATGGTGATTTCTTGCAAACAGATATTCACAAGCAAGCCACCATCATGCACATTCTGCAAGATGCATATACTTACCTTGAGGTTCCTTGACATTGTACCTGAAGAAATAGACTTGGGAAAACAGGGTTAGATAACACAAGGGTATTTCTTCAACCAACTGCAAGAACATCAAGAGTACCAAGCCAGGAATGACATGTATAATGAGTGTCTCATATTGAGCACTAGCTTGAAACAGCAAACATGTCTCCCAAAACTAAAAGGATTTTCAATGAACTCTGAGAGATTTTGCTTTCCATAGGATATCAGTTATGAAAGCAATGAAAGCAAAATCAAAATAATGATGCCAAACGTAATGTCCAATGTGGAATACGGCATCTTGTTTTTTTTCTCTCTTGTGTGCTTGTGGTAGTCCAAAACCATAATCTATGAAAATCTTGCACACTTGTAGGGGGAGCCTGTGTACTACATGTTTGTCAAAGCTTTAGTGATAATTCTGTCTTTCTTTCAGTAAGCTTTGATGTCTTGTTTTGTGTGTTGCCATCAATTACCAAAAAGGGGGAGATTGAAAGCACATTTGCTCCCTGGGTGGTTTTGGTAATTAATGACAACATACTTTGTGGTTGGACTAATGCTTTTATCAAGTATGTTTCAGGAAAGTCAATCACTTTGGCATGGCAAAAGGACTGAAGAGGTGGACCCCTAGAATGCTAAGGCAAGCATTGGCAAAAGCTCAAGACTCCATTTTTGGTTTAGTGATCCAAGATCACATTGAGTCCATAGGAAAGCCAATACTATTAAAAGGGGATGAGGTTATGATAATGATCTGGTTGCTCAAAGTGCTTAGTGATCTATCTCCCAAACCATCAGCAATCTTTCATTCCAATATACACTCATAAGTAATCTCGGTCTCACCGATTCCATAAACTCAGTCACACCGAGATGAACCACCTCAGCCATATAGCCAAACCCTAGAAATTTCGGATTTTCCGATTCCAAACTCGGTCTCACCGAAACTAGTGTTGCCAAGCTTCTGTAACCTTCTGTCATCAAATCGGTGTCACCGAGATGATAAAGTCGGTCCCACCGAGATTGGCAAACCCTAGTCTTTGGAAGAATCGGACTCACCGAGATTGTATTTTCGGTCCCACCGAAAATCCCAATGTTCACAAGATTTGAACTTTCGGTCTCACCGAGTTGTCAACTTCGGTCTGACCGAGATTGGTCAAATGTGTGTAACGGTTGGATTTTGTGTGGAGGCTATAAATACCCCTCCACCCCCTCTTCATTCGTGGAGAGAGCCATCAGAAAGAACTACCACTCCTACCTTACATTTCTGAGAAGAAAACTACCTACCCTTGTGTTGAGATCAAGTTGATTTCTAGCCTTCCCAAGTTGCTTTCCACTCAATCCTTTCTTCCACCACAGCCAAATCAGTGAGGAGAGTTGAGTGTTGGGGAGATTATCATTTGAAGCACAAGAGCAAGGAGTTCATCATCACCAACACCATCTATTACCTTTTGGAGGGTGGTGCCTCCTAGATTGGTTAGGTGTCGCTTGGGAGCCTCCGTCGAGATGTGGAGTTGAACCAAGAAGTTTGTAAGGGCAAGGAGATCGCCTACTTCGTGAAGATCTACCCCGAGTAAGGCTAGTCCTCCGTGGGCGTATGCCATGATGGCATAGACAAGGTTGCTTCTTCGTGGACCCTTCGTGGGTGGAGCCCTCCGTGGACTCTCGCAGCCGTTACCCTCCGTGGGTTGAAGTCTCCATCAACGTGGATTGACGATAGCACCACCTATCGGAACCACGAGAAAAATCTCCGTGTCTCCAAATTGCGTTTGATCTTCTCCACTTCTCTTTACTACTTGTGCAATTTACTTTCCGCTGCCCATACTCTAGAATTGCATGTGTAGTATGCTACTTGACTTGTATGATATGCCAAATCTGCCAAAATCTTGTCTTTGTCAAAAGGCATAATTTTTATCTTGTCGAGTAGTCTAACCCCCCCCCCCCCTCTAGACACTCTCCCCTTCAACGATCCTACAAAGATAAACAACTATGTGATAGCAAGATATATGACAAAGAACAAAATGGCTATCACAAAGTAAAGTGCATAAGTAAAGGGCTCGGGTAAGAGATAACCGAGGCACGCGGAGACGACGATGTATCCCGAAGTTCACACCCTTGCGGATGCTAATCTCCGTTTGGAACAGTGTGGAGGCACAATGCTCCCCAAGAAGCCACTAGGGCCACCGTAATCTCCTCATGCCCTCGCACAATGCAAGATGCCACTATTAGGGAAAACCCTAGTAGTAGCGTGGGTTTAATGCCCACTAGTAGCGCGGGCAGCCATGCTACTAATAAGGCGCTACAGCTATTACTTAGCAGTAGCGCGTGCCACACGCGCTACTGCTAAGACACATAGTGGCAATGCTTGTTATCTACCGCGTTGCTGCTAACCTAGCTAGTAGCAGCGTGTTTACTATCCATCGCTACTAGTATTCTTTTTTATTATTATTTTTAGTGTATTTATATGCCGTTATACGAATTTTGGTACAATACCAATTATGAGGTTTATATCATTATGTCCATAACAGTGTGTCAAATGAAGGTGGATTAGGTTCAAGTGGAGGCAATATGTGGTGCATGTCAAAAGTATACTACTAATCCAAACTTGATCTAGTTTGGACTAGTAATACTTTCGATGTGCACCACATGTTGCCTCCACTTAAATCTAATCCGCCAACACAAGCTATTTAATCATCATCATAGTCATTAGCACCAACAGTATTAATTTAATCACCACTAACACTAGCTCATAATAATCATGATAGTCATTACCACCAACACTAGCTATTTAATCATCATAGTCATAGTGTAGCACATCATCATCTTTAAACTCATTTCTAGCTAGCTAATCACTCCTGCTGCTCTCTCTCAGGTAAAATAACATAAAACATGTGTAGCTCTCCTCCTTCATAAAGTTGGAGCATGCAGATGAACTTGTCTCTTAATCGTGGGTTGCGCTTCTGCTTGCTGCCCCCTAGTACTTGTCTGCGCTCCTCCATCACAGATTTGGTCCAGTCTTTCACTATTAAGAATTTGTCGCTAATCCTGAATGCACTATAGTGATTTGTAGGATATCTTGTCCGCAAGCTAACAGTACTCATGGTACCTTTAGTCTCGATCCCATAAGGCACAACATTCATCGAAAGTCCCTATTGGAGAACATCGTATGGTAACATACTTAGCAATGAAGTTTAGCTTAAAAAATAATGTATGGAAAAGATGCACTGAGGACAAATAGTAAAAATCTTACCATCTTTCCTAAATAGATGTGACCGTAGTTCATTACGAACACTATTGGTCGCACGTTTTCAGTACTAACATTTCTAAATCCAGGAAGAAAATTTTGACAGTATCAAGATCCGCAAGCCATGAAACATAATGACTTAGCTCCTTGCAATTTAGTTCAGCCCCGGGACAATAGTAGATCCTATCTACCAAGCGCTGGACATGTTTGCTTGAACGGAAATAAGCTGACAATAGAAGCTAGTTGTCAACTATTTTTGAATAAACAATATCAAAGACAAAAATATGGTTGAGAAACTCACATAAAGGTATAACTGGAGGCGTCTGCACATCGACCCAGATGTCGGTATTACCTTCAATATCATCTTCTAGACGAATATCAAAGGTGATAACCATATCAGGCTCAAATGCATAAGTCTTGCATAGTGCTCGCCATGTTTTGCATCCAAAATAGGAGTAGTCGTCTGAATTGTATAATTTTGCGTGGAAAATATAACCATGCTCGGTCTTCAAGTAAACTTTCTTTACGTCCATAGTACGACTGAAACCTATCTTATCCAATACAAAAACTCTTGCATGGCAGGGGATACACTAGTAGAATAGTAAAAAAAATATAAGTTGAAGCAAATGAAGCAGATGTCATGCTTAATTACGAAAAAAGACTTGTCGTTGTGACTTCATCAGATCCACTTGAAGTTCTCGTCCAGCTTGATGTGAAGCGCCTATCATCATCTAGGAAGATTCCGTCGCACAGGCCGCGCTCGTCTTCGCAGTATTTGCAAATACCGAAATCCTTTTCGTCGTCAGACATTTCCTATGTTCATAGTTAAAACATTAATTGAAAATCGATCAAGACAACTACCAGGATACTCAACACACAAATCCGGGGCACTCGATATTTCCTACATATTCTGGCACAAGTCATGCCAAAATTCACGGAAAAATCCGGCATGACCTTTGCTAAAATAAGACATATCAAGCGCCCGAAATTTGCCGGAACAGAAATCAAGCAACACTCCGGCAACACATAGGCCACTCGGAGGTGTAACCTGCAAACATGACCGGCCACTTGGGCAGGCTCATATCATATTTTTGCAACACAATATATACATTTCAAAATATCTTACAGGACTCAAATTAGCATGCATTCAATAAGCAAAAGTAAATCATCTCATGCATCCGTACGTCATCGAATATTATCACTAATACATCCCAAATAGTATCATACATATAACATCACTAATACAACTAAAACCCTAGCACACGACGGGTATCGACGCGGGCGGTGGACACCCACAGAGAAGGAATCATCACGGGATCATAGCTCCAGTGAGATCCCTGGAGAACCTGCCAGGTATTGGAGAACCTGTGCTCCAACGCAAACAAGTAGTGACGGACGTGCGCGTCCTCCTCACTGACACGGTGATGCACCACCTCCGCGGGGTCCTCGAGCCTCTGGACCGTCACTGGCCCACGCGACCGCCACCAAAGAAGGTTCGGGTCAACGACAGGCTGGCTCCTCACCAACCTGCGCCCCCGGTAGGTAGCGCCTCCCAGTACCACCCCGGCGGAGCCCAGTCCCGGACATGGCCCATCTGGTCAAGCAGGTGTCGTCCTCCGCCGACTCGACGACGAGGATGCGGGATAGGCATCGTCCACGTTGATGCGGGAAAAATTACTTTAACTAAAAAAATAGCAACAAGTTCTTACTAACTAGTTCTATTAATTCAACTAGTTCTTACTAAAAATAAACTTACTATAAATAAAAATAAACTACTTCCTCCGTTCCTAAATGTAAGTCTTTTTAGAGATTCCAATAAGAAACTACATACGAATGTATATAGACATATTTTAGAGTGTAGATCACTCATTTTGCTCCGTATGTAGTCTCTTATTAGAATCACTAAAAAGACTTATATTTAGGAACGGAGGGAGTAGTACCTAATTAGTACCTAGTTCTTAGTAACTAATTTGTACCTAGGAACTATGGCCCTAATTACCATATAAGTATCCATTTTTTAACTAGGGTTCATACTACCTAATTAAATAGGGTTAATACTAATTGTAATTAACTAACTAGCACTAAAAATAGCCTAGGGTTCATACTAACTAGCACTAAATATCTAGGGTTCATACTAACAGAGAGCAGAGAAGAGGGAAGGGGAGAGTGCTTACAGAGGGCGGGCAGAGAGATGGGGTCGGGGGAGACGGCGACACCGAGGCACGACGAGGCGGGGTCGGGGGAGACGGCGGCGAGGCGGGTCGAGGGAGACGGCGGTGGAGAGCGAGGGCAGGGGCTCCGGCAAGGTCGAGGTCGAGGAGGAGGAGGCACAGGCATGCGACGACATTGAGGGGCGGACTCCGGCGGAGAGCGAGGGCAGGGGCTCCGGCGAGGGCGAGGGCAGGGGCTCCGGCGGAGGCGACGAGGGGGAGAAGAGAGAGTGGGGAATTGGGGGAGGAAGCAGAGGAGAGGGAAGCCCGCGCGGGGGGTTAGGTGAAATAGCCTTAACAGTAGCGTGGGGAGCGAAAACACGCTGCTGCTAAAATCCGTAGCAGTAGGGCGCCCTAACAAACTCGCTACTGCTATGATTTGTAGAAGTAGCGCGGTTTCTAGAAGGGCGCTACTACTATACCTAGCACGTCGGGAACGGTGTGGCAATTATAGTAGTAGTGCGTTTTGTTCATGTCGCGCTACTGCTATGTGGATAACAGTAGCGCCCTTTAAGCCAACGCGCTACTGCTAAGTAGCAGTAGGGCCTCATTTTAACACGCGCTACTGGTAATTAAGATTCTGTGTATAAGGTTTTCCCAAGTAGTTTGCTGTGATTCCACTAAGGGACCCTTGAGAGCGGTCACCGAACCCGTACAAATGGCGACCCTTGGGGGCGGTCACCGAACCCGTACACTTTGGCAACCCTTGGGGGCGGTCACCAGTACCCGCCAAATTGCTCGGGGTGATCTCCACAACATAATTGGAGACCCCGACGCTTCCTCGGAGCTTTACACCACGATGATTGAGCTCCGAACAACACCAACCATCTAGGGCGCCAAGGCGCCCAAGAGGAACAAGTTCTAGGGTGTCCAAACACCCAAGAGTAACAAGCTCAAGGGTACCAAGTACCCAAGAGTAATAAGCTTCTCAACTTGTAACTTCCACATATCACGTGGAGAACTCAAACTGATGCACCAAATGCAATGGCAAGGGCACACGGAGTGCCCAAATCCTTCTCTCTCAAATCCCATCGAAGCAACTAATGCCAGGGAGGAAGATGAGAGGAAGAACAAGAAGGAGAACACCAAGAACTCCAAGATCTAGATCCAAGGGGTTCCCCTCACATAGAGGAGAAAGTGATTGGTGGAAATGTGGATCTAGATCTCCTCTCTCTTTTCCCTCAAAAACTAGCAAGAAACCATGGAGGGACTGAGAGTTAGCAAGCTCAAAGAAGGTCAACAATGGGGGATGAACACGACCTCAAAGGGTAAGGTTCAATGGGGAAGAAGACCCCCTTTTATAGGTGGGGGAAAATCCAACCGTTATGCTCACAGCCCGCACAGAGCGGTACTACCGCTCCAACCGCTCCTTGGAGCGGTAGTACCGCTAGGGTGGTAGTACCCCTTTGAAAAACAACAGCGAGAACGCAAAAGGCCAGTAGAACCACCGGAGCGGTACTACCGCTCGTCCTCACGGTACTACCGCTCGACCTCACGGTACTACCGCAAATGGTAGCGGTACTACTGCTTGCGAGTGGTACTAAAAAATTACTTCCGTGCCTACCTCCGCTGAGCGAAACACGAGATTTTGGTCCGGAGCGGTACTACCGCTCAGGAGCTGCGGTAGAACAGCTCTGGAGCGGTACTACCGCTCAGGAGCCGCGGTAGTACCGCTCTGGAGCGGTAGTAAAAATTTACATCCGCTCTAGTTGCGGTAGTACCGCTGCAGCCTTTACCAAAACAGCCACAACTTTTGCAAACGGACTCCGAATTCAATGAATCCAAGTTTGTTGGAAAGCTAACGACATGGGATAACACAATCTTGAAGAAATATCAATAAGAAGCAAATTAGAAAAGGCCCATAAGAAAAAGGTGAGAACCCTTCCTCGGATAAGACCGGTAAAACCTCCAACACCGAAAACATCATAGAAGACGCATGTGAACTCCGTTTTTGATGAACTCAAGCTTGTCATCAAGACTAGACCATAAGCTCTAATACTCACAAAGAGAACCAAACAAGAACCAAGAAACATGATGCAAGGATGCAATGGTTTGATCTCTCTACTAACGATACGATCAAGCTACCAACTTGAGAGCCCCCCTTGATAGTATGGCAAACAATCCTATAACCCGGTCTCCCAACTACCACCACGAGACCGGTAAAATAGAAAACCTATCAAGGGCAAACCTTTGCCTTGCACATGGTCCACTTGAGCAAGATGATGACGATTTTGACTCCCTCAAGTTGGACCACCTTTCTTGATTGCGTTGGCTCGATGAAGACTAGATGATTGCTCCCCATAGTCCACTATGGGTGAGACACTCTTCGGCACATCTTCACAAGTCCATTGACACCACAATGGATGGCAAGATTCAAGCACTTGATATATTCGTGATGCTCCACTTGAACTTGCACACGGCAATCTTGATGACGATTACCACTTGACGTCATCCTTTCCATGGGTTGTATGATATCTTCCTCTTGACGCAAGCCCATGGACACGTACCTAACCCCACATAGAACTCTCACATAGACCATGGGTTAGTACACAAAGTGCAATGGACAATTCTTACCATACCATGGGATCACTTGGTCCCTCTCGGTACATCTTCCACGCTTTGCGAGTTGATCAATTTGATTCACTCTTGACTTAGTCTTGATCAACCTTAAATCTTTCCAACTCTCTTCATTTGGATGATGTCTTGAAGGTAAACATGAATGATCACACAATCTTCTTCTTCAAGACATGCTTGCACTAAGCTCAACACTCACATGACCAATCTTTGGATAATTCCTCAATATCACCTTGGTCAACTCATAAACTCCTTGAAACCAACACATGGACTTCAAGAAAAGCCTAAGGACAAACCCTTCAAATATAACTCAAGGCAACCATTAGTCCATAGAGATTGTCATTAATTACCAAAACCAAACATGGGGGCACCGCATGTTCTTTCAGTAGGGAAGAGTGGTCGATGTGTGGAGTAATAGTAGTAGATGCAGGCAGGAGTCGGTCGATGAGTGGAGTAATAGTAGTAGATGCGGGCAGGAGTCGGTCTACTTGACACGATAGTTCATAATCATTGCCTTAGATATCATCATAACTTTGCGCTTTTCTATCAATTGCTCGATAGTTATTTGTTCATCCACCGTATTATTTGCTATCTTGAGAGAAGCCACTAGTGAAACCTATGGCCCCAGGGTCTATTTTCCATCATATAAATTTCCATCTACTATTTTGCAATCTTTTACTTTCCGATCCATAAACCGAAAATACCGAGAATATTTACTTTATCTGTTGTTTAGTTTCATCCATCTCTATCAGATCTCACTTTTACAAGTAACCGTGAAGGGATTGACAACCCATTTATCACGTTGGGTGCAAGTTGTTTGATTGTTTGTGCAGGTCTTGGTGATTTATGCGTTGTCTCCTACTAGATTGATACCTTGGTCCTCAAACCGAGGGAAATACTTATCTCTACTTTGCTGCATCACCCTTTCCTCTTCAAGGGAAAAACCAACGCAAGCTCAACAAAGAGCACATTGCACCATGACCATCAGCGTGGCCAGTACCCATTTAATGGACATGGTGTGAGAGGAGCGGGAGGACCAGTTTCGGGAGGTGCAAGTCAATGGCAACTACAACCACAACCTCCTCCAGGAGCATCTGCAGGGGGAGGAGCAGGTCGCCGCCGACAGGGAGGTCGCGCCGGACGTGGACCTGGCGGAGCAGGAAGCGCTGCTCGAGTCCCACCGCTCCGCCGGCGAGATCCTTCCTCGCCCGCTGGTGGTACCGACGCCTCAATCTCGCCGAACAACGCTTCTTCATGGTGCAACGATGAGGCGGGCGAGGCGTTGTTCGGCGAGACTAATGACGAGGAGGACGCGCCCCGACGACACGATCATGAAGAAGCCGGCACGTTCGCGGGCGCCGCCAGTAGCGAGGAAGAGTAGTACATGGTAGGTCGCTGATGTCTACTACACAACCTTCTTCTTGTAGACGTTGTTGGGCCTGCAAGTGCACAGGTTTGTAGGACAGTAGCAAATTTCCCGCAAGTGGATGACCTAAGGTTTATCAATCCGTGGGAGGCGTAGGATGAAGATGGTCTCTCTCAAACAACCCTGCAACTAAATAACAAAGAGTCTCTTGTGTCCCCAACACACCCAATACAATGGTAAATTGTATAGGTGCACTAGTTCGGTGAAGAGATGGTGATACAAGTCAATATAGATAGTAGATATAGGTTTTTGTAATCTGAAAATATAAAAACAGCAAGGTAACTAATGATAAAAGTGAGCGTAAATGGTATTGCAATGATAGGAAACAAGGCCTAGGGTTCATACTTTCACTAGTGCAAGTTCTCTCAATAGTAATAACATAGATAGATCATATAACAATCCCTCAACATGCAACAAAGAGTCACTCTAAAGCCACTAATAGCGGAGAACAAACGTAGAGATTATGGTAGGGTACGAAACCACCTCAAAGTCATTCTTTCGGATCAATCTATTCAAGAGTTCGTACTAGAATAGCACCTTAAGACAAAAATCAACCAAAACCCTAATGTCACCTAGATACTCCATTGTCACCTCAAGTATCCGTGGGTATGATTATACGATATGCATCACACAATCTCAGATTCATCCAACCAACACAAAGTACTTCAAAGAGTGCCCCAAAGTTTCTACCGGGGAGTCAAGAAAACGTGTGCCAACCCATATGCATAGGTTCATGGGCGGAACCCGCAAGTTGGTCACCAAAACATACATCAAGTGGCACATGATATCCCAATGTCACCACAGATAAACACAGCAAGACATACATCAAGTGTTCCCAAATAAAGACTCAATCCGATAAGATAACCTCAAGAGGGAAACTCAATTCATCACAAGAGAGTAGAGGGGGAGAAACATCATAAGATCCAACTACAATAGCAAAGCTCGTGATACATCAAGATTGTGCCATAGAGAGAACACGAGAGAGAGAGAGAGAGAGAGAGAGAGATCAAACACATAGCTACTGGTACATACCCTCAGCCCCGAGGGTAAACTACTCCCTCCTCGTCATGGATAGCGCCGGGATGATGAAGATGGCCACCGGTGATGGGTTCCCCCTCCGTGGTCTTTGGAACGGACTCGAGAGGTTTTGGTGGCTACTGAGAGGCTTGCGGCGGAACTCCCGATCTATCTTGATATTCGATGGTTTTAGGGCGTGAGGGTTATATAGGAGAAAGAAGTCGGTCGGGGTCCACGAGACGGGGGCGCCAGCAGGGGGGCTATCTCCTGGGCTCCTCGAGTATCTTCTGACGTGGACTCCAAGTCTCCAGGATGATATTCTTCCAAAAAATCACGTTGCCGAAGGTTTCATTCCGTTTGAACTCCGTTTGATATTCCTTTTCTTCGAAATACTAAAACAGGCAATAAAACAGCAATATGGGCTGGGCCTCCGGTTAGTAGGTTAGTCCAAAATATGATATAAATGTGTAAAATAAAGCCTATAAACATCCAAAAGGGGTAATATAATAGCATGGAACAATCAAAAATTATATACGTTGAAGTCGTATCAGTCGCCGCCGCTCGTGTCCCAGGAAGGCCACCGCTCCTCTGCTCTCGCCCACGCCAAGCTTGGTGGGCTGAGCATCTTCGGATGATTAGTTGCTTCGTGGTGACGTGGAGGCGGACAACTTCAGTTCCCGGCCTTCGAAGGAGGAGGTTACGGATGCGGAGCTGGAGAGCGTCGAGGCGGAACTGGAGACGGTGAAGCTTTTGCTCTCGTGGCTGAAATGGGGACTGGACGCCGGTGATCATTTAGATTAGGTATTAATTAATAATTATACTCCAGAGCCCACCTAGCACTGCTTTGATGTATTTGTTATGAAATCCCTCATGTTTATATGAAATCCGGTTTGTTTGTATGAAATCCGGCCATGTTTATATGAAATTCGGACTTGTTTGAATGAATTTCGTCCGGTTGGTTCGAGTTGTTGTGAAAATGTTTGCGGCTACGGTTGGATGACTGTCTCTCGCATCCGTGTCCACGGACTGGTACCCTATCTGCGGACGAATGCGGGAGAAAATTTACGGGTTGCCGTTGGAGATGCCCTTATATGTTTCCGGCTGCACTTCTCCTCCATAATTTCTATTAGTGCTTTATTTGGTCTTTGCTGAGGCAGCAAGTGCTTGTTGTTTTTCCTCTGCGTGCTGAATCAGGCTCGGTTTCATTGTTAATGCAATGGAGCCGGGGCAGGGTCTCTTTCTATCTTAAAATATAGTAGCACAAATGTCCGTGCGTTGCAACAGGAACGTCCTCGCGCTGCCTGTTGCAGTGCGCGCTGCCTGTTGCAGCGCGACCTAGGTACTAATGGATTAGTGTATGAAAATAATTATGTGTGTTTGCATGCTTGAGATAATTGCTGTAATTAAGCCTACATGCATGGGTCACACGATTTTTCCCTTTTTTCAAGCATGCATGCAATCAGAACTTGGTAACCCGAAGTGTTAGCTTTCGACTACATGGCAGCGCTCACCATGCATGGCTTCTTCACCCATCTATCCTTCACAGAGTCCGGTGCAGTCACTATTGACGTCGTATCATGCAGCAGTTGTAGTCATCTCCAGCATTGACGCTGAGATTCGATTTGCTGTGTGAACTTCCATTACAGAGAACTCAACTCACTGTAATTAAGAACAAGAAGACACAGGGATTGGCATGTCACCTGGTACCCCGTGTGATGTAGAACCCATCACAGGTTGAGGAACGTAGAGAGCAGGATGGAAGGGGGTTCCGGAGTGGCTGCCGCGGAGGTTGGGGCCGAGGCCGCAAGAGCGCGGCAAGCGCGCCCATCTGGCTGCGCCATGACCTCAAGCTCTCTGGGAAGCCATGGAGGAGGAGCACCGTTGGACGGCTCATATGGGCGCTTGCCAGTTCCAGGCTTCCCTCTCACATTAATTAGGAGTAAGCAATTTTAGCGTTAATTAACTGCACCATGAATTTGTGGACACATACATGGTCACAGGTTGCACCTTATTCTTTTTTTTCAGCCAATTTTTAATCAGGTCTTTAGATAGATTAATTCAAGGATGGAAGTATCATGTATCAGACACACACAATCCCATCCCTCGAGTTAATTCTTTTCTGGTATTCGTTCTAATTCCATCTGTTCTTTGTTTCCGAGGAGGCTTGTTGCTATTTCAGATAAGTTGTAAACGTAAATAAATTTGTAACATTGAATATAAATTATCGAGGTGGTATTAATCACAAATAGATGTTAACTTTATTTTTTAGGGATAAATAGATGTTAGCGCAGATGGTTTGCCCAGCTCTACCTCATACGGGAGGTTATGAGTTGTTTTTTCTAAATACAGGGCGTTTCTGCAAATATGCCTGACGGGCTAAGAATATGTGTTTGCTTTTATTATTATATAAGGGAGAGATAGATATACGGCTGGAGTCTTGGGTTCACTTTGACCTAAACATGGAAATCACAGAACGCTTTCTCTATCATCTGTGCATAATCGTGATGTCCGTGCAATCTCATGGTGGCTCCTATTTATCGCGTAGGTCGACAGAAGTCGACTAAACACGCACCCCCTCCCCAATCGCTGGGTAGATTGGGCCGGTCTATATTTGGGAGTTTCACAAGCGTTTCTCCCCGGTGAAGATTATAGAACCTTCCCAGAACCGTTTTTTTTTCCTTTTTCTTGTTTTTTCATTCTGTTTTTCATTTTTTTTTCTTGTTTTTTCATTCAGTGTTTATTTCTTTTTTACATGTCTTTCTTTCTTTCTTTTTTGTTTTGTTTTCTGTTTTTTATTTTTTACCTTTTATTTTCTTCTTAACATTTTTTATTTGTAATTTCAGAATTTTCTTTCAAACTTGTGAACATTTTTTTATATGGTGTACATTTTTGTTCATCACATTCCAAAAAAATCACCAAATTTAAAATTTTGTTCAGTAAATTCAAGAAATGTTCATCAAATCCAAAAATTGTTCATCAAATTCAAAAAATGTTCATTATAGTAAAACATGTTCATGAATTCCAAAAAAGTTTCATAACATTTAAAAATATTCGTCGAATTTAGAACAATCATCCATTATTTAAAAATTGTTCTTTGAATTCAATTTTGTTCATAAAATTCCAAAAAGTGTTCATCAAATACAAAAATGTTCATCAATATTAATAAATGTTCATAAACGATAATTATAAATGTTCAGAAATAATAATAATAAATGTATATTGAAATGCATAAAATCTTCATTTTTTTGAAATCGTGTAAATTTCTGTGTTTGATAACATTTGCTGAATTCATGATCATTTTTTGAAATTCAGAACTTTTTCAAAATCCTTAACTTATTTTAAAGAACCAAATACAGAGAAGAAATAAAAGAAACCAAAAAAAAAATTGGGGGAGCCCCGCCCTGCACCTCGGCTGGCCCTGTTCGCGCCTAGGGGATGGGCGGTGCATGATACGCTGGTCTCCATTATGCAGGTCATGAAAATAGGAGGACCCTAATCTGATGTCCGCGTAATTGATGTTGCTTGCGCACGTCTTTGGACTTGGCAACTTTAAATCTGAGCCGTTTCTTTTTCTTAGCTTAATCTGAGCCACTATTGTTTCTCTGTTTTAATTATATAATAATAGATAATAGATAGATAGATGTAACACCAGGTGCGTATAGTGCATTAGTTATATGAAAAAGGGTGCATATAGCACATTCATACATGATCGGACACTATTACAAATAGCATAACAACTCACGATTGCAAATAGAATAGCAATCCACATTTGGTCATAATCCAACATTATTACAGATGGCATAAAATATATAGTATTTCTTTTTTTTATGGGGATACCAAATACATATATAGGTTTAGTCCTTTAATTTCCACACACACATGAGCCGGTGCTAGTCACATTTTAGTAACTGCATAAGGCAGATTTCATATCATAGCATGCACCAGCATATACATGACTTTTTGTACCTTTATTTAGCAGATATTATTGGATTATTATCGTAAACAGGTGCAAGTTATTGGTATTCGGCTAATGCAGTATTAATTCATAAGGCTAACCCATCACGTAGATATGTTGGTTTAGAGGCGTGCACGCTCTGGCCCCGGGACCGCATGCAGAAGCAGGTGACCCTGCTGCTGAAGCGATACCACTGTGTCATACAAAGTCTGCCTGAGGGGAGTAAACTCCAAGCCCAGGTCCCTGAGCCTCTGGTTGGAGAACCTGTATGGCCTGGCCATAGCCTTGCCGTCATCTTCACATCTGCCATGCCATGCACGCCATATGATGAAATACTCGTTACACATAGCTTTCATAGGGAGGCATGCACGGGCAGAAATTCATTTCTCTTCGTACTTACTTGGCGGTTATCTGGTACTGGGGGAAGAGGTCGCCGAGTAGCTGCACCAAGTCGGCGCGGTGGACGACGGCTCCGATGCAGAGGTAGCGGCCGCGCGCGTCGGGGCGCTCGTAGACGAGGACGTGGGCGCGGGCCACCTCGCGGACGTCGACGTAGGCGGCGATGGCGTTGGGATAGGTCTTCTTGGCGCCTGTCACGTAGCGGATGATGTGAGTGATGCCCAGGTTGAGCTTCTGCTGAAGCGCGGGGCCGATCGTCACCGACGGCACCACCACCGCTAGCTCCAGCCCCCTCTTGTCCGCCTCCTCCTTCGCGGCGATCTCCGCCATCATCTTGGAGCAGCAGTACAGGTTCTGCATGGCACACGGTGAGGTTTAAAAGCCTGTGATTCGGTTAGGATCGCAGGAGGGGAGCTGTGATTTTTACGCCAGTTTGCTTGCAGAACTCGTAGTCACTCCAGCACGATTCATCGAGCACGGCGTCGGAGCTCCGGTTGGGGTCCATGTGCACGGCACCGTAGGAGGAGGTGAACACCACGCGTTGCACGCCCGCGTCCGCCGCCGCGTTGATCACGTTCTTGGTTCCCTCCACGGCAACCACCATGAGGTCCTACAAGCTCATAATCAAGTAAGGATCACTCCCATGTATCTTCAACCTTCAGAGTGTTTGTGAACAAATGGTTGTGTGCATCTTTATGATAAAGATACAGGGGTTTCCCTTTATCGAAAAAGAAGAGTGTTTGTGCACTTACCGGGTCCGTATTGGAGATCGGTGAGGCAATATGAAAGACGCCGTGGCATCCGCTGAACACGGCGATGAGGTTGTCACGGTCCAGGAGGTCGGCGCGGCATATGGATAGCCTCTCCTTGGCTCCCTCCAGAGCAAGCAAGTGAGCGTTCTTGTGATCAGCTTCGCAGTCATAGCAGACATGTATCAGTCACCTCGTTTTACTACGGAACCGTATAGTCACTAGTCGGTACATACTCCCATAGTTTCATAACTATTGTTGTGAACTAAAACCACGAAAATAATTATGGAACGGGGCGAGTAGTTGCTAAGCAAACTCCAAAGAACAAGGACTGAATTGAAGTTGTATTTTTCAAGAATCGACCTAGACATATTCTAAATTCTTTTCACGTTTTTTCTACCCTAATTGATGCTGGTTAAAAAATATTCTGATTTTTTTTCAAAAAAAATCTACTCTAATTGATTATTCTGAATTTCTCATTGATACTGCTGGGTTTCAAATGGCAAAAAGTGTAAATGTATTTTAACACTTCAGTGGATGTCCGCCTGATATTCAAAATTTATACATATACTATTTTTCATGTTAAAAAGTTGTCACTCTTTTGATAGTTACACCGATATATAGTTATATACATTATTACCAATACCATGTAGCCTTGTAAAACTTGATTTAGAACATGAATAATTGCAACTTGATTAGTGTATATTTTTTTGGAACTGGTTGACAGGGGTCGGTAGACTACTTAAAGCTCAAAATCGGATGGGAGCAAGTGCTTTATGTTTGGCTATTTCAAAATATTGTAATTATATTATTTTCAATAACAAAACAGTTTCCATCTTTTTACAGGTTATCCATTTGCCTGTGTAATGAATCCGTACGTAGTCCTCGTCCTCACATAGCGTATATGAAGATGCGGGAGTTGCTGATTTTTGGGTGCAACCATTTGGGCATGGTAGCATGTATTATGTATTTATGTTCAATAAGCTCACAAGCTTTGATGAGGGTCCTATAATTGTAGTAGTAGCTAGTGTTGCATTAGTGTAACATGTAATCTGGTTGCGGCTATCATAACCTAACGTATATGCAGTTTAATTAGCACCTACTCAGAAGATGTGACAAAGTTGAAGGATTATATAAGCATATATTCATAAGAAAAAAAACTATAACGTATATGCAGTTTAATTAGCACCTAATTTAAAGATGCTAGAGATGTGCAAGCTACTCATTTACTCCCTCCATCCAAAATAGATGACTCAACTTTGTACTAAAGTTAGTACAAAGTTGAGTCATCTATTTTGGAACGGAGGGAGTACTTACCAGGCTCTCTCGCAGTTCCCTTGACACGGTAGCCACGGATGAGGAGCTCCTTCACCACCCATGAACCAATGAAGCCGCCTGCTCCGGTCACACAAACTTGCTGCTGCTGCCTCTCACCATTGCTGTTGGACCTGGTTTCGGAATGGGAAGACATGTCGACCTCTGTGCGTGATCGTGGCTGGTTTAGTTACTCGTTAGAATTTCCTAAATGAACATATGTGGGTACCGGAGCAGATCACATGCCATATATAGAACAAGCGGCTTGCCTAATCAGTAGTGGACGAAAAAGACACTTTAGGTGGAGCTTACATTTCAGTCAAATCAATGTACAGGGACCAAATGCAATATGATATACAGATCCAAATCAGGCAATTATAGTTTTTCTTTTTGCGGGGACCAAAATCAGCTATGGAAACAAAAGTTTTCAGTTAAACTGAGTTTTCATTTAGTAAATGAATTGACGTACTAGCCTGTTGATTTTTTGTAATGATGATGAAATAATAGAGCAACTTCTTTTATTGGAATTTTGGTAGAGTCGTGTGGCGCATACCGCTCTTGAGGCGTTACCAATATGCTTGGGAATTGGTTTTGGGGAGGGGGTGGGGGTTAGGGGTGTCTTAGCCGTAAGGGCATATGTACAATGGTTGATAAGATAGTCTGATCTTAAGTCTTGCATGTAATCTAGAGATGACAAAAAAAAAGTCTACAATAGGTCATCTTTTAGCCTTATCTTCAATAACTAGCAATTCCTAAAAACATGGTGAGACATAAAGAGAAGACAAGCCTTTTCTTATAAGTTCTTTCTCCTCCACCTCATCATTTATCCTAAGCGGCACTCCTAAATAGCACCATTGTACATGCCCTGTTGAGTGATCCAGCTGTAACTGTTTTATGTTGGTCAGTTTGACTTTGTAGGTATTGTACCTAGCTCTGTTGGAAAAGGCAGTGCCTAGGAGGCGCTTAGGCATGCCTAGGCGCTAGGCAATGGCCAAACGCCTCGCCTAGGGCATAAATGGAGGTCTGGGCAGGGCAGGCAAGGAATGGCCTACGCAAGCAAGAAATCATGCCACACACTGCAGTAGTATGCCAAACGGGTTATATTCCAATGGTAGTAGACGGTAATTAACTTATTTATATGCCCTAAACTAATATCAACACCCATATAATAATCACAAATACACTATGTAAAAACTTTATTACCGCCTAGGCCGCGCCTAGGGCGCTTAGGCACCGCCTAGGCACTAGGCGAAGGCTAACCGCCTCGCTTACGCCTACCGCTTTTTCCAACCTCCTAGTGTATGTTTGATGGTGGAATCTAGCGCCCAACTATTTTGCAAGCCAAAGATGGTGACATAGCATTCGTATCAAGACATCTTGAGTGTTTTCACTCCAACAAATACCATGCTTGTTCCCGTGACTTTGGTTATGTACATCCTCGATGTAGAGGTCAGGAGCTTAAACTCTTTTGCAGTTGTATCAGCTTGGCACTTCTAAAAAACCAATCTTTTAAAGCAACATATAACAAGTGAAATCCTTTCTTACACATGATTATAGGTTCCAACAAGGTATTCCATACCTTTGCCTTTAAGCTCTCTCTCTCTCTATATATATATATATATATATCCACTTATATATTCACATCAAACTACAGTCCTTAGTGCACCAAATTACTCATCACCTTTTGTATCGCCTCCACCTCTTCCAATGTCCGCACAAACGACACGACCGAGATGAAATCTCTCCTCCCGTGGATCGTTAAAAGTTTAGTTCTATGTATTGTTGAGTACTCCCTCTGTTCCTAAATATCAGTCTTTGTAGAGATTCTACTATGGACCACATACGGATGTATATAGATGCATTTTAGAGTGTAGATTCACTCATTTTGCTCCGTATGTAGTTCATAGTGGAATCTCTACAAAGACTTATATTTACGAACAGAGGGAGTATATTATATCATATTGAATTTTGAAAAGAGGTGAAGAGCTGCACCTATCTGTATCGTGTCGTTCCTCTCGAATCCTCCCCGGTATAAGGTTCCCATGCCGCCATCCATCCTCCATCGGTAGCTCGCCAACATCCCTCTCTTCCACAGCTCCCTCCATGGTCAATGGTGGATCTAGAACTTGACCAACACGGGGGCAACATTACAAAAGGTAGCATTTTTTTGTCAAAACACATTACAAATAGTTAAAAAGTACTGAATATACATATGAATGCACTAGTAAATAAAGTTCTGCAAATTGTTTGTGGGGCCCATGGCCCCACGACCCACCCCTAGATCCGCCACTATCTGTGGGTGTGCGTGGAGGCCACAATCAACATCTGGGCCTATAGTTTACCTTATCTTAGGGCACTAGGTAGGTCTCCGCTTGATCATCGCTCCGGCCTTCCAGCAATGGTGGTGGTGGTGGTCAATAATGTTACCTATGACTTCTTCCTGCCCGGAGATGCAAACGCTGTCGGATCTAGCGGAGATATCAGGTGGATAGTCATGTATTCATCATTTGTCGCTTTGAAACTTACTATGGTGGTAACAGTAGTGCTCAATGAGGTATCCTCAGGCTTCTTTCCAGCTTCGGTGGTGCGTGCATCATCGAATCAAGCAGGTGTAAATTTTTGCCTTTCCCAAAGCAGAGGGAATGGGTTGTATCTTTGTCAAGGCGATGGTGCTTTGAAAACAATGACGTACGTTGGTTTCCTTATTTCATTGACTCGGTTGGACATCTAGGTGTGATCGACCCATCTATGTTTTGTTTTGTGGGTCGCATATATCCTTTTCGGATCATATTTCACGGTAGAGATCAATGACTTCATAGTTGCCTACACGGATGCTATCAGTAACATCCAGCAATGGCTACTACGGTGCGCAATCGGCATGTGCGGGATGGAGAGGGTGGAGGACTCCCCAAGGAAAGGATTGTATTTTTCTTTTCTTGAACGGGTTTCCTAGTAATGTTATTGTTCGGTTAATATAGAGCTTGGTTCCTTGTCACACTAAAAAAGTATGTATTGCCTAGATTGAAGTGTAAATGGATAATTGCCCTACCCCCCCCCCACCCCGCGCCATGCCGCGATTGTCCCAAGTTAGAGCCCTAAGTGCTCCTCAATTCCCCATCACTGCCCCTGGCACCTCAGTTTCTTTTGGTGGACCAACAAGCTATCAAACTAGATATCTAGAGTCCTTTTCTACTTTTTACTCTTTTTTGTCTCATTTCAGGGGTTGAAACTTGTCGTTCATGGAGTCCGAAAGCCGTAGAAATTTGACTAAAAAGTTATCTATTTTAAAGTAGGAAATCTGTATATTAGGAGGAGATATCTAAGTGTAGCTGAAAGTTAAAGGAAAAACTATGAAAGCTTTTTTAGTACTATTTTCAGGTTAAATAGATAATTTTGTACATTAGGAGAGAGATATCTAAGTGTAGCTGAAAGTTAAAGGGAAAAACATGAACGCTTTGTTTGTACTATTAGCAAGTTAAATATAATTTATTTTGAGGTGGAAATGAAAGCTGGAAGTTGGGAGGTGAAACTAATTTAGTGGGAAATTATACATCTTTTTTTGTCTAAGTGTTGCTTGATGGTTGGCCATGGGAGAAGTCAAGAGGAAGAAAGCGGGTTGTCTCTAACCCAAATAAAACACACAAAAATGAAAAGGAGATGACGGGAGACGCTGAAGATACGAAGCAAACAGGTTCGGTTCCTCTACAATACTGCTACTATTGCATCCCTATGGTAGACACTAGATGATGCTCGCGCGTTGCTACGGGAACCTTGATAAAACATATGCATAAATAAAACATATGAATAATGTGATAAAAAATATACGCCATGACCCATTTTGCAATATTTGTTCCAAGCGTCCAACATATATACCGTCTATACCCACACAAATATGAGTGGAACACCAGGCATGATCGTTGATGCGGCATGGTTGCATGGATAGAAAGCTGTAACTAATAACCACGCACATGACTCAATGATGTGGAATAGTTGTATAATAATGAGGAAAAATAGATAGTGAATTGCAACTATTTAGTCTGGTCGTAATGGTAGTATTATAGCTAGTATCATGCATGCCAACTAGGCAATTTTGATGAGGTGTCATGACATTAAATGAAGAAAGAGAGGGTGGAGTATCAATTCATGATACTACCGTATCATAATAAATGCTATGCTACTTTGTGTCATGCATGGCAATAAATAGAGTACTACATGATACTAATATATGATACTATAGGGAGGTAGTATCATACACTAGTATCATGCATATGATACTCCTCGTTACAACCAGCCTTAAGAATAATATGGGATTACAATCTATCATTCACTGTGATTGGAAGGCTCTTCTTTCTCCCCTCCGTCTCCGTCATAATGACACCTGCCCTAGGAAGAGCGTGCTCGGCCACGGCCAGGATGTTGGCAAGGCCGTTCTTGCTACCCACCGGCGCTCATCGACCACCGATCAACTTGAAGGACTCGGCCTCGACGGTCCTGTACATGATGCGCTCTGGCCGGGGCTTTAACTTGTACCGCGCGTGTGCCGGTGCACCTGGAGCAGGCCGCCACGACGAGAGCTCCATGAGGACATGAGGTATCTGCTGCACGCCGTCGACCTGCAGCACACGCACGCCCCGAGGAGCAGCAGCATGATGACGCCACTGCCAACACTGCCCGGCGGCAATAGAGGAGGACAAGGCACGCGCGGGCACGGCCGAAGCAACGTCCACCTCTTGTCGCCGGCTCGGGCGATGACGGATGGGGCAGTGGTTGATAGATGAGCTAGCCGTTCCAACGGCCCGACCCCAGCACCGTGGTATGCCTACGCCCTGAGTATGGCCTTCAAGTAAGGACTCCGGCTGTACGATTACGGCCGCGCGGTCTTGCTCACATGGACACCTTCAATTGTCATCTTGCGGACGCCGTCAACGAATGATGGGATAAGAGAACCAGCAATCAAAACCCTAATAGACAAGTCAGGGCCTTTCTCACCATCTTTGTGCCTTGAACTATTTGGAATGAAAGAAATGCTCGGCTGTTTCGATACAAGTGTGTGCCGCCCCCCATTCTCCTTAACATCATCCTAGAGGAGGCCACGCTTTGGGTTACCGCGGGTGCTAAAAAGTAAGGGCTCATTATTTGGCATGAATAATTGTCATGCAGTGTATGTGGGCTACTTGTAACGCTCTAAATACTCTTCTTATTTAATGGATGAGGTAAATCTTATGTCTCCATTTCAAAAAAAATTACAGCCGCACGGTCGTTGTCATAAGCAACACTGGATGTTGTAGCTCATGACGTGGAAGTCCACGTCACGTCCGGCGTGCCAGCCGGCGAGAGCGGCGCCTGCGCGCTGGTGAACAGGTTGAGAAAGTTGAGGCCGGAGGCGACATCGGTGGACTTAGAGCATCTACAGCCGGGCGTCTCAAACCCGACTCATATGTCCGGGCGTGCCGCCCAGTCACTGTCCGGTCATGATTTTTTTGACCTAGAGGGGCCCCTCAAACGGCCCTCAAATGCCCGGGCTGATCGGCACCTCCCATATCCAGCCCAAATATGGGGCGGATATAGCGGCGCCCGGGCATGCCCGCCACGTCACGCCCGGCCCACAATGGCCCACCCGATCCCACATAAATTTCTCCTCATTCGCTCGCCGCACCAAACTCTAGCCACTTCACTCCTCTCTCTTCCAATCCCCTCTGCCACCCAAGTTCGTCTCCGGCTCCTTTCGGCCATCTCCGGTATGGCGGCCAGCGGATCCGAGTCCTTCAGCTCCAAATCTGTCGACCCAGAGCTCAACCCACTCGGCCCCGAGGAGGAGATAGCCGTCCGGCTTGCGCTCTGCCGCGCCCGGGAGGAGGCCCGTGCACGGTTGCACTCAGACTCCATCTGTCGGGAATCCATTGCGTCCGCCCGAATGGCGCATGGATCTGGCAGCCGTAGCTGCCTCGCCGGAGGCCGTGCAGTCCGTCTGGCGTCCGAACACGCTGGCGAACGCGCAACCCCTCCGTTGGCACGCCGGTATTCGGCACGCACCACCATTCCCCCCAGGCCGTGGCACGTCGTGCCCGCTGTGCAAGGCACCGGGCACGGGAGACAGCGGCGGACGTCGGCGAGGCGGAGTCACATTCTCCAGCGCCCCGTATGGGGCATCAGTCTGGGCGACGCAACCACATCGTGGTGCACGTCGGCGGCTCATCCCCGGACGGATCCGTTATCGATTTGACGTCCACCCGGCATCGTTTGGGTTCCAGGCTCCGACGAGGAAGAGTAGGGCATGGGAGACGGCGGCGCCTCGAGTCCCGTGAGCCGGCTCGTGTCTCATGCCCTACTCTACCTTGCCGACGACCGGACCAACACTCTGAGGCGCACAGCCGGCCACCGGACATGGCCAGGGCGGAGCCGGGCGAGCGGGGAGCGCAACCGAACGAGCTCCGCTTAGATTAGGTTTCACGTTGCAGGTAATAATATGGATTTGAGATTTCTAATTTGAGGTATCCGGATGTGGAATGCATTTTTTGAGGCGTGACGGGTCACTGCCCACGGGCGCATCCGCGAACGTTTGAGGGGATCGGATTTGCCAAATCCGGTTGCAGATGCTCTTACTGGAAGAGGCCAAATTTAGGAGAGCAAGGAGAGCTGGCCTTCCGATCGCATGTGAACGGGAGATTGTACTTGTATCTACCGTATCAGTGCAGTAATAGCAGTACTGTGGAGGAGCCGCATCCGAAGCGGACATGCTTATAACTTTTAACAGGCCAGCCGCACGTGATATATATGTTCACACATTATTTATCAACCTATCATTTTTTTGGTGGACAAGTCCAACCATAATCAAGCGCACGAAGAGGACACATACCTGTAATTTAGAAGACTTTCGCACATCCAAGGTGTGAACGAATCTGTTACGTGTAGTAGATGCATGCACATCAATTTGAGATATGCATGGCCAAGTACAACCATGATCGAGTGTACGACACTAGTAGAAAAGGGGGCATCAATCCCGGTTCGTAAGGGCCTTTAGTCCCGGAACCGGGACTAAAGGGTCGTTACTAATGCCTCCCCCTTTTAGTCCCGGTTCAAACTGGAAGCGGGACTAAAAGAAATTTTATGATTTTTCTTTTTTAAAAAAGAATTTGAATTTTGTTTTGAATTTTTTTATTTACAAATTTCTGAATTATTTTAACCTCTAATCTCTAATCACCACCCCTCATCACTGCTCAATTTATCCTCTAATCTCTCATCATTCCTAATCATCTAACTTCCCGAACGGTCACCCATCCTCCCACTCCCCCAGCCCGAGCACGCTTAACTTCCGGGTTTTATTCTCCCTCATTTCTAAGTCTGCACTTGTTGTTTTCCTGACAA
This sequence comes from Aegilops speltoides, assembly GCA_021437245.1. Classification (NCBI taxonomy): domain Eukaryota; kingdom Viridiplantae; phylum Streptophyta; class Magnoliopsida; order Poales; family Poaceae; genus Aegilops; species Aegilops speltoides. Next base: position 484,985,375 of record CM038146.1, read on the forward strand.
TAGTAAGATGTCAATCCTATTAACCCTCAGGAATTTTGCATGAAGTGACACATTCTGTTTGAGTTTGAAACTATTGTTTTAAAAAACAATAATTATTTAGTAACACTAATTTTTCTTGAATAATTAGTTTGACCATTGTTTGACCACAGTTTGACAATAATTTGACCAGATTTTACCAAAATTCAAAATAACTGAAATAATTATTTAGTAACACTAATATTCTAGTGCGAGTAGAACCGGGACTAATTGGCTAAACCGGCCTGGACCAAAGTCCTCTTTTCTACTAGTGTGAGTAGAACCCATACAGCGCATTGACACGTGTAATGTAGCACTAAAATAAGGGAGTTATGCACGGTTAGAATTCTGATAGGAGAATCATTGATAGCCTTACGCACTCTCAACCAGTTTGACAGAAACATCAAACTTACCCATGCACGGTATAGTAAGAACCGTTGACGTTTCAATGTGGGTCTCTCTGGTTGTCTGGCGCACATTTGCCTTCGAATTCACAAAATCATCGCAACTTTGATTTGCATTTCAATCTAATGGCACCCCTTCGTCTTCACCCTCTAGACACCACAGTCTGCTAACCCGTCTTTCTATCCAACCCAGTCGATTAATTATCTACCCTGCCCATGCCCAAGGACAGCGCCACTACTACCTCACATTGCCGTTGTGCCCTCACCCAACTGTCATCATTGTGGTTCCTGTCACCGCTCTGACCATTGCTCTAACCCTAGGCTCATGGGTTTCTTCTCCAACACCGGTGTCGCAGCCTCAACCATGACCCACACCATAGTCGATGATGCATCATCTCCAGATTAGTGAGCATGAATCGCGATAGAATCACATGGTTCAAACATCACCAGAGGTTTGTGTAATTTCTAGTCGCCTAAGCTTTAGTTGATCCATGGTGTATGAACCTACCAGACAGATCCAATATGTTACGTATAGATGGATGCATATCAATTTGAGATATGCATGGCCAAGTACAACCATGATCAAGTAGCATCCGTACAGCGCATTAATACGTGTGATGTAGAAATGAAAATAGGGAGTTTGGTTCGGTTAGAATTCTGATAGGAGAATAATTGAGAGTCTTACTCACTCTCAACCAACATGATAGAAACAACAAAATTAGCCATGCACGGTATAGTTGAAAACCATTAGCGTTTCAATCCGGGTCTCTCTAGTTGTCTGTGTACCTTTGCCTTCGAAGTCACGAAATCACCATGATTTTTATTTGTATTTCAATCTAATGACACCTCTTCATCTTCATCCTCTAGCCACCACGCCTACTGGCCCATCCTTCTATCAAACCCAGACGGCTATCCCCCCTGCCCACGAACAGTGCCAATATCGCCTCGCCTCCACAGTGCCCTCACCCAACTGTCATCATTGTGGGTCCTGTCACCGCTCTCTGACCATTTCTCAAACCCTAGGCTCGTGTGTTTCTTATCCGACACCGGTGTCCCAGCCTCAACCGTGACCCCACACCACAGCCGATGTTGCATCATCTCTAGATCAGTGAGCATGAATCACGGCAGAATCACATGGTTCAAAAAACAACAGAGGTTTGTGAAATTTCTAGTCGCCTAAGCTTTAGTTGATCCAAGGTGCACAGACCTATCAGATAATCTATTAGGTGTAGACGCACACATATCAATTTAAGATATGCATGGCCAAGTAGAACCATGATCAAGTGTAGGAGTACCCATACATCACATTAATATGTGTAATGTAGCAACGAAATAGTTAGTTAGGTCCGGTTAGAATTCTGATAGGATAATCAATGATAGTCTTACGCACTCTCAACCAGCATGATGGAAACAACAAACTTTGCCATGCACGGTATAGTTAAGAACCATTGACGTTTCAATCTGGTTGTCAGTCACACATATTACTTCGAATTCACAAAATCACCGCAATTTTTATTTGTATTTAAATCTAATGGCACCGTTCATCTTCACCCTCTAGCCACCATGTCTGTTGACCCGTCTTTTTATCCTACACAGTCGGTTATCTCCTCTGCCCACATACAACACCGCAACAGCCTTGCCTTTCTGCAGTGCCCTTGCTACTCACGATAGAGTCATTGGATTCCCCAAAGAGAAGGGTGATGTAGCACAGCAATAGAAAATATTTCCCTCAGTTAAGAACCAAGGTTTATCAAACCAGTAGGAGACGACATGCGAACAAACATCGGCAGCACCTGCACACAAACAAGACAATTGCTTGCACCCAACAAATGCAAGGGGGTCCTCACTCCCCTTGTTCTTGCCAGTTACAAGATTAAAAGCGCATATAGTGATATGCAAAGCGGTAGAAAGTAAAGAACAAATAAAAAGAGCAATTATGGAGACTTTTGTATTGATGGAAAATAGACTTAGGGACTATAGTTTCACCAGTGGCATCTCTCTCAAAAGCATAGCAACAGTGGGTAAACAAATTACTATTGGGCAATTAATATAATTTTGCATAGTTATAATTGTGATCATTCATGGCATAATCATTACATAGGCATTGCGTCGTGACAAGTGGGCAGTTAAACTTACTGACGTCTACTACTATTGCTCCACCCCAAGACCGCTATTCAGCATGCATGTCAAAGTATTAAGTTCATACAAATCAAGTAACGCAACAAGCATGATGACATAATGTAGACAGAGTAGGATCAATTAATATGACTGAACCCCATTGTTTTATCCTTACTGGCAACAACACAATACGTGCTTTTGCCCTTTTTGTCACTGGGCAAGATCACCGCTAGGTTGAACCCCACTACTATGCACCACCCACTCTGAAGGTCTACTCATCCAATTGGCCAAGGAAGACTTATAGATTGGAAAGCATACATAACTATAAATTACGCATAAGAAAGGATTCAATAGATTAAAATAGTTCAATAAATAATCTAACCATAAACCTAATATTTACATGGTCAAATATAACCTTAAACAATGGACGGCTAAAACGAATACTTCTTTTACCTCTTATGAAGTAAGCTGGATCATATGAGTTCATGACAATACAAATTAGAAATTACTGCGTTAGGTGTCTTCGTGGAGACTTATAACTTGAAAATGTTTGGAAGAACTCCGCTGGCACTTGGAAAAGTCTTAACCTATATTTGTAACTCTTGTGGCCGTGGTACCTCTAGATTAATTATGAAACAAAAATAAGACCGGAGAGGCAGGCACTCCTCGGCATATCTATCTATTATATTATTAAAACAAGAGAGCCGCTAGCGCGCAGTTTCTAAAATTAAGTAAAAATAGTGTTGCGCTTCACGGGGCTCGAGCTCAGGATATTAGGTCCCATGGTAAGGGCTACAACTAACTCAGCTACAATATGGCTCGCATCAGTATTTGTAGTCGTCACTAGATGGTTTACGGATCTTGATGTAATTTTTATTATTTTTAGTGTCCGTTGTACTACCATGATTGAAGATGAAATAGATTGGAGGTTTTTCCCGCAAAAAAATATGGCAGTGCTAATGTAGAACTGGTTTGTTCAATAGTTAATGGCCAAGGCAGCTAGCCAGGGAGGAATAAAGGAAAAGCATGCATACGTGATCGTCAAAAGAAAAGGCACATAGGCACATGCATTATGTGTACCAAAGGAAAACCAGCATAAAATTAAATCAAAGATGCACATACAATTAAGGACCAAAGAAAAAAAATTGACTACACGCATTGCATGGGGCACTTCATCCTATACTTCAAAACCCCATTTTCATACGTTTTCCCCGCACGTGGTCGAGTTGCTCATCCGGTTTAATTTTTTAGGCAATTGTACAGTTTCGTACGTTGATTGTGGCTCGCTCGGTTCGTAATCAAGCTTTCATATCTGGGCCAGAATGTATGTTATCGGGCCCTAAAAAAGTGGCTCGTGATGCTAAAATTTTGGAATAGTTTACTAATTAATTATCCCAACCCCCTCCTTTACATCAAATCGTACCAACTTATATTCATTTGCGAGTTGTGAGAATCAACAACAAAGGCATTAACAAAGAGAGGACGAGGTACGAAAGAAGAAATTAGCTCGCAAAAAAGGCTGGTGGCTAGTAGTCTTAGATGGCACAACAGCCTAACGAAGCACCGGTCCACAACCCTGACAGTGAACAACTAACACCTACAACACTGTCACCCCTTAGGCCTGGCGTCAGGGGAGGCTAAAAGAGTGATGGATGAGCTCGTGGAAGAGAAACTCGGGACAATATTATGGTTGTGACCGACGCATAAAACTACGGGAGAGAATGTGTGTGTGTGTGTGTGGGGGGGGGGGGGGCATACAATGTATGGATGTTGTTTGGCTTCATGGACTGGTATATCTCCGAGTCTATCACATGGACATGTTAACGTGCATGCATGTGTTTGTGTTGTTGGATTTGGTGCTAGATATGTTTCTTTTGAGGTAGGATTTGTCTATGTATGTGTCCCTCACAAACTCATACTGGCTGACTACTAGGACATGTTAGATGGAAAGGAAACCAACAACGTCCATAGCTCGATAAGGATTAGCTATATTATTGTATCCCCCCTCTGATGTACTCCCTCCATTCCAAAATAGATGACCCAACTTTATACTAACTTTATTACAAAGTTAGTACAAAGTTGGGTCATCTATTTTGGAACGGAGGGAGTATATCTGAACCTTAGAATCCATTTAACTATAGAAGTTTCGGCTGAGAAAGAGTATAAGGAAAGCATGCGGCCAAAAATGATTGATCAAATGATTAAATAACAACTGTTTCTCTTCTCACTCTTTTGCTATTTTTGTTTTACAACCATCATGTCTACAAGAGAACTAATCAGAATTTTTTGAGTGTATGGCATTTTTCTTCTCCCATGCAATGCACCTTCATGTCTAGAAGAGAACTAACCAAATGTTTTTTTCTCCCCGTGGGGATCAAACCCTGGCCTGGAACATAAGACAGTAGTGCCCCTACCCACTGAGCTACTCTAGATCAATAATGAACCCACACGAGCTCGTGGGACACATTCCCATTTGGGATGACCCGTGGATACCCACTAGTATGAACAGAAAGCCTATTACCCCTGGGGGGGGGGTTATTATGCTAACAAAAGTGGAAGAGATAAATTGACCCCCACACAGGACAATGGAATGAGGCACTTATTCGCAGCGTCTTTTTTTCAGCCGATGTGCATAGTCTACAAATTCCTCTTCATGTGGAGGCCGTTGAAGATTTTGTAGCTTGGCAACATACAAGGACTGGGACCTTTTCCGTGCGTTCGACATACCATGTTGAATTTGAGCATCAATTCGGACAGCACTTGAATCGGACTAGCCCAAGTAGTGCCTCATTAAATGGAGTTTGGAAAGATCTTTGGAAACTGCGACTACAAGGGAAGATCAAACACTTTGGCTGGAAAGTGCTGAAGGGGGTTCTTCCATGCTATGGTGTCCTTGCTAATAGACATATTCCTCTGATTCCGCAATGTCCGATCTGTTCCATCGGATTAGAAGATATACAACATTGCTTGTTCACTTGTACCGGGGCGCACGCAATTTGGACGGAGCTAGGACTATCACAGGAGATTGAACGGGTGGTTTGCTAGGACCAATCGGGCTCTATTAACCTTGACAGACTGATCCAGATGCAGTCGTCAGTACATAACATTCCTATAGCTGAGCTCGCCCTTGTAGCAATGTGGTTTATTTGGTGGCAAAGGAGAATCCATACAAAAGGTGAGATAGTTCAGATGCCTCAACAAGCAGCTATGACGATCTGGGTACTAGCAACAAATTTTTTACGAGCAAACTCTCCAAACCAGCCTACTCGCAAGCGGGACCATGTATGGAAGAAGCCTGTGGTGGGAGTTGTTAAAATAAATGTCGGTGCTTCTTTTCATGCGGATAGGTTCACGGGATCTTGTGGTGTCATTGCCCGTGACGACCACGGTAAGTTCCTAGGTGCAGCAACTCATCTATTACCGCATGTGGCGAGTATATATAAAAGTAGCAGAACTAATCGCTATTCAATGTGGGTTAAATCTTGGAGCAAATCTGGGGTGCACGAATTTGGCAGTCGAGTCTGACTGTCTCAATGCACTTGAAGCCATCTCTGATCCAATCACATATATGGGAACATGCATACCAATCATAGCCGAGTGCTCCCTCTTGGCACTGGAGTTTGCTAGTATCAGTTTGGACCACTGTAGTTGAGAGGCCCATTCGGTCGCGGATGATTTAGCAAAGCATCGTATTAGTTCTGGCAAGTCTGAAGCATGGGAAACTGTCATCCCTGACTTTATTCTTCACCATTATGTAAACGATCTAGCTATCATTTGATGAATAAAGTTTATGATGCTAAAAGAAATGAACCCACATGAGCTCGTGGGACACATTCCCTACTAGACATCGGCCGTTCAGTGGTTGGGTTCACTCACATCTCCGAGGAGGTGGCAAGTGAAGTTCTGGGAATTCAATTTTTTTAACACAATACAATCGAATTCGATCACATACACGAACATACACTCAATTCTATAAACGGACACACGCATCCCCTACCCCTATGAGCACCTTCAAGAAACTGAGCCGACATGGCATCTTGAGATTTTATGAAGTCACCACAGACGCCTCGCAGTCGACGAAAACGTCTTATCCCGCTGAATGATGTTGCACGTCGTGTTTTCTGGATGTTGCACTGTAGGGATTATATTTGGCCCACCAATTGTGATTTGAATACCGTGGTGTGTGTTTGCTGTTGCACAACTTTTACGGCGCAAAAAATGAAAAAGAAAACTTATTTTATTTATTGAATTGAGTTCAGTTCGTGTACACATATTGCTCTTTTACAAGCGTGCACGTTGACGTGGCACGATGATGGGGACATGCCCCCTGTGCTGCAGGCATATCACCGTCTCGTATAAGCTTGTCCTCATGTCAGTGAACTCCAAGCCCAGGTCCCCGAGCTTCTGATTCGAGAACCTGTACTCCCTCACCCTTGGCTTGCCGTCGTCCTCGCACTTGGCGGTGACGGGGTACTGCGGGTAGAGGTCCTTGAGGAGCCGGACGAAGTGGGCGCGGTGCAGCACGGCGCTGACGCAGAGGTAGCGATGGCCGCGCGCGTCGGGGTGCTCGTAGACGAGGGCGTGCGCGCGGGCCACATCCCGGACATCAACGTAGGCGGTGACGGCGTTCTGGTAGGCTGGCTTGGCGCCCGTCAGGTAGCGGGCGACATGGTCGCTGCTGAAGTTAAGCGTCTGCTGCAGCGCGGGACCAACCGTCGTCGCCGGCACCACCACCGCCAGCTCCAGCCCCCTCCTGGCTGCCTCTTCCGTTGCCGCGACCTCCGCCATCATCTTGGCGCAGCAATACAGATTCTGCGCACGACACGAGGATCGATCGGTGGGCGTAGTTCACTGTCAACTTGGGAAGAAAGATGGGGGGCAGATGGAATTGAGCTTAATCATACGTACGCCAGTTTGTTTGCAGTAGTCGTAGTCGCTCCAGCACGCCTCGTCGACGACGGTGTCGGGGCTCCGGTTGGGGTCCATGTGCACGGCGCCGTAGGAGGAAGTGAACACCACGCGCCGCACGCCCGCGTCCGCCGCCACGTTGATCACGTTCCTTGTCCCCTCCACGGCCTCAGGCACGAGCTCCTGCAAGCAAGCAGCCCGGGCGAGTAAGTGCTCCATGTCCATGTTAGGTGGCCCGCGCGACCGGAGGTTTCAGAGGAGCAGAGGAGGCAGTGAACCAACAGCGTTGTTGGAGACCGGGGAGGCAACGTGGAACACGCCGCGGCAGCCATGGAACGCGGCGTGGAGGCTGTCGCCGTCCATGACGTCGGCGCGGCACAGGGTGAGCCTCTCCCCGGCGCCATCCATTGCCAGCAAATGCGCGTTCTTACGGTGAGCTTCACGAACAAATTAAACCAGTAAGTCAAGCGAAGGGATGGAAACGAGAGAGCTGGATGGACCGACGCTTGCGCTTACCGGGATCCCTGGCGGTTCCCCGGACATGGTAGCCACGGAGGAGGAGCTCCTTCACCACCCACGAGCCGATGAAGCTCCCCGCCCCCGTCACACAAACCAGGTGCTTTGCGTCGCCATTGCCGCCGGCCTGGGAGCTGGACATGGCGATGGTCGACGTTGACAGTGCTGTTCGCAGCTGTGTACTAGAACACGAGATAACAATAACAATTAGGATGAGACGTGAGCCAGTGCGTATCCCGACTAATTTAGCCTTTGCACGCATCAAACTGGACGGACAGGAGCACGCACACGCGGATGCGAATGTGATTCACGCTGAACCCCAACCAACATGATCGTCCAAGCTGAAATCCTAATTAGTCATGCATGATGTCATGGAGGACCGGCTGGACGTACGATAGCTCGCCGAGTGCGACTTTGGCTCTCTAGGCTAGAGCACACTATCCGCAATTCCACGCCAGAGACAAGTTGCGTACGTCTCCGCGTGTATTGTGGACTGGATGCCTCGATCGAGCACGTCCGGTTTAGCTGGCCAGCTTGGAGAGCGATAATCCACGGAGGAATACATGCATCTCACGGGCATCTCAACACTAATTAATCTTCTCCCCCTCCTGATTTTCATGAAGATGGCCCCGCCTTACTCCTAATTTCCAATCAAAAACTGCCACCTATTCACAGTCCGCTGAATCCATAAAAACAAGTCCGTGCGTGTAGCATACTCGCTTGGAGAGTATCCAGTGATACCACATATTAGATGATACCATCATACTATCACATATATCAAATTTAGAAGTTTCAAACTATCTGAAAAATATTGTGAATATTCATGGATATATGTCTAACTTTTTAAATCCATATCCATAGTAGATTCACACTTAGAGAAACAAAAGAAGACAAAAACCAAATGTGTATATTATCTCCCTTTGCACTATTCATGCTTGATCTTCTTGCCCCGCGCCCTGTGTGTAGATCACAGTGGGATCTAAAATTCCTGGGGATCACAACCACGCATCATGTGAACATTTACACACTTTTTCTCGGATTTTTAGAAAAAAAAATTGTGTTTGAATTTCATGAAGTATTTAACCAAAAACTACCACATTTCGTCGATCCGTGCCCACAAACTACCATTTTATGAATTTGTTCCGAAAACTACCACTTTTTTGCTAATCTATGACTAAAAACTACCACATCGACTTAATGGCTAATTAGCAAAAATTAAAATTTATTATGACAGGTTGGGACCACTCGTCAGGGCTGACAGGCCATTAAGTTGTTTGACCGTTTTGTGTTGACTGTTAAATTCACATGGACATTTTTATCGAACACTTGGTGTGCACTGGCACCTGCGACCGCCCGCTCAGGAGGAGCTCGCGGCCGCCGGCAGGATCTCTACGGCAAAGCAGGAGATCAACGGCCACCTAGGAGGAGCTTGTTGTTGCCGGCGGGATCTCTACGGCCAAAGCAGGAGGAGCTCGACAGCCGCGGTGTCGCCTTTAGCCGCTGCCGCTGGTAGGAGCTCGCCGCCGCCGGGCAAGCTGGCCGCCATGCTGGCCTCTGTGCAGCCGGGCGAGCTGGTTGTCGGCCGCCTCTAGCCGTTTCCCTGGGCATGAGCTCGCCGCCGCCGGGCAAGCGCTGGCCTCCGCGCAGCCGGGCGAGCTAGTTGCCGACAACCTCTAGCCGCTGCCGTGGGCAGGAGCTGGCCACCGCGCAGGCCTCCGCGCAGCCGGGCGAGCTGCTTGTAGCCGGCCGCCTCATGTATTTGTTGTGGCTGAACGATGGAAGCAGCACCAACGACATTGCCGACGGCGCAGTAGTCAGACTTGGAGCAGATGTCGCAGCTGGCTGCCGCCCACGTACGAACTTAACAGTCAACCAAATGGCGTTGACTTACGATGCCATGTCAGCAATTACATGCGGGCCAAGCCCGTCATAAGCGTGTTAAAAAGGGATGAATCGGTTGATTTACGGGCATGGTAGGTTTTAGTCACAAATTAGCACAAAAGTGGTAGTTTTCGGCACAAATTCTTAAATTGGTAGTTTGTGGGCACGGATAGACGAAATGTGGTAGTTTTTGGTTAAATACTCGAATTTCGTACATTGTTATGACCTAAATGATGGTATCACTAGATGCTCTCTACCAACCCTACGACATGTGTGATGCGAGTGATACCATGCATGTGTCGCCTTACTTGATCCACATCCCCAATCAAGCAAGTCTCACAAAAAAAAATGCTAGACTCACGGGCCTTTACATGACTAACACGGGGGTGTTCCAACTAATCAAAGTAGCCCCCCCTCCCCCCAACCGCGCGCGGGATTTTCAGGGATGGGCCCCTTCACACCCCTTAAATCCAATCCTAATACTCCATGTTTGCTACTCCGTGGAGTATGTAAAAAGCCTCCTCGTGAGTGTAGCATTACTGAAAAAAATACGTCTTGCAACCTGCATCATGTTGTGCCACGCTCAGAGTCAACTGAGATTGGATTGATATTTTATTAATTTGGTATGTCGCGGGATGTTTTTCCCCCTCTTATTGCATACTTTTATTTTTTGAGATCTGTTTCATGAAATGTGGTTTATAGAAAGTCGTATGTCTACGCTTACACCTCAAGAAATACTCTGTAACAGTCATAGTACTACAAATGAAGAGTCTAATTTGGTTAATGCCCACACACTAATTAATTATCATTGTTTTTTCTTTGGATACACAACTGTGGATGAACCAAAGTGGACTCAAGTAACACAGTTTTATGATAAAACTAAAACAAACATTTCAAATTCTCTAAAATCTAACCTTTTTTCACTCTCTGAAATCAAGCATGCATTTATTTGAGGGGTATAATGATTCTTTATTAAAGTTCAACGGAATCGTTACGACGTCATGTGGTTGAAGGAACCACACATGCCTTCCAACATCTAAAGACAAATCAAATTTAGCTAAGCTACCAGCCTCAAAGTTTCGAGACCTTTTCTCTAAAATCGAGCATGCAAGCTTTGTTCAATCTGCACAGTTTTTTTTTAGGCAAGTTCGATCTGCACTGATGGGCTGAACGAATGGCCGTGCTTCAATCCTCCACAAGCCTGAAAAAGGCATGACCCACTCAGCCCACTATAAGCCTGAAAAAGCCCAAGCTCCAAAGCCCAGGTACGACCCACTACGCCTCCCTGCTGCGACACTAGCGGAGCCACGGCGGCGACGACGGCGCGAGCGACCAAAGCTAAACCTTCCCCAACCCCTCCCCGCCGCCGCCGCCGCCGCAGCCATGTCCCAGAAGAAGTCCCGCGGCGGGGCCGCCGCCGGGGACGACGCCGACGAGCTCTCGCGCTCGCCCCTCCAGGCCGTCCTCCTCGCCGACAGCTTCACGCTCAAGTTCCGCCCCATCACGCTCGAGCGCCCCAAGGTACCGCGTCCCCCCTCCCCCCAAACCCTACCCCCCGGCGGCACCTGAATTGCGCTGTCCCCGCAGGTGCTGCTGCCGCTGGTGAACGTGCCGATGATCGACTACACGCTGTCCTGGCTGGAGACCTCGGGGGTGGAGGAGGTCTTCGTCTTCTGCTCTGCGCACGCGCAGCAGGTCAAGGAGCACCTGGAGGAGGCCGGCTGGACCGGGAAGCCGGCGGCCCGGGAGATGGCCGTCACGGCCGTCGAGTCGCACGACGCCATCAGCGCAGGCGACGCGCTCCGCGTCATGTATGGCCGTGGCGTTGTGAGTTTCTGATCTCCACCCTTCCTGTGGATTATGAAGGACTGCAGTATTGATTGTAGTGTCTGTTGCTGTTGCTGCTTAACAATTTGTCTTGGCCGGTCGACTAGAACTCATAGTGAGCATATGTGAAACTGAAGGCTGGGGAAAATTTTGGGGTGTTATTCCAGTTCATTCAAGGAATGAAAGTAGATTTCAACTCTATAACTTCATGTCATTCCAGGTCACTCCAGTGGTCTCCCATTTGGTACTGGCTGCCTCAATAGTGTGGACTTGGGAAATAATTACTGCCAGCAAGAGATTGTGATGGAAAAATGATGATATTACATAATATTCAGAGCAAAACCTAGCATTCATTTTTTGTCTGATGGCTATTACCCAAAAAAGTTGTTCAAGTTTTAACTATAACATCATACTGAACACATTAGTTCAGCTCAATGCCTCAATTTTGATATTTTCCATGCACTTAGCTCTGTGATTGCTGTGCCTGCTTAGCAATAATATCACGTGCCCTTGTTTTGTCCTAATAGCTGTCGCTTGTGCCTCAATTATCGTAACACATATGTAGCGCAGTCTTATTTTCTTGTTCTATTCTGATTTTTTCACACACTGACAGTGTGCCTGACATTTCGTTTACACTTTCAGTTGTTTCATCCATTCATCTGTTCTATGTAGATAAATGGTGATTTTGTTCTCATCAGTGGTGATACAATCAGCAACATGAGCTTAAAAGATGCTCTCCAGGAACACAAGGACAGAAGGAAAAAGGATCCACTTGCTGTTATGACTATGATTATAAAGCATTCAAAACCTTCAATCCTAACGCACCAGACACGTTTGGGCAATGATGAAATTGTTATGGCGATAGCTCCTGAGACAAAGGAGCTACTTTATTATGAGGATAAGGCAGATAACTCACACCCGTGTGTGACAATTGATAAGGATATACTGGCCAATAATCCTACTCTCCAGTTGCATAATAACATGGAGGTCTGCCTTCAAACTTGTTAATTAAACAACAGATATATGTTTTTCTCCAAGCTCATTTTTGCTATATTATTAAGGTCATGATTCTCCAGTACTTCAAATCTTGTTTTATCGATCTTAGTAAATTCCCCCTTTTGCTGACAGGATTGCTATATTGATATCTGCTCGCCAGAAGTCCTTAGTCTTTTCACCGATAACTTTGACTATCAACATCTCCGACGTCATTTTGTAAAGGGTTTACTAGTTGACGATGTAAGTCCGTTCACCACCAGTTGACCTATGTAAGACAAGAAAACATGATGCTTATTTTTAGTGCAGTATCTTGAGTGCCATCTCTCTTATCATGTCTCTTTTGTAACAATCAAATGGCATGCCAATCCTTTCAGATTATGGGGTACAAAATCTATACTCATGAAATACGCTCCAGCTATGCTGCAAGAATAGATAATTTCAGGAGCTATGATGCGGTGAGCAAAGATATAATACAAAGATGGACATACCCTATGGTGCCTGATGTGTTATCTTTTGGTAACTGTCATGAAATGAAACTTCACCGCCAAGGAATTTACAAGGCATCAGGTACACGTAGTAGCGTACTGAAAAGAACCACAAAGATTTATTTCTGTACCTTGTTTGATATTGTTCCTTGATTCATTCCTCAAAATCTAGATGAATTTATCAAATCAATATGTTTAATTTGGAATGAAGAAAGATATTAGTTCATAGTATCATCAAAATTCTTTGTTTAAGGTTCATGGGCTGTTTTAAACTGTGATTTTTGGGCATGAACTTTTGCCTGTCATTTAGGTCTATAGTATGTCATCGTTGATTCCTGTAATTATATAACAGCACCTTTACATATGAACTGTTCACATTCATCAAATCTTTTCCAGATGTTACATTGTCGCATTCTGCACAAATTGGTGCGAATTCTGTTATTGGTAATGCGACAAGTGTTGGAGAGCAGTGCAAGATATCAAATTCGGTAATTGGGGAAGGTTGCAGTATTGGTAAAAACGTTCTCATTCACGGTTCCTATATATGGGATAATGTCATAATTGAAGATGGGTGCAAAGTGAGTAACTCCTTAGTCTGTGATGATGTTCATCTAAAGGCAGGGGCAATTGTTGAGCCTGGCTGCATATTGTCATTTAAGGTATGTTACTATATATTACATCTCTATGCTATCCACTTCTCCTTTAGGAACAGGCTATAAACCAGTTGCAATTTTCTATTCAGCAGCATTGCAGATATTGATTAAATTCTTATTTGTACCATTTCAGATTAAAGTTGGAAAGAATGTTGTTGTCCCTGCCTATTCAAAAGTGTCTCTACTTAACAAGCCTTCAAATGAAGATAGTGATGAGGAACTTGAGTATGCTGACACTAATTCTGGAATTACAGATAGTCCACGTAAGTCTGCATACCCTAAAATTTCTGTTCTTGATCATACATGCATTTTCAATTTATTCTTATGATGATTTGAATGTATCACTCATGTTTTACTTAGCAAACTGGCTTTCTATATTGCAGCCTTTTCCATCTCAAAGAGTAATGCCGACCACCCAACCATCATATGTGAAGATGATGACTTAGGGGCATCTGAGGTATTCTTCTATTCTTAGCTGGTGCAGTGATTTTTGTAATCCATGCTTGCGTTACTGTGGTTGTCAGGATTATATTTAGGCACCCTGGTGATACATTTGTCATGTCTTGATTTATAATCATTGTGGTTGCTGTCTATGATATTGCTTAGACTGGTACCTCTGGCGTCCTTGGTTACATATGGGCAAGTGGTGATACTGGAATTCAGGACGAGTGGAGACAATCAATTGCTCCGATTCCTAAAGAAAAGCTTCAAGAGTTGCAGCATGCTGTATCTTTTGACGATGACGAGGGATCAGAAGAAGACTTGAACAACCGTCCATCTGAAGCAGACCGTGACAATGATTCTGAGATCAGTGTGGTTGAGGATGATGATTATACTAAGTTTGAGAAAGAAGTTAGTAGCATATACTTGGGATTCTCATACTCTTTTTGTCTTCACGTTGCTGATTGGTTTACCCTACTTAGGTCGAAGAGACGTTCCAGAGGGCACTTGATGGGGTTCATCAAGATAATTTGATACTAGAAATCAATGCGCTCAGGTATAAACTCTTTTCTGCACAACAGACATATTTGTGAATGCCTACTAAATGTAAACAACTGTGACACATGTAAGTCAGTCAACTTAAGTATGGTTTGACCTGGACAACATATTACTTTGGGTAACGCGCTATAGTTCTCATTTTCTTTGAGACAGTAATGATATGCAAGCAGATGAGATTGCAGTTTTATTGCAAAGGACATTTTGTTGTGTGAAAAAGAGTTAAAAATAAACTCTCCCTGTAAAGAAATATAATAGGTTTAGATCACTAAAGTAGTGATCTAAACACTCTTTTATTTCTTTACAGAGGGAGTACTACATATCAAGAATTCAAGATGAGATTCAATCACTTCTTTTCATATGGAACATTGAACTAGCTGGAAGTAATATTCCATATACAATTTATTCTGCAGAAATATTGCAGCCATGCTTTTCACACCGTGTGAAACCACAAACTGTTTTCGCTGGTAATGTTCATTAAGCATCTGAATTTGGATCAACACTCTGTCCCAAGCACTAGCTTTGCTTGTATAGAGTATGAAAGTTGCTTGCGGTGTCTTGTTCTAATTTTACGGCCTGTTGATAATTAACTAGTATCTTTGATTTCTGTCCAGATGATCTTCTTAGTTGTATAGAATGTTTTGTTTAATCCTTCACATCACTGATAGAGTATTCCCATTCTTTATTTTGTCTAGTTTTTATAGTCATAATGCTGATTGTGTTTGCCTGTGCTTATTTTTCAGGTTATCTTATAGCCTTCAACACGCTGATTGTGCTGGAGCAGTTTTCTATTCGATCATGAGGGGTGCATTAGTGGCTGCACAATCTACCAATGGTATGATTTCTAGGGATACTTCGCAGTTTTATGAACCATGATGCATGTCAAATTGGGATAATGATTTGATCATTAGCTATGACACTTGGTCGTTTAACCGTAGGAGTAAAGAACCAGTTCACAGAGGAGCTTAGTGTGGTTATGCAGGAAGTCCATAGGATTTTTGCATAAAACATTACATTTCCTCTATTGCAAAGTCCAAACATGACAGTTTCATCCCAACTGTGGAACTTTGGGGTCATGCGCTTTTTGATATGGGATGCTTTTTTCCTATAGCTGTTAGATCTCATGATGAAAGGCAATAAAAGCTTATTTGTCCTGCTCCCCCTTCTTTATATAGATAATCTTCTAAAGACAACTGCCGACGCACTTGCCAAGTGGAAGGATCTTTTACGCAATTACACCAAGACAGTTGATGAAGAGGTATGGCTCGAGGATATACTGGATAAATACCTTGAAGTCTGCATGAGTAACATCTGCTTGAAAATTCAAAAATACCATCAGATTTATTGATTTTAAAATGGTATCGTGTCCAGTGTGTTCGTTGTCAGGTTTAATCATGTCAGTTATCTTCCATATTGAGTCAGCATAGGTTCCTTTATCAGCTATTCGAGCATATGCAAATTATATAACTGAAGTAATCGTTTATATAATTATTTGACCTGATGACACGTTGATCTGCACAATGTGCATATAGTATGGTGATTTTGAGATAGCTCACCGCTCTTGCCATGTGGTTGCATATAGTATGGTGGTTGGTGCACGACAGATTCTTGGAAGGACCTCTTCTGTGGTTGTCAAGTTTTAGATCCAGTTTGAAAACAGGGTTTTCCCATGGATTTTTATGACTTATTGAGTTGTTTTTGTATTTTGTATTTGACATGGGCTAAATGGATTATTGCGTGATGGTGATGCAGATGGAAATACTATTGAAGTTTGAGGAAATGTGCCAAGATATCACAAAAGAATTTGCTCCACTCTTCTCAAAGGTAAAGAACTATTCGATTTCGATTACTGATAAGTTCCGTGCCATTAATTTGTTTGGATGCACATATGTAGTTTTGTTTGCACTGCTGGGTAATGTACACTGTTTGAGAATTGATGATCCTGTTTTTATTGGTTTTGTAATCTTGTATTGAACGCAGATCTTGCCTTACCTCTATGATAAGGACGTAGTCAGTGAAGATGCGATTTTGAGATGGGCGGAAGAAAAAGAAAATGCCGACGAGTCCGATAAAGTTTTCGTTAAACAGTCTGATGCTTTTATTAAGGTATATTCACTGTACTAAGCTGAGTTCTCCTTTTCCATTTCACGTAAGATTTACCTGGCCTGTTTATGTCTTTCGATTTCCATAGTTTTTCATGATCTCAAACCTTCCGTCAGAGGGAATGATCCAAACCGCATGTCTTGTATTTATAATAGCTCCTGGCACGATGGTGGTTGTATTTACGGCACTGGGTTTGTGCCATCTGTTGTGCGGGCAGAACAAAGTCTCAAACATGATGATGTCTTGTCAAAACTAAATCCCACTGAGATGGTCGCTTGTCTTGAGCATACTAACTTGTCACCCATTTTCCTTGGCAGTGGCTCAAGGAAGCTGAAGAGGAGGAAGACGACGAGGACGACGACGACGAAGAAGAGTAGAGCCAGAGAGGAGCGCAGCGATGTGCAACTTGGGTGGTTTCCGACGGTGAGTTTGCGCCCGGGAAGTTTTGGAAGCGCGATTTGTTTGTACAACATAATTCCAGTTTTGTTCCTAACCAATCGGAGGGCAAAAGAAGAGAGGGTGGGAGAGAAACATTTGCCCGTGAGGCGCGGGGCGAGCAACGCACGGACCCGCAGTCGAGTGTAGATATGTTTACATAACCACCCTCTCTCCATGCGTGCTTGCTTTGCTTGGCTGATGCTTCCATGAGAGAAAGTCTTGCTGTTTTACCTACTGTCCATCCATGTGTTCCCCTTTGCACCCAGCCAGCACTGGCTCGCGCAGGCAGGCAAAATCTTTGGCAAAGGCTTCACTAAGATATGGATTCTTCTTTTATCTTTCCGCCGGGGAGATGGATGGATTGTGCGTGTAGTGGGGGAGGAAAGGAAAGCAGCGGAAGCTGGGGGGAGGGGGAGTGAGTCTCCTCCTGGCGCAAAAGGCGGCAAAGGGATCATGTGGGTTGCGTAGATCCGCCACTAATCTTACCTCAAAAGGGCCACGGTTTGTGTTAAAGCACGCTGTTTTTTCCCTTTCTTTGCTCGTCGGATCCCCCTAAAGCCTCCCGGCCTATCCTGCTTTGTCTCGGCCAACTGAACGGGCCGAAGCAAAACGAGAAAAAACGTCCTTGGGGCCCCAAGGGGGAAAGGAAAGGAAAGCCCCTGTTCCGGGAGCGGATGAGCAGGGACTGCGCTAAGCAAACGCTTTGCACATTGCTCTTCTCTGTCTTGTGCATGTGCGCTCCTAATTTTATCCAGTTCCTTTATACTCCCTCACTTCCTAAATGCAAGACTTTTTAGAGATTCCAATATGGATTATATACAGAGCAGAATGAGTGAATCTACACTCTAAAATATGTTTATATACATCTGTATGTAGTCTGTATTAAAATATCTAAAAAGTCTTACATTTAGAATCGGGGGGAGCGTGTTTTTTATATATAAATTTTGAAGTGGACATGCTGTTTAGTTTTTGAGATGGTTACTTTGATGGAGAGAAGCTTCCGGCAGTGCCCGTACGTCTCTGTTAGGCTCGTCTCGCCACCTAACGTATAAGATGACTTGACCATGTTTATTCGAATCAGGGTGGGCGTCAGCTTTGAGAGCATTGCTGACTCGACGGTATTGACCTTTCTTTCCCTGGCACGTAGAACCGAGCATATACCAGGAAAAAGAAGACAACATTTTCACTTTGATTCAAGAGCACGTGCTCGTTTAAACCACCGAGAATGTTCCCGGCTTGTAAAATAGTGTAAAAAACAATCTTATATTTTGGGACGGATGGAGTACTTATAAGGATGTGACATTTGAGACTGCTATTTTTCATTTAAAATTGTGATTGTTACTATCTCGCACAGACTTCATTTTTATTTTATTATCATCTTGAATTACCACTACCACTTCTTCCATCCCAAAATGCAAGTACATTTCTTTTTTATGAAATAGCCATCTATATACAAAACGAGTAGTACAAACAAATTCTAAAAAATAAAGAAATTACATTGAAGTCTCTATGGGCTGATCTTCATCTTCCACTTGAACGCGAGAGCCAACCTAATATTGTTGATCGTGGTGGGGAAGTTATCAAGGCCATGATCCTATCCGACCATTGCCTCCATGAAGAAGCCGTCACAACCGAAAGAGCTAGATGTCAGTCTGACCCCTCAATCACCAATAAATCTTGCAAGCCTCATGCCAACACCAGTGGATGCATCAACTTAGCGGAGATGTGGCCAAAGGACCCCAAGTGCGGGAAGCTGCCACCACTGCCACGCCGACAAATCCTACAAACCCTAGTCTCACCGTTGAACGGACGACACATGAATCTACGCCCGTGAATCATCCACAAACAACACTATCGAGATGGGAAGTGTACAAGTGCATGCTCTAGCCAATGCAACCAAAAGACCGATCTGATGGAAGAGACTAGGCAGCACATTATACGTCAACACTCCCCCTCACGTGTGGCTCCCTCAGGCCTAAACGTGGACCGAAAGTGGGCTGCAATTTTAATTGCGCCAGCCGGGTCTTGAACTCGAGACCTCTTGGCTCTGAGACCATGTAGAAGTGCATGCTCTAGCCAATGCAACCAAAAGACCGATCTAATGGAAGAGACTAGGCAGCACATTATACGTCAACAGGAAGGCTCTAGGAAATAATAAGTCTGATTTGTTTTACTTTCTTTTCAAACTGACTATAAGTCTGGTCGGGCTTTTAAAAAATCCACCTAAAGGCAGAAAAAACCATGACTTACATTTTGATGAAACAACGGGTGCGCGCAAATGCAAAACTGTGGATGCAAATCGATATTTGGACATCAATTTGGTCCGACCGCAAGTTCGCCTGTGTCTCTCGCGAGGCCAAGGAGGACTAAGGTTTCTTGTCTTCTGCCGGGGGCGTACCTTGTCCCCTGTGGCCTTAGGCTATGGAGGCGTGGTGGATCTCGGTCCTTGCCGGTGGGAGGGCTCTTCTTTCATCTTTAGATGTCTTTTGTGTCTGTTTAAGGCTTGTGTCCTACTCAGGAAAACGAGGCGGTGGCGGCTCTCTGAAGATGGAATAAAGTTCTCCCCGTCTAGCCTCCGCCCCGTTGGTGCGACTGGCATCAGCAGAGGGCATGTGGAGGTGTGTTTCAGGTGGATCTCACGGGATTCGGTCGGTGGTTGTCTTTGGTCGATCCGCTCGGATCCGATCTTATGTTCGTATGTCTTCAGGTTGGATCATTTCGATCTACGCTTATCTTCATCGACAGTGGTTGTTGTTATGGCGTAAAATTTGTACAAAATGTCGACTGATTCCTGTGCGTGGATGAATTAGTCATTTGCTCTAACCCGAAGCATAAACAAAGACAGGGGTAGCGCTGGTCCTATGGGTCTTAGCATGACAACTCTCTTACTGCTTAGTACAACAAGTTTTGCCCATCTCCAACAAGGGAGGGCAGTGGCGTAGCCAGCCCAATACGTCAGGGTGGTCCATTAATAGAAATATTTACATAAGCTTACTTATTTTTAAAGAAATATTTTTTTACTACACTAAATACAAGCTATGGGGAAATTCCAGGGTGGTCAATGGACCATCCTAGCCACCCCCTAGCTACGCCACTGAGGGAGGGGTGATGACGGCGACACACATTCGGCTTGCTTAGTGCCTATAGTTGTCGCTAGGTGGTATATGAATTTGGATGTAATTTTTCTATTGCTGATGTTCGCTGTATTACCATGATTGATGATGAATAGAATGATAGTTTCCCCCTTTTTTTCCGCATCCACAATGCTCCTTGCTGAAGTTCTCACGTTTTTTCAAGTCCCACGCAAATCAAAAGAGCTGTCTCCAGGTGAGAGTACGCATTCCGCCGCGCGCGCGTGGCGTTGGATGACGTTTGATAGTGGCTGCATGCATGGGTGCAAGATCGATCGTGCTAGCGATAAGCCGTGTCACTCACCAGCCTGTCGACCAGAAAGAGATCGAAATTAAAGCCTTGGGGGGACGACGGAGTACGTGCGGGGCACACCGCACCGGATCTCCCGCTGGAACACCACCACCCCTTTACGTTTTAACAAACCCTGATCCGAGTCAGCAAAGCTCCCTAGCCACCATAGCTAAGCTAACCTCCGACCGAGCTCGCGCCACTCACTGTGCCGCCCGGCCGTGAGCCTTAGCCCTTAAGCTTCTCTCTCCACCCTCCCTCCCTCCCCGGCACGACTATATAACGCCACCCGCCGCGCGCCGCCATTTCCCAATCCATCCATCGAATCCACGTGCTCCGTCGCGTCGTACGTCAGTTGAGGAAGCTTCTGTGGGCCAGCTTTGCGGTTGCATACTTGCGTATATGGACTGTGCGGCGGCGGCGGCGGCGATCTACCGGCTGCCGGAGGAGTGCGTGGCGCACGCGATCGCGATGACGACGCCGGGGGACGCGCTCAGCTCCTCGGCCGTGTCCCCGGCGTTCCGGGCCGCGGCCGACTCCGACGCCGTCTGGGACCGCTTCCTGCCGCGCGACCACGCCGACGTGCTCGCCCGCGCCGACGACGATGACCACCGCGAGTGCTCCATGTCCAAGAAGGAGCTCTTCACGCGGCTCTGCAGCCGCCCCGTCCTACTCGACGGCGCCACCATGGTAACTTACTGATTAATTAAACAGCTCGCATTGTGGATGACAGATTAGTAAAGCTGCTAGCTAGTTGCTGATCGATCCATATTGGCATGGGGTGCACGTGCAGAGCTTCGGGCTGGACAGGCGGAGCGGCGCCAAATGCTGGATGCTGTCGGCAAGGGCGCTGAGCATCGTGTGGGGCGACGACCCCGCCTGCTGGACATGGACTGCCGACCTGCCCGGATCACGGTACGAACGTTCAAATATCTGCATTGCTTCTCGCTGTTGTGTACGTGTTCATCTACGTACGTGGCAGATATACAAAATATGTACCACCAGAGGTTATCGCTTTCTACAAATGCGTTGAAAACATTGAAGATAGAGTATAAAATCAGTTTTGCTAGAACTCATCTAGATGAGATATAATTTAGTCTCATTCACCTTTTATAGCCATTGGATGTGATGCTATAAGATGCGTGTGTGCTGATGTGGTTGTATCTGTTCTTGTTAACAAAGTGAATGAGACCAAACCATGTCTCATCTAGATGAGTTCTAGGTACTCCCGTATAAAATTCCGCAGGAATAGATGCAAGAGCCCACGTTAGTCGAAAGTTACTTGGCTCCTAAGTACCGCGTCGATCGGGTGCCACTACCAACCAAGCAAATAAAATAAGGAATCACTTATATAGTTTATCAAACGCATGCAAGTGTGTGTTTGTTGACCGAATAAAACCTAAGAATGAACAGTTCTTCTCACGCCTTATAACGCGCTCTGAGCCTCTGACGCGTGCCCTGTCTTCTTGTTCTATTCAGACACGGCATCCTCTTGCTACACACGTGTCGACACGTACCAGCTTGCATGCATGCACGTACTCCTACCTGCATGCATGTTCGTTCCTACGTGTTCATGCTATTGAATGTTGATTGGTACACGTATCTGATCATGTCCGACCCCTTCTTGTATTTCTAGGTTTCCGGAGGTGGCCGAGCTTGTGGACGTGTGCTGGCTGGAGATCACGGGGAAGTTACAGCTCTCTCTGCTCACCCCACGGACCACCTACGCCGCCTACCTCGTCTACGCCATCGCCGACGACTCCTACGGCCTCGAGTGCAACATCGGCATCCTGCCACCCAAGGCCACGGTCACCGTCGTTGTCTCCGGCAACGGTACCAAGCCGACATCGACCGTGGTGTCCACGTCGACGGAGAACACCATCTGCCTGCAGCACATGCAGGGGGAGGAGGAGACGGCGATGCACCGGCGGAGGCAGGAGTACGTGCGGCCACGGAAGAATTACGGGTGGAAGCTGGTCAGGGAGGCCGACATGGACATCAGGTGCCCGCGACGGAGAGGGGACGACGGATGGACGGAGGTCGAGCTGGGCGAGTTCGCCGTGGCCGGCGAGGAGGACGGGGTGGTGGAGGTGAGCCTCAAGGAGGTGGAGTGCCGGCGGTGGAAGAGAGGGCTCATCGTGCAGGGCATCGAGATAAGGCCCAAGCACACGAACTAATTAACTCGATTGGTTTGCTTCGGGGAAAAATTGCGTGCGGATTCTAGAGCAAAGGATATATTAGTGCAGGAACTAATGCTGAAATGATCGACGGATCATAAGTCCGTCTTTTACTACGTGGTTGCATGCATGGGCAGAGCACGAGTGTATACATGCATGCAAGAAGCATACGTGTGTGTACCGGCCTGATTAAGGCACGTGCATGTGTTCGTGGCAAAAAAAAAAAAAAAAAAAAGGCACGTTCATGTGGACATGTTTTGATGCATGGGGCCGGGGCTGTAGAGTTGTTGTCGCCCCCTGCACAATTTATGCAGTTCATCCTTTTGTTGATCATTGAACAAATTATTTAGAAATGGTTCACGTATTGATATGGTATATATTGTTCTCGTCTAACTAATCTTTTTTCTCTCTCTTCTATACGAAACAGGCTCTCGCCTCGTTTTATGGATACAATACATATTAGTGAGCAAGTCCTCTCACAAATTAGTGAGTAAGTCCTCTCACAAATTAAATCATAGGATAGCCAGACAATGAAAATCACACTGAAAAACGTCAAAGATGAAAACCAAAAACGACTACAATGCTGAAAAATAGCATAGGAGGGCCTCATGAAACATCAAGATATGCACTAGGACACATAACCTGCACGATAAGGCCCTCAGGAAGGAAAACGGCGCAAAGTGTCGCGACAGTCAAGTCCGAGGTGGACACGGATTTTCAGCGGGATGATCGCCCCTTTTATTTCTGATTTTCAAAAGGGCCCCGCTCTTCGTCTCTGCTGACGAAGCCTTTATCTCTCTCTCTCTCTCTCTCTCTCTGTGTGTGTGTGTGTGTTATCCTTGTACCTGCTGATCTCTTCGACTGATAGTCTACCCTGGCACAAAGAGAAGAACCACAACAATGCCCTGAAGAGGAGAGCGGCACACCTGGACGACGCCGTCATAGGCGCCAAAGCGTAGAACTTTAGCTCGACAGCTCATCCATACCACCACGAGGCACATATAGGACATCCACGACATGTGCAGACATACATATTCAGATTTGGGAATTTCAGCGCCAAAGGAAAGAGGACGTACAAGCCTGAGCCTCCCACCACTACAGCCCTCCCAGCCCACGAGAGCAAGGAACATAGCCACCACCACTACCATGAGGCTTGCCAAAGAGCCAACCATGGGGACCGCCACCCAGGGCCACGACCCCTGCATCTAAGGCCCCGACTCCTACCCACACCAAACATGCAATGCAACAACTACACAATGAAGGAACATGCGGGAATGTTGTTCCTTCCCTACACCTGGCAGCCCCCCCAGGCCCGTGCCCGAGCCTTAGACACAAGCAAATCAAGGACACTACGCCCCAACCTACCCCGATGGGCATTGTGCGAGCCCTCGATAAGCAGGGGAGGGACTGGATCCACCGCCGGATGAAAGCAGATCCACAACCCTTGACGGCGATCTAAACATGGGAGGTGGCTAGCTCGATGACCTCGGCATGTGCAAGTCCGATTATGATGGGGAGGGGCGCCTCAGACCAACCTTGGGAAAGAGAGACATAGTAGAGGGGCGCACCGCCACAAGCGAGCACGAGGCCAGAGGGACACACTTTTTTTAGTACACATTGAATATTTTTGTATACACATTGAACAATTTTTATATACACGCTGGCTATTTTTCAAGTGCACGAACATTTATCCGAAAACATGTTGAACAAATGCATATTGAACATTTGTTAAATACATGGTGAACATTTTCTAAACACGCATTAAACATTTTAAATAATGCCATGACCATTTTCTAAAATGTGTGAACACTTTTTTAGAATTACGAACAATTTTTAATGTCATGGACATTTTTTTGCAAGTGATGCAAATTTTGAAACAATTACACGAACAAATTTTAGTATTGCATGATATTTGTTTAAAACGTCATTACCATATTTTTAAAGAAATACATCATGAATAATTTAAATGCATGATGAACAATCTTTTAATATGCTTTGAACGCTTTCTTAATACTACATGAACAATTTTTATACCCATGAGGACGTGAACACTATTCTTCATTAGATGAACATTTCTGAAATATAGGGTGAACATTCTTTTAATGCATGATAAAAAAGTATAATTACAATATGACAATTTTTAAATACATGATTAAATATTATACTTACAATATAAACATTTTTAAATGCACGATGACCAATTTGTTGGGCCGAAACGCATAGATGACTGGACGAGTGGACGGACACTCGTATCGCACCTTTTTCGGCCTACTTCGCCAAAAACAAAAAAACCTTTCGGCCTACTGACCCCTGCTTGAAAACCGAAAAAATCATGATCGTTTACGTAGCACGTACGTTCCCGACCTAGCTTGGCCCCCAATATACCGCCGCCTGCATGTGTCCCCCCACAGCATAAATTCAAGCTTGAAAGCATCCCAAAGCTGTAAGCATAACATGGACACGGCCGTGGCCAATTGACCGAGGCAAGAGTAGCTGTCGGCCGGGGAAGTATCCACATCCATAGACACGGCGGCCTGTGAGATCGACCGCCTGCCGGAGGACCTCCTGGTGCGCGTGATCTCGCTCACGTCACCAGTCGACGCCAACCGCGCAGCCGCCGTCTCCAGGGCCTTCCGCATGGCCGCCGACACCGACACCGTCTGGTCCTGCTTCGTGCCACGCGAGCTTCCGCGCTTCGCCAAGAAGGAGATCTCCCCGGTGCCGGCTTCCAAGAAGGCGCTCTTCAAGCGCCTCTCCTGCCTACCCGCCTTTCTCCCACGGAAGCTCATGGTATTATATATTTACCCCCATTATCCTGCTTTTTGAACTTTTAAGTTTTTGTTTTTTTAAAACGGTTAAAACTCTCGGCCTCTGCATCATTCCGATGCACTTTATTTTTGAAATTTTATATAACTATGTTTTTCTTAACGAACATATGTTTACGTACTTTTGGTGCAGCACATGAGGCTGGACAAGGCCACCGGCGCCAAGTGCTTCATGCTTTCGGCGGAGATACTGCAGATCGCCAAGTACCAAGGCTACGTATGGGACTGGACTCCTCTCGGTTTTGATCGCAATGCGTGCCACACTGGCAAAAGGTTAAAGCCATTTCCATATGTAGCAAATTCGGTCTAGTGCTTAACAATTGTCTTGATAATTACATCATATGTTTAAGAACCTTATGTATTATATTTGTCTAATCAAAATTCCTTATTAGATTCCGACATGTCGCGACGTTCAGAAACTGCGGCAAGATAGAAATCCGTGGCAAGATACACTGCAAGATGCTCTCGCGAAACGTCATGTACGCTGCTTACATGGTGTTCAAGCTAGGACCTACTTCGTTCTATGGGATGGACTATCCATTCCAGGAGGCGTCGACTAGCGTTGGAGGGTGGGGATCAACCTCGACAGTTTGCCTCCAAAGCTGCATGGAGGATGAAGGTGATGGTGATGAGTCACCTCGGATACATGTCTTGGAATCACCAGACCGTGCACATAGAGTAGTACGGTGTCCACGGGTAATTACTCTCGGAGAGGATATGGTACTCCCTCGGAAAAGGGCCGACGGCTGGATGGAAGTGGAGCTAGGTGAGTTCTACAACGAGGAAGGCTACGACGACGAGGTATACGTAAGTCTAACGGAGACAAGCTTGAGCAAGAAGTATGGTCTTATTGTGTTGGGCATGGAGTTCAGAAATAAGTTACAAAATCTAAGGAGATTGCAGCGGGGCAGTAAACAATCTAGGAGCTAAGAAAAGATACAGTTTCTGTAGTTTTGGTAACATTAATTAAAGAGGCTGAAAGCACCAAGCATCAGAGAGGGAGCATTACGATGTGGGATAACTGTTACCACGTGTTTTATCCAGAAAATATGTCTATTGTCAAACTGTTTTCTAGCGGCTACATAGCAGATGAAAAGGCTAAAGAAAATAATAAATGTAAGACAAATACCTTTTGTAAGAATTGTAAAATAAAACATTTCAACCTGGAAGGCAAAATTAGAGTTATTTGAGGCATCATGTCTGGCCATGCGTTGGGCGCTTATTCAACTCTCTGACTGCCAGGATCTCGTTCTGACTTACATATCTTGCACGGTCGGGTCACTAGGCTTCCTGTTTATGATCATAATTTCCGAATGGTGGAATCAAGCGACGAGAACCCCGGAGAGGAGAGAGATCGATCGAGAGCCACACATGAGTCTCGCGGCCTCTGGGCACCATGGAGGTGCCGCCGCCGGCGTGTGCTTGGCCTGGTGGTGCTCGTGGTGGCGGCGACCTGTGGACTAGAGTTCGATTTCTTTGAATAGATCTGGGTGTGTTTGATGAATTTTTGTACGCACTAAGACTATATTATTTGTATAAGCCAGGGTGGACTGGCATACAAATAAATACGAGCGTATATGTGAAAAGATATACATAACTTTGATTTATGGAAGTGCCACCCTATGACGTGTGGGTCCCGCGTGCCAATAAATTCAAAAAAAGGGAACATATCAAATATTATACTCTATTTGTAGAGTTCACCATGTAGATTACAATGATGCAAATAGTTTGATGGTTTGCATTTTGATTTAAAAGAAAAGATCATCAGAAGAAAGAAATATGCATGTACAAAGCTAGCCAAGTTGATAGTTGATGTGCACCACGTCAGAGGCATATTATTTCCTTTCAATAGTCTATCTGCACAGGAGACGAAGTACTAATGCACTTTGACTTCTACACATGGTCGCAGTGTGGTAGCCCAGGGCCCACGCATCATTGTTTAGTTCCCGTACTGGTTTAAAAAATAAGAGCTAGCTGCCGGATCGGGTTAGCACCTTTTTTTTAAGTAGTCAGCTGCGATACGTACGACTTATATCATAGAATTGCTGCGCACGCAGGTGAGCCTATCTGGATAGAGTTTATCTTGGTTTAAACAAAAATACACGGTTGCAACCAACCGACTATGTCGATGCCTATATAAAGCGAGAGGCCAACCCTCGTTCAGAGAGGAGAGGCAGGTACAAACACATCCACGCCGACAGGCTCCACGCACACCAGCCAAAGCTCTCGCCCCACGCCTCTTTTTTCCCCTTCTCAATCTTCACCGTAAAAGTTTCGTCGACCACGGACGACGCCGAAGCTTCATCAACATGTTGATCTTTGCAACAACTGTTGGCCTTGATGGTAAGTTATAAGATCTGATCGCATCAATGAGCTTTGTGTGATGGAAGAAGAATGATGTCTACTTGGCTATTCCATAAATCTTTATCATGGCACGACCGCCTCATCAAAGTCGACCATGTAAAAATATACAACCATGGCACGACCGCCTCATCAAAGTCGCCCATGTAAACTATACAACCATGGCACGACTGCCTCATCAACGTCGCCCATGCGGAAATTTACATCCATGGAACGACCGCCTCATCAAAGTCGTCCATGTAAAAATATACAACCATGGCACGACCGCCTCACCAACGTCGCTCATGCGGAAACCTACGACCCTGGCATGACCGCCTCATCAAAGTCGTCCATGTAAAAATATACAACCATGGCACGACCGCCTCACCAACGTCGCCCATGCGGAAACCTACGACAATGGCACGATCGCTTCATCAACGTCGCCCATGCGGAGTAGATGAAAATCCTCACAAAAATACATCGTCGATTGCTTCATCTATATCGGCGGTGTGCAACCCCTGATTATTAAAATAAAGGAGAAAAGACATGCTCTATCAATAGTCTATCTCAAATCTATGGCCTAATCTCCATGAGGTTATGGTCAAATCCTTCATACCCATCTCATGTCTAGTGCCGACAAGGCTAGACAAAATCATGTCCAAGTGCCAACACGGCCAGGTCACTATATTCCATTAACATGTCACAATACCAATCGGGATCGGACACTTCGTTGCTGGGCACCGACGAGGCGAAAGCAACATACACATGTCCATGTTCAATGAATTCTTGGGTACATGACTGGGCACCGACAAGGCAAAGGTCACCATCTTCATCAACAAATTCCGTTCTAAATACCGACATGGCGATGGCATACCGTGACTGGGTTCAGGCAAAACAAAGCCACCCGCACCTACGTATCACCACCATCTACATCTTTTCTCTAAACATCACACATGCATTATGGATGAGCAAATTTCACGATGACGACCGCGCGCAGCTTAATCGGAGGTTTTCTGTAGGCTTGACCTGCAGATGTAATTAACCGGATGCTTTGCAAAAGCAACGGGAATCAGCGGACTACACGCAATCTTTCCAAGTCAGATACTCCTTAAGCATAGTCGCAGAAGGCAAAATAGGCAAACTCCAATGGGAGCATGTAACATTCATGTATTTGTAGCTGTACGATGATGAATAAAATACAGAGTTCTCATAATTTATTTCTGAAGGAAATATGCCCTAGAGGCAATAATAAAGTTATTATATATTTCCTCATATCATGATAAATGTTTATTATTCATGCTAGAATTGTATTAACCGGAAACATAATACATGTGTGAATACATAGACAAACAGAGTGTCACTAGTATGCCTCTACTGGACTAGCTTGTTAATCAAAGATGGTTATGTTTCCTAACCATGAACAAGGAGTTGTTATTTGATTAACAAGGTCACATCATTAGTTGAATGATCTGATTGACATGACCCATTCCATTAGCTTAGCACACGATCGTTTAGTATGTTGCTACTGCTTTTATCCATGACTTATACATGTTCTTATAACTATGAGATTATGCAAGTCCCGTTTACCGGAGGAACACTTTGGGTGCTACCAAACGTCACAACGTAACTGGGTGATTATAAAGGAGTACTACAGGTGTCTCCAAAGGCAGATGTTGGGTTGGCGTATTTCGAGATTAGGTTTTGTCACTCCGATTGTCGGAGAGGTATCTCTGGGCCCTCTCGGTAATACACATCACTTAAGCCTTGCAAGCATTACAACTAATGAGTTAGCTGTGAGATGATGTATTACGGAACGAGTAAAGAGACTTGCCGGTAACGAGATTGAACTAGGTATTGGATACCGACGATCGAATCTCGGGCAAGTAACATACCGATGACAAAGGGAACAACGTATGTTGTTATGCGGTCTGACCGATAAAGATCTTCGTAGAATATGTAGGAACCAATAAGGGCATCCAGGTCCCGCTATTGGTTATTGACCGGAGACGTGTTTCGGTCATGTCTACATTGTTCTCGAACCGTAGGGTCCGCACGCTTAAGGTTTCGATGACATTTATATTATGAGTTTATGAGTTTTGATGTACCGAAGGAGTTCGGAGTCCCGGATGAGATCGGGGACATGACGAGGAGTCCCGAAATGGTCGAGATGTAAAGATCGATATATTGGACGACTATATTCGGAGTTCGGAAAGGTTCCGAGTCATTCGGGTAATTATCGGAGTACCGGAGAGTTACGGAATTCGCCGGGGAGAAGTATTGGGCCTTATGGGCCATACGGGAAAGAGAGAGGGGCTGCCCTAGGCAGGCCGCGCGCCCCCCCTTGCCCTAGTCCGAATTGGGCTAGGGGGAGGGGCCACACCCCCTCCTTCCTTTCCTTCTCTCTTCCCCTTTCCTAGTCTCCTACTCCTAATACATGGAAGGTCTCCTAGTTGGACTAGGAAAGGGGGAATCCTACTCCCGGTGGGAGTAGGACTCCCATGCCGCCATAGTAGAGGGCCGGCCCTCCCCTCCTCCTCTCCTTTATATACGGGGGCAGGGGGCACCCCATGGATACACAAGTTGATCTACGGATCGTTCCTTAGCCGTGTGCGGTGCCCCCCTCCACCATATTCCACCTCGGTCATATCGTCGCAAAGCTTAGGCGAACCTGCGCCGGTAGAACATCAAGATCGTCACCACGCCGTCGTCTTGTGACGAAACTCTCCTCCCCGGCTCTCACTGGATTGGAGCCCGAGGAGCGCCATCGAGCTGTACGTGTCAAGAACTCGGGCGCCGAGTAACGGCGCCGGATCGGTCGGATCGCGAGGAGAACGTCGACTACTTCCTCTACGCCAGATCGCTTCGCCACGGTCTCACGAGGGTACGTAGACAACACTCTCCCCTCTCGTTGCTATGCATCACCATGATCTTGCGTGTGCGTAGGAAATTTTTTGAAATTACTACGTTCCCCAACAGTGGCATCCGAGCCTAGGTTTTTATGGTTTGATGTTTTGCACGAGTAGAACACAAGTGAGTTGTGGGCGATACAAGTCATACTACCTACCAGCATGTCATATTTTGGTTCAGCGGTATTGTGAGATGAAGCGGCCCGGACCGACATTACGCGTACGCTTACGCGAGACTGGTTTCACCGTTACGAGCACTCGTGCTTAAAGGTGACTGGCGGGTGTCTGTCTCTCTCACTTTAGTTGAACTGAGTGTATACGCCGGTCCTTGAGAAGGTTAAAACGGAGTCTATTTGACGAAGTATCATTGTGGTTTTGATGCGTAGGTGAGACCGGTTCTTGCTTAAGCCCGTAGCAGCCACGTAAAATTTGCAACAACAAAGTAGAGGACGTCTAACTTGTTTTTGCAGGGCATGTTGTGATGTGATATGGTCAAGACGTGATGCTATATTTTATTGTATGAGATGATCATGTTTTGTAACCGGTTATCGGCAATCGGCTGGAGCCATATGGTTGTCGCTTTATTGTATGCAATGCGATCGCCCTGTAATGCTTTACTTTATCACTAAGCGGTAGAGATAGTCGTAGAAGTATAAGATTGGCGAGACGACAACGATGCTACGATGGAGATCAAGGTGTCGCGCCGGTGACGATGGTGATCATGGTGATGCTGCGGAGATGAAGATCACGAAGCACAAGATGATGATGACCATATCATATCACTTATATTGATTTGCATGTGATGTTTATCCTTTATGCATCTTATCTTGCTTTGATTGACGGTAGCATTATAAGATGATCTCTCACTAAATTATCAAGAAGTGTTCTCCCCGAGTATGCACCGTTGCCAAAGTTCGTCGTGCCCGCACACCACGTGATGATCGGGTGTGATAAGCTCTCGTCCATCTACAACGGGTGCAAGCCAGTTTTGCACACGCAGAATACTCGGGTTATACTTGACGAGCCTAGCATATGCAGATATGGCCTCGAACACGGAGACCGAAAGGTCGAGCGTGAATCATATAGTAGATATGATCAACATAAGATGTTCACCATTGAAAACTACTCCATCTCACGTGATGATCGGTTATGGTTTAGTTGATTTGGATCACGTGATCACTTAGATGACTAGAGAGATGTCTGTCTGAGTGGGAGTTCTTAAGTAATATGATTAATTGAACTTAAATTTATCATGAACTTAGTCCTGGTAGTATTTTGCAAATTATGTTGTAGATCAATAGCGCGCGTTGTTGCTTTCATATGTTTGTTTTTGATATGTTCCTAGAGAAAATTATGTTGAAAAATGTTAGTAGCAATGATGCGGATTCGATCCGTGATCGGAGGTTTATCCTCATTGCTGCACAGAAGAATTATGTCCTTAATGCACCGCTAGGTGACAGACCTATTGCAGGAGCAGATGCAGACGTTATGAACGTTTGGCTAGCTCAATATGATGACTACTCGATAGTTTAAGTGCACCATGCTTAACGGCTTAGAATCGGGACTTCAAAGATGTTTTGAACGTCATGGACCATATGAGATGTTCCAGGAATTGAAGTTAATATTTCAAGCAAATACCCGAGTTGAGAGATATGAAGTCTCCAACAAGTTCTATAGCTAAAAGATGGAGGAGAATTGCTCAACTAGTGAGCATGTGCTCAGATTGTCTGGGTACTACAATCGCTTGAATCAAGTGGGAGTTAATCTTCCAGATAAGATAGTGATTGACAGAGTTCTCTAGTCACCATCACCAAGTTAGTAGAACTTCGTGATAAACTATAGTATGCAAGGGATGATGAAAACGATTCCCGAGCTCTTCGTGATGTTGAAATCAACGAAGGTAGAAATCAAGAAAGAACATCAAGTGTTGATGGTTAACAAGACCACTAGTTTCAAGAAAAGGGCAAAGGGAAAGAAAGGGGAACTTCAAGTAGATTGACAAGCAAGTTGTCACTCCCCCGAAGAAGCCCAAAGCTGAACCAAAGCCTGAAACTAAGTGCTTACACTTCAAAGGGACAGGTTACTGGAAGCGGAACTAGCCTGAATATTTGGTGGATAAGAAGGATGGCAAAGTGAACAAAGGTATATTTGATATACATGTTATTGATGTGTACTTTACTAGTGTTTATAGCAACCCCTCGGTATTTGGTACTGGTTCAGTTGCTAAGAGTAGTAACTCAAACGGAGTTGCGTATAAAAGTAAACTAGTTAAGGGTGAAGTGACGATGTGTGTTGAAAGTAGTTTCAAGATTGATATGATCATCATCGCACACTCCCTATACTTTCGGGATTAGTGTTGAACCTAAAGAAATGTTATTTGGTGTTTGCGTTGAGCATGAATATGATTTGATCATGTTTATTGCAATACGGTTATTCATTTAAGTAAGAGAATAAACTGTTATTCTGTTTACATGAATAAAACCTTATATGGTTACACACCCAATGAAAATGGTTCATTGGATCTCGATCGTAGTGATACACATATTCATAATATTGAAACCAAAAGATGCAAAGTTAATAATGATAGTGCAACTTATTTGTGGCACTGCCGTTTAGGTCATATTGGTGTAAAGCGCATGAAGAAACTCCATGCTGATGGGATTTTGGAATCACTTGATTATGAATCACTTGATGCTTGCGAACCGTGCCTTTTGGGCAAGATGACTAAAACTCCGTTCTCGGAACAATGGAACAAGCTACTTGACTTATTGGAAATAATACATACCGATGTATGCGATCCAATGAGTGTTGATGCTCGTGGCAAGTATCGTTATTTTCTGACCTTCACAAGATGATTTGAGCAGATATGGGTATATCTACTTGATGAAACATAAGTCTGAAATAGTTGAAATGTTCAAAGAATTTCAGAGTGAAGTGGAAAATCATCGTAACAAGAAAATAAAGTTTCTGTGATCTGATCGTGGAGATGAATATTTGAGTTACGAGTTTGGTCTTCAATCAAAACAATGTGGAATAGTTTCACAGCTCACGCCACCTGGAACACCACAATGTTATGGTGTGTCAAAACATCGTAACCGCACTTTATTGGATATAGTGCAATCTATGATGTTTCTTACTGATTTACCAATATCGTTTTGGGATCATGCATTAGAGACAGCTGCATTCACGTTAAATTGGGCACCATCTAAATCCGTTGAGACGACACTATATGAACTGTGGTTTAGCAAAAAACCCAAGTTGTCGTTTCTTAAAGTTTGGAGTTGCGATGCTTATGTGAAAAGTTTCATCCTAATAAGCTCAAACCCAAATCGGAGAAGTGCGTCTTCATAGAATACCCAAAGGAAATTTTTGGGTACACCTTCTATCACAGATCCGAAGGCAAGATATTCATTGCTTAAGATGGATCCTTTCTAGAGAAGGAGTTTCTCTCGAAAGAAGTGAGTGGGAGGAAAGTAGAACTTGATGAGGTAACTGTACCTGTTCCCTTATTGAAAGTAGTTCATCACGTAAATCTGTTCTTGTGACTACTATACCAATTAGTGAGGAAGTTAATGATGATGATCATGTAACTTCAGATCAAGTTACTACCGAACCTCGTAGGTAAAACAGTGAGATTCGCACTGAGTGGTACGGTAATCCTGTTCGAAGTCGTGTTACTTGACCATGACAAACCTACGAACTATGAGGAAGCGATAATGAGCCCAGATTCCGCAAAATGGTTTGAGGCCATGAAATCTGAGATATGATCCATGTATGAGAACAAAGTATGGACTTTGATGGATTTGCCCGATGATCGGCAAACCATAGAAAATAAATGGATCTTCAAGAGGAAGACGGACGTTGATAGTAGTGTTACTATCTACAAAGCTCGACTTGTTGCAAAAGGGTTTTCGACAAAGTTCAAGATGTTGACTACAATGAGATTTTCTCAACTGTAGCGATGCTTAAGTCTGTCCGAATCATGTTAGCAATTGCCACAATTTATGAAATTTGGCAAATGGATGTAAAAACTGCATTCCTGAATGGTTTTCTGGAGGAAGAGTTGTATATGATGCAACCAGAAGGTTTTTTCGATCCAAAGGGAGCTAACAAAGTGTGCAAGCTCCAGCGATCCATCTATGGACTGGTGCAAGCATCTCAGAGTTGGAATATACGCTTTGATGAGTTGATCAAAGCATATAGTTTTGTACAGACTTATGGTGAAGCCTGTATTTACTAGAAAGTGAGTGGGAGCACTACAACATTTCTGATAAGTATATGTGAATGACATATTGTAGATCGGAAATAATGTAGAATTATTCGCAAAGCATAAAGGAGTGTTTGAAAGAAGTTTTTCAAAGAAAACCTCGGTGAAGGTGCTTACATATTGAGCATCAAGATCTATAGAGATAGATCAAGATGCTTGATAAGTTTTTCTATGAGTACATACCTTGACAAGATTTTGAAGTAGTTCAAAATGGAACAGTCAAAGAAAGAGTTCTTGCCTGTGTTACAAGGTGTGAAATTGAGTAAGACTCAAAACCCGACCACGGCAGAAGATAGAAAGAGAATGAAAGTCATTCCCTATGCCTTGGCCATAGGTTCTATAAAGTATGCCATGCTGTGTACCAGATCTATTGTATACCCCTGACCGAGTTTGGCAAGGAGTACAATAGTGATCTAGGAGTAGATCATCGGATAGCGGTCAAAATTATCCTTAGTGGAATAAGGATATGTTTCTCGATTATGGAAGTGACAAAAGGTTAAGTAAGTAAAGGGTTACGTCGATGCAAGTTTTGACACCGATCCGGATGACTCAAAGTCTCGATCTAGATACATATTAAAAGTGGGAGCAATTAGCTAGAGTAGCTTCGTGCAGAGCATTGTAGACATAGAAAAATTGCAAAATACATAACGGATCTGAATGTAAAAGACCCGTTGACTAAGTCTCTCTCACAAGCAAAACATGATCACACCTTAGTACTCTTTGGGTGTTAATCACATAGCGATGTGAACTAGATTACTGAATCTAGTAAACCCTTTGGGTGTTGGTCACATGGCGATGTGAACTATGGGTGTTAATCACATGATGATGTGAACTATCGATGTTAATCACATGGTGATGTGATCTAGATTATTGACTCTAGTGCAAGTGGGAGACTGAAGGAAATATGCCCTAGAGGCAATAATAAAGTTATTATATATTTCCTCATATCATGATAAATGTTTATTATTCATGCTAGAATTGTATTAACCGGAAACATAATACATGTGTGAATACATAGACAAGCAGTGTCACTAGTATGCCTCTCTTGGACTAGCTTGTTAATCAAAGATGGTTATGTTTCCTAACCATGAACAAGGAGTTGTTATTTGATTAACAAGGTCACATCATTAGTTGAATGATCTGATTGACATGACCCATTCCATTAGCTTAGCACACGATCGTTTAGTATGTTGCTCTGCTTTTATCCATGACTTATACATGTTCCTATAACTATGAGATTATGCAAGTCCGTTTACGGAGGAACACTTTGGTGCTACCAAGCGTCACAACGTAATCGGGTGATTATAAAGGAGTACTACAGTGTGTCTCAAAGGCAGATGTTGGGTTGGCGTATTTGAGATTAGGTTTTGTCACTCCGATTGTCGGAGAGGTATCTCTGGGCCCTCTCGGTAATACACATCACTTAAGCCTTGCAAGCATTACAACTAATGAGTTAGCTGTGAGATGATGTATTACGGAACGAGTAAAGAGACTTGCGGTAACGAGATTGAACTAGGTATTGGATACCGACGATCGAATCTCGGGCAAGTAACATACCGATGACAAAGGGAACAACGTATGTTGTTATGCGGTCCGACCGATAAAGATCTTCGTAGAATATGTAGGAACCAATATGGGCATCCAGGTCCCGCTATTGGTTATTGACCGGAGACGTGTCTCGGTCATGTCTACATTGTTCTCGAACCGTAGGGTCCGCACGCTTAAGGTTTCGATGACATTTATATTATGAGTTTATGAGTTTTGATGTACCGAAGGAGTTCGAGTCCCGGATGAGATCGGGGACATGACGAGGAGTCTCGAAATGGTCGAGACGTAAAGATCGATATATTGGACGACTATATTCGAGTTCGGAAGGTTCCGAGTCATTCAGTAATTATCGAGTACCGGAGAGTTACGGAATTCGCCGGGGAGAAGTATTGGGCCTTATGGGCCATACGGGAAAGAGAGAGGGGCTGCCCTAGGCAGGCCGCTCGCCCCCCTGCCCTAGTCCGAATTGGGCTAGGGGGAGGGGCCGCACCCCCTCCTTCCTTTCCTTCTCTCTTCCCCTTTCCTAGTCTCCTACTCCTAATACATGGAAGGTCTCCTAGTTGGACTAGGAAAGGGAATCCTACTCCGGTGGGAGTAGGACTCCCAGTATGCCGCCATAGTAGAGGGCCGCCCTCCTCCTCCTCTCCTTTATATACGGGGGCAGGGGGCACCCCATGGATACACAAGGTGATCTACGGATCGTTCCTTAGCCGTGTGCGGTGCCCCCCTCCACCATATTCCACCTCGGTCATATCGTCGCAAAGCTTGGGCGAAGCCCTGCGCCGTAGAACATCAAGATTGTCACCACGCCGTCGTCGTCTTGGCGAAACTCTCCTCCCCGGCTCTCTTGGATTGGAGCCGAGGAGCGTCATCGAGCTGTCGTGTGTCAAGAACTCGGGGCGCCGAGTAACGGCGCCGGATCGGTCGGATCGCGAGGAGAACGTCGACTACTTCCTCTACGTGATCGCTTCCGCTACGGTCTACGAGGGTACGTAGACAACACTCTCCCCTCTCGTTGCTATGCATCCCCATGATCTTGCGTGTGCGTAGGAAAAATTTTGAAATTACTACGTTCCCCAACAATTTCCGCGTTTGTCATGTATTTTTTGTTTTCGAAACAAAATGGCACGCCCAGTGGGACCTGATTCTCCTCCCATCTTCGCTGCGCTCTGATCGTCATCCAACTTCTCTGGCTCTCTTTTGCTGTCCGGAAACAAAATTTGGTTTGATGCATGAACCGATCTGCAAGTTCTCTTTGATGTGATAAAAAATAGAGAAATTCAGAAAGTATTTTGTGAGGGATCTGCTACAAGTTCTATTTGATGAAGCAAGAAACAGTAAAGAGAAATCCTAGAAGTACTATGAGTGGTCCTTAAAACAAAACGGATGTGCACAGGCCTGGTTCTAATAGGCATGCACGTGTCCCTCTTGTGTTGCATGTACTTTAAAAATAAAATGCATGCACACACACGGACCTTCCTTCCCTTCCGTGCTATGGTTCTCAATGCCGAAAGAAATGCCTTATGACACATAACTTCTATTCTTCTCCCTCTGTCTAAATTATCATACATAAGACATTTTGTCTCTGAAAGAAAGTTTTATTCCCTATGGTAAAATGAAAGAGATGAGGTACTTGTCTAAACATCTAGCATGTATGCATGCATTGTTGGGGAACGTAGTAATTTCAAAAATTTCCTACGCACACGCAAGATCATGGTGATGTATAGCAACGAGAGGGGAGAGTGTTGTCTACGTACCCTCGTAGACCGAAGCGGAAGCGTTCACAACGTAGAGGAAGTAGTCGTACGTTCTCCTCGCGATCCAACCGATCCCAGCGCCGTTACTCCGGCGCCTCCGAGTTCTTGACACGCGTACAGCTCGATGACGCTCCTCGGGCTCCGATCCAGCAGAGCTTCGGGGAGGGAGAGTTCCGTCAGCACGACGGCGTGGTGACGATCTTGATGTTCTACCGACGCAGGGCTTCGCCTAAGCACCGCTACGATATGACCGAGGTGGATTATGGTGGAGGGGGCACCGCACACGGCTAAGGAACGATCTCAAGGATCAACTTGTGTGTTCATGGGGTGCCCCTGCCCCGTATATAAAGGAGGGAGGGAGGAGGAGGCCGGCCTAGGGAGGCGCGCGCCATAGGGGAGTCCTACTCCCACCGGGAGTAGGATTCCCCTTTCCTAGTCCAACTAGGATCCTTCCATGTATTAGGAGTAGGAGACTAGGAAGGGAAGAGAGAAGGAAGGAAGGAGGGTGCGGCCCTCCCCAGCCCACCCGGACTAGGGCAAGGGGGCGCGCCTTCCTAGGGCAGCCCTTTCTCTTTCCCGTATGGCCCATAAGGCCCAATACTTCTCCCGGCGAATTCCGTAACTCTCCGTACTCCGATAAATACCGAATGACTCGAACCTTTCCGAACTCGAATATAGTCGTCCAATATATCGATCTTTACGCCTCGACCATTTCGAGACTCCTCGTCATGTCCCCGATCTCATCCGGGACTCGAACTCCTTCGGTACATCAAAACTCATAAACTCATAATATAACCATCATCGAAACCTTAAGCGTGCGGACCCTACGGTTCGAGAACAATGTAGACATGACCGAGACACGTCTCCGGTCAATAACCAATAGCGGGACCTGGATGCCCATATTGGCTCCTACATATTCTACGAAGATCTTTATCGATCAGACCGCATAACAACATACGTTGTTCCCTTTGTCATCGGTATGTTACTTGCCCGAGATTCGATCGTCGGTATCCAATACCTAGTTCAATCTCGTTACCGGCAAGTCTCTTTACTCGTTACGTAATACATCATCTCACAACTAACTCATTAGTTGTAATGCTTGCAAGGCTTAAGTGATGTGCATTACCGAGAGGGCCCAGAGATACCTCTCCGACAATCGGAGTGACAAATCCTAATCT
Source organism: Aegilops speltoides (assembly GCA_021437245.1). Classification (NCBI taxonomy): domain Eukaryota; kingdom Viridiplantae; phylum Streptophyta; class Magnoliopsida; order Poales; family Poaceae; genus Aegilops; species Aegilops speltoides. The sequence continues at coordinate 485,025,133 of CM038146.1, forward strand.
CGAAATATGCCAACCCAACATCTGCCTTTGGAGACACCTGTAGTACTCCTTTATAATCACCCAGTTACGTTGTGACGTTTGGTAGTACCCAAAGTGTTCCTCCGGTAAACGGGAGTTGCATAATCTCATAGTCATAGGAACATGTATAAGTCATGAAGGAAGCAATAGCAACATACTAAACGATCCTGTGCTAAGCTAACGGAATGGGTCATGTCAATCAGATCATTCAACTAATGATGTGACCTTGTTAATCAAATAACAACTCCTTGTTTATGGTTAGGAAACATAACCATCTTTGATTAACAAGCTAGTCAAGTAGAGGCATACTAGTGACACTCTGTTTGTCTATATATTCACACATGTATTATGTTTCCGGTTAATACAATTCTAGCATGAATAATAAACATTTATCATGATATGAGGAAATATATAATAACTTTATTATTGCCTCTAGGGCATATTTCCTTCATGCATCATGCGCATACACGAGTCATACACGCACCATGTATGTGCTGAACCTTGCATGGCACAAAACTTTTCCATCTATCCTCGTGTCTTGTCTTTGCCCTGACCATCCAAAATATTACATGATGGTACTTTGACTCGACAAAGAAATTCCATCACTCATGAATATTGGCTGGTGCTGATAAATAAAATAGTCTTGGTCAGTCACCTATGCCTCATCGGTGCTCTATTTTCTCAAGGAAGTGCACAATATAATCTTTGAATAAAAAAATCATCAATCAACATTCGTACTGAGATGGATGTTGTTATATTGAAGCTATGCTCAATATGCATGGGTAATAAAAAAAAGGGGGCCCAAGAATACCCGTGGGAAAGAATATTTGTCTTGTACTTAAGCAATTGATTGATATGATCAGTTCTTGCTTATATAATGTTTTGATGAGCATGTATATTACAAAGGCATACTAATGGAAGGATTCCCTTTTGTAGGTGAGTTCTTCCCTGTCATCACCATGGAGCAGGCTATGAGACAAACTTCGACTCCAAGTGTACTCCAGTTTGGATCGCTACCTCCTATGGTAGGCATCGAACATGGAAGCAAGACTCACTATCACCCGACGCTCGACCCGACGTTCCTCCATACCGCTGAAACAAAGAAGGCCAAAAAATATGCTGCTGCTAAGGATAAGGAAGAACGCCAGGCTCTTATCATTGAGGCTCGCAATTTGCTAAAAAACACTGCCGCCAATACGCCAAGCTCGCCTTCCACACTCATGCAAGACAAGAAAACTAAGCTCTTGGAGAGGCTCGATATGGCTACTTATCGCTTGTCTTGGTCTGTGCACAATGCAAGATCAAACAAAAATGCTAACTCAATGCGCAACTATCGACGCAAGCGTAGTCAAATCAAAAAGTTACATGCTCAGTTGAGCGATGATTTTGCAGAAACTGATACTTCATCACTAGAGGATGAAACAAAATATCCAGATCCAGTAAATGAGCCCTATGTCCTTTCCCCGATTCAGTGGATCAACAGAACACATTGGATGAAAGAGCTTGTTAGGAAAGCGATCATGAATGAGTTCTGGACGCGCACTCTAAAGCGTGCCACTAGCTTTCCAGGATGTAACCCATCCATTGTCAATGAGTTGAATCATTTCAGTCCAGCTGTGCTAGTCTCGGCATGTCACATTACAACTGGCGATAACAAAAATGAAAATAAGTTTGATGTACTATCCAATGAGGCACCAGCGCCTCGCTCTAATGATCTTCAACGCCAATTGCAGCAGCTGCAATCTCAATTGAGAATGCTCCAACAACAAGTAAATCAGCCACCCTCGCATGTCGGGGGCGCGCCAAGACACCATGTTCCTGCCCAATACCAATTCCAACCTCAGCCTCCATCCCGTGATGGGGTTAGGAAAAGGTTTCAAGCTCGTGGAAACTTTTCACAAGCACCTGAATCATCGCAGTAGGGTGAAGCTAGACGCCATGTTCCTAGTTATCGTCCACAACATGATCGCAATACTTGGGCACCTCGTCGCAGCTTGCCTACTACTTCGTCCAATCGACAGAGACAAATAGAGCTACCCCCTCGTTGGAACGCTTGGTCACGCCAAGAATGGAGACAGGTGTCTCCGAGACGGGAGCAATTTCCTCATGAACACCTCCATGAGAACAATGTACGTCCATCATGGCTAAGTGAAAGCAAGGGGCAAGAAAAGAAAGTGCCCGCTCCACCTCAATCTTCGCAAAACACAAAAATCGGTGTGTCGCCTTCTTTAACACCATCCTTGATAAATTCTCAAGAAGTTGCACCGCTTCTTCCGACTCCAGCTATTCCACCAAGAGCTCCATACCCTAGTGCAGCCAACCAATACAAGCGCGATAAGCGCAGAAAGAATCGTCGAGCACTCTATCAAGAGTTGCAAGAACTTGTGCTCGGCAATGTTCATGTACGAGTCAGGTCGGATGGCCGTGTGCACCCATTCTATGACAAAATTACTTTGAAACTCTCCTCAACACTACTTCAAAATGAGAGGTACAACTACCTCGTTGAGCGTCTTATACCAAAGTCACGACAACAAGGTGACACAATAGGCCAAGGGCCAGAAACACGTGTTGAAAGTTCTACTCCGACCCCTTCAGAAGGCACTCATGAGAAAACATCTACAATAGCCCTTCTTAAGGGCACTACTGAATTAAAATCACAATCATCAATAGATCACATGGAGACAGATGAAAAGAAAGATAGTTCGACAAGCCCCCCACAGGAAATTGGCCAAAACAATGATGTCATAGCAGAGACTGTAGAACCAAAACATAACTCGACATCATCCTCTCATGAAAGAAGTCCACACTCCATGGACGAAACTTCAAAGGATAAAAACAAGGGTTCAAAGGACACAGTGATGTGTGGCACCTTGACAGCGCATGCTGAACATGATAGTCGTGAAAACTGGGTTCCACCTCCAGTTCAAAAAGATTTCTCTTATCCTTCCGATGTAGAGATCATGCCGAACCCAAAGGCATCATTTTCTAAGAATTTCCTGCCGCAGCTAGGGAAGGTCCGTGGTTGATTTAAAGGTTCTGAAAAAGAGGAAGGTAATGAGGAAATGGCACCATCCTCGACTGCACCCTATTTTCCTATTACAGATGGACAGTCCACTCCTTCTACTGAGCAGCCACAACAAGAATCGGGAAGTTATTCTCGACCTTATGTTATTCTTTCATCACGCCTTCCACAAGACCCAGTCTTGCTTCGAGAATATCTAGAGTGCCAAGGTATGGCGACTCTTGTGAAATCAATCGCCTCACAAAGAATTTATAATGGTCCTCCTCATTCAGAAGAGCAAGACTATCGAAGTGAAGATTCTGATACAAACTCTAGCTCATCATTGCAGGAACTCTCGCGGTCACCTCCCTACTCTGAACTTGCACGTTCCATTGTCTCAGAAGATGAATGTGAACCTGAAGATGAAAACATTGTGCCGGCTCACATGACACATGTGGATGGTGCTGGAACACAAGAGGGTGAACCAAAAGATGGGGAAGAAATAGGAAATTTGCACGCTGGGAAACTTAGTACTGACACAACTGCATCAGGGTCGCGTGACCAACATATAGAGATGCAACTACGAACACAATAACAACAATTGGATCAACTAACATTAAAGTTTGATCAACTATTTGATCTCTTTACTGGCTCGGGTCAGAATCTACCTCGAGTTCCCACCCAAAGGGTCATTGATCCACAGGTGGAGGAATTGGAAGCCGCTGCTCGTTCTCAGAGGGCAACAGGGGCCACTAGGAATGCTCCACAAATTCTGGCTAGTACCGCTGTTCTAGCTAATAGTCCTTCAACTCAGCCAGATATGTTGAGAGGCAATCACAACATCATTGAGGACATGGTTAACCAAAAGATGAAACAGATTGCTGCAGAACAAGCCCCTCAAACTTTTGAGAGCGAGCTTGACAAACCATATGAATCATGGCATGATCTCATCGCCTTCCCCGCGGGGTGGCATCCACCCAAGTTCCGTCAGTTTGATGGAACCGGAGATGCAAGAGAGCACCTAGCCTATTTTGAGGCAACATGTGGAGATACTGCTCGCAACCCCTCACTACTATTGCGGCAATTCTCAGGTTCTTTGACTGGTCCCGCCTTTCATTGGTATAGTCGCCTCCCTGTGGGCTCTATTCCCGATTGGAAAAGCATGAAAAATATCTTTAAAGCTCATTTTGTCACAATGAAAAAGGATTTCTCAGTGATCGAGCTGGCCCAAGTTCGACAGAGGCATGATGAAAAGATTGACGACTATATAGTAAGATTTCACAATAGCTTTGTGCGCCTTGCAAGAGAAATGCATACTGAGGATGCCATTGAAATGTGCGTCCATGGAATGCAACAACATTGGTCGCTCGAAGTATCTCGGCGCGAACCTAAAACATTTAGTGCACTTAGCTCGGCTGTGGCAGCAACCAAGCTAGAATTTGAGAAGTCTCCTCAAATCATGGAGTTGTATAAGAATGCTAGCACACATGATCATACCAGGAGATTTAACGCAACCACAAAACCAAATAACAACGTGGCTAAGCCTAAAAATTCCAATGAGGCTAACACCACTAGAGCAGTACAACAAAGTAATGTGCCCATGCTAGGCACAAGAAATGAATCTGCAGGGGCAAGACAACGACCTTCCATCGAAGAACTCCTTAGAAAGCAATACATATTCCGCCGAGGGATGATCAAAGGTTTCTTCAATCAAGTGGTGGCCCATAACCACTTAAACCTCCTAGAACCAAAACGGCCTGACCAAGTATCTATGAAGGACAATGCTCTATACTGTCCATATCATCAATATGTAGGGCATGTCATTGAGGACTGTGTTGCTTTCAAGGAATGGCTCCAACGAGCCATTGATGAAAAAAGACTCCAAATACAGCCTGATGCTATAAACCCAAATTACCATGCTGTGAATGTAGTAATGACAGACTCACGTTCCACCCAGGAAGAGAATCTATGGCTGCCGTTATCCCATGCTGAAGAGAGGTTCACTGGTCTAGGGGTCACTCATCAGACCTTGGGGCTAGAGAAAGAGTAGCACGAGAGGCAAGACCTTATGAGCCTTCATCAAAGCAGCTACACAAGCGGGGACCACGTTTTGTGCCCTATTATCAACATACTACAAAGATGTCAGTCAAGTGGCATAATCCGAGCAAGCGTCGCATGCCACCAAGATTTGTGCCTGAGTCTGAGGGAGATGAGTCATTCCCTAGACCAGGCTGTGCACTTCCCACTTTAGAGCAATTCATGCCCCGTAACTGGGGGCAGAGAGTTGGCCCCACAATGGAGGAGGAAACAAAGGAAGTAGTTCCTGTGTCGTCCTTTAACAAGGTTTCTTGCAATGTTGTGCTAAACTATGCTACGACAAGTAGCTCCTCATCTGAGGACGCAGTAATGCCACTTGAAAGAGAAGTCCTACAAGAAGAAAGCTCATCTCATGAGTCTGAACTTGAAGCCCATATGAACTTGCGAGGAGGAACGGTTCTACCTGACCATCATAAGACCCAACCTAAAATGGTTGTAAGAGAAAAAATGGATGATCCAAAAAATGGCACCGCCCAAGATTGCGTCACTCAAGAAACTCTAGGAGATGCTGATGGTGCATCTCGCAAAATAGATTACAACATAGTAGCACACTTGAAACGTATTCCAGCACTTTTAAGTGTCTATGATGCACTAATGTTGGTGCCTGAACTACGACATGCTCTCGTTCAAGCATTACAAAATCCTGAATTATTTGAAGTAACAATGGCAAAGCATAGAATATTGTGCAATGAGTTGAGTGCAAATGAGATCACCTTCTCTGAAGAAGATAAAGTGGTGATGGATGACAATCACAATCGCCCACTTTACATAGAAGGGAACATTGGATACGCTCACTTGAGACGCATCCTCATTGATCCTGGTTCCGCTGTCAACATTCTCCCAGTTCGTAGCTTGACTCGCGCTGGCTTCACCACTGATGACCTAGAACCAACAGAGGTGGTGATATGCAGTTTTGATAATCAGGGAAGATCAGCATTAGGTTCTATCACATTGAAAATCCAAATGTCATCTTTTAGTTTTAAGGTACGCTTCTTTGTTATAGAGGCAAACACCTCCTACTCAGCATTATTGGGTAGACCATGGATACACAAGTACCAAGTGGTCCCCTCGACACTACATCAATGCCTGAAATTTGCTGATGAAAGTGGTGAGCAACACCGAATAGCCGGCAATGTTAATTCATATACCATTCAGGAGGCACATCATGCCGATGCGAAATACTACTTACCAAGTGAGGAGCCACACACTCAACAAGGACGAGTAGCACCTCCAGCGGATATACTCATTGTTGGGGAACGTAGTAATTTCAAAAATTTCCTACTAACACGCAAGATTATGGTGATGGCATAGCAACAAGAGGGGAGAGTGTTCGTCCACGTACCCTCGTAGACCGTAAGCGGAAGCGTTAGCACAACGCGGTTGATGTAGTCGTACGTCTTCACGATCCGGCCGATCCAAGCACCGAACGTACGGGGCCTCCGAGTTCAGCACACGTTCAGCTCGATGACGATCTCCGGCCTCCGATCCAGCAAAGCTCCGGAGATGAGTTCCGTCAGCACGACGGCGTGGTGACGATGAAGATGCTCTACCGGCGCAGGGCTTCGCCTAAACTCCACGACGATATGACCGAGGTGGAATATGGTGAAAGGGGGGCACCGCACACGGCTAAGGAACGATCCGTAGATCAACTTGTGTTCTTCCTAGAGGTGCCCCTAGCCTCAGTATATAAAGGATGGAGGAGGAGGAGGCCGGCCAAGGCAATAGGTGCGGCCGGATGTGGAGTCCTACTAGGACTCCAAGTCCTAGTAGGAGTCCACCAAGAGGGGAGGAAGGGAGAAGGAAGTGGAGGAGAAGGAAAGGTGGCCGGCCCCCTTTTCCCTAGTCCAATTCGGATTAGAGGGGAGGGGGGGGGGGGGCGCAGCAGCCCCTTGGCCCTTTCTCCTCTTCCCACTAAAGCCCATCAAGGCCCAATACTCTTCCCCGTATTCCCGTAACTCCCCGGTACTCCCGAAAAATACCCGAATCACTCGGAACCTTTCCGAACTCCGAATATAGTCGTCCAATATATCGATCTTTACGTCTCGACCATTTCGAGACTCCTCGTCATGTCCCCGATCTCATCCGGCACTCCGAACTCCTTCGGTACATCAAAACTCATAAACTCATAATATAACTGTCATCGAAACCTTAAGCGTGCGGACCCTACGGGTTCGAGAACCATGTAGACATGACCTAGAACTATTCGTGGTCAATAACCAATAGCGGAACCTGGATGCTCATATTGGCTCCTACATATTCTACGAAGATCTTTATCGGTCAAACCGCATAACAACATACGTTGTTCCCTTTGTCATCGGTATGTTACTTGCCCGAGATTCGATCGTCGGTATCCAATACCTAGTTCAATCTCGTTACCGGCAAGTCTCTTTACTCGTTACGTAATACATCATCCCGTAACTAACTCATTAGTTACAATGCTTGCAAGGCTTAAGTGATGAGTATTACCGAGAGGGCCCAGAGATACCTCTCCGACAATCGGAGTGACAAAACCTAATCTCGAAATACGCCAACCCAACATGTACCTTTGGAGACACTTGTAGTACTCCTTTATAATCACCCAGTTACGTTGTGATGTTTGGTAGTACCCAAAGTGTTCGTCCGGTAAACGGGAGTTGCATAATTCTCATAGTTACAGGAACATGTATAAGTCATGAAGAAAGCAATAGCAGTATACTAAATGATCAAGTGCTAGGCTAACGGAATGGGTCATGTCAATCACATCATTCTTCTAATGATGTGATCCCACTAATCAAATGGCAACACATGTCTATGGTTTAGGAAACAAAACCATCTTTGATTAATGAGCTAGTCAAGTAGAGGCATACTAGTGACACTATGTTTGTCTATGTATTCACACATGTATTATGTTTCCGGTTAATACAATTCTAGCATGAATAATAAGCATTTATCATGAAATAAGGAAATAAATAATATCTTTATTATTGCCTCTAGGGCATATTTCCTTCACTCATCACACCCGGCTCTATCCCGTTGTCAGAGACAGAAACCTCATACACCAAACACTCTTCAAGGAGAATGCCTTCACATAGAGGAAGGGGTCGTGGAATAGGAAGACCTTCCATGACTCGTCGATATGAGCCCTTCCCTTTTGGGAAGGAGGGATACACCACCACCACATTACAAACCCCGCAATTATCATCGAATGCGGAGGCTACTACTCCAACTCCACTCTTACTGAGTTCTGTATCTGAGCCTTCTACCGAGCCTCATAGAAAAAATAATGAATATTTCTCTCTTCTAACACCTATGGCACTTCAAAATTATAATTAATCTGAATTCTCCATCTGCAGGAGTTCTTGAACTCCTTACTAGTACAAGTGACGTGTCTCCCTCTGAGGTATTACATGCACCTGCAAACCCTCTTGTCGAAAAGGTGACACTAGCAGAGGGTAGAGTAAAGAGAAGGGTGGACGAAATAGAGAAAACAAAGGGAGATGTGCTTAAACAACCCCCATCAATGTATGTATCCGTCTCAATACCATTGGAGGTTCGCTTGATCCCAGGTCAATACAAGAACTCTTGCCCTACACTTTTTTATAAGGTACCACGAGTACAACCTTACGACTATAATCCATTTCTACCCCTCTTGTTTCAATACCGAGGAAACATTGATTACTATGAAGGTTGAACCTAGAATGGTTCACTTATTAGAGCAATCAGGTATTAAACTTCAAAATTGCAGGTTACCATCACCGCCCGCCATTTGCGAGGTGTGGTGGGATCAAGCAGAAAGATTCATTAAAAAGAAGAATAAGAAAAGCCAACCGAAGTACGGTTTGGGCTATGTCCACTCAGAATCTTCTGAAAGCGAGGATGAAGAATGTGATGATAAGGACAAATTTATGTGTAATATGGTGCACATAAGTCATGACCAAGGTAAGGAAGAGCAAGAACCAACATCTGATGAGGATGATGGCAATTATATATATCAAACTTCTCATCAGTTTCGTTCATTTTATGCTGCTGCAAATGCACACTATGAAATGAGAAATGAACACTATCTTCTATCTCAGGTTCATAATGCCATGACAATTAAACAGGGAGAGGTACTTGATGCTGCTCCCGCCCCTTCACAGCTTGAAGATGGTGGGCAATGTACTATTGATAAGCTAGTTGAAATCAATCTTGGTACAGAGGAGAATCCACGTCCTACCTTTGTTAGTGCCACCCTCACTTCACAAGAAAGGGAAAGTTACCGACAATTCTTGATGGAGTTTCGGGACTACTTCGCATGGACCTACAAAGAAATGCCAGGGCTCGACCCTCGAGTCGCCACACATAAACTCGCTATTGATCCTAAGTTCAGGCCAGTAAAGCAGCATCCGCGCCGCTTTCGCCCAGAACTACAAGATGACATTATTATCGAGGTGGATAGGCTTATTGCCGCCGGATTCATAAAAGAGGTACAATACCCACGCTGGTTAGCTAATATTGTCCCTGTTATAAAAAAGAATGGACAATTGCGAATCTGTGTCGATTTTAGAGATTTAAATCGTTCTTGTCCCAAAGATGATTTTCCTATACCCATCACTGAGACGGATCCCGATGGTGAAATAAAAAGAAGGGGCGTCAGAAGAGACGCGCCGTCCCGGCGGCATCCAGAGGCAGAGGACCGGGACACGCAGAGAAAGAGAAGACGCGCCTGCAATGGCAGCGTCGAGGAGATAGGAAGGGACACGCACCCAGGAGGTCGGCCGGGAGGACACGCCCGACGGCTTCTAGCTCATGGTGGCGACACGCCCGAGATGGCGCCGAGTGCGTGAGCTTGAAGATGCGCCGGTGACAGCCGCGGGGGGCGAGGCGTCCACGGCCGTCCTCCCGGCGTGAGCGACCGCCAGATTCACGCGCGTAGGAGAAAACGCCAGTCGTCCATCATCATCAAGTTGCATGTTCCGGATGGAACGTGCACTACAACACGAGACCATCGGCGTCCTTCCTCTACGTATCAAAAGTCAGCACATATATTAATTAACCCATCTCTCTTCATGGCCTAGATCCGTCCTGGAGCACAACCGCAGCCGTCAATCATCGGTGGCGCAGGCCGGCCGGCCGTGTACGCTGTCGCGGCCTCCTCCCTTTGATCGGAGTGCGGGGGCAGCCCTGGCGATTCTTGCACACCGGACTCACTACCGGCGACGAGTGCTTGGAGTGCCGCTCATGCGCAGCCCCCGGTGCGCCCTTCACTGGCAATGACGACCTATCGGCGAGGCACCATCTACACCTCTGTCTAACACCGAGCACCCCGAAGGAGGAGGCGTCGTCTACGCCTTCGCCGATAAGGAGCACGGCCAGGGCGATGATCCATCTACATCGCCGCCACTGCAAAGCCCGTGCAAGGCGGGCGTCATCTGCATTGTCACGGACATGGCCCATCACTGGGCTTCGTTCGCGCCGACTCTTGGCTCGACAAGCAGGGCCGGTCCTGAGATTTCGGGGGCCCGGGGCGAACCAAGAATTTGGGGCCCTTTATACGCAGATTTCTCTCCAAAAAAATGAGTGAAGAGATATCAATAATCAAGGGTGATATGTACAGTTTTCTTTCGGTTCTATTAAAATAAGGATGCAAGCAGTGCAGCCGCCACAATCCGATAAACAACTCTCACAGTAAATTTTACTCTCTCCGTAAAGAAATATAAGAGCGTTTATAACCAAGCCTCTATTCCAGGGAGCTTTTTCGCCTCAAGGTTGTGCCATTTGGTTGAAAGTGACTTCTAGTGAATTTACATGTGACACGTGCTATTAATTTGGTACCAGGCGGGGTAGAAAGGCCTTGTGGATTTAGGAGTTTGATTCAAATGTTTTGAACTAGGGTGCAGCATATCTTGGTAAGTTAGTGTAAGTTTAGCGTTTTTTGGTATGCTTGCGTTTTGCTTCCCTGGTCAACTAGCGTTTTGTCTAGCGGTGGGTTGCTTTATTGCTGGGCAGGTGCATGCACGCAGTCAGTTAAACAAAGATTCATGCATGCAGTGGTGGTAGATGACCATGACACGTAATGTATGTTGATTCTTCCGTATTCTTTTGCTCTCTCCTGAAGACTCCATACGAAGCAACGAATCCCGTGCCGCCGCTTGATCGCCCCACCGCTTTGCCGCTGTATATGCCCATAAAAGGACTCTCCTCTTTCTCGACCTCACGACCTTGCCCCACCGTCGAGCTATCGACTCTCCCCCACCTCTGTATTCTCTCTGCGTGGCCGAGTTGATGGTGGACACACAGGCCATCCATGGCGTACAGAATGCGTGTGTGGAAGATACACGACCGACGGAAGAGGCTCGGCATGGTGTTCCCCAAGAGCGGGTAGGAGCTGGACGAGTCCATGAATGATGCAGACGGCGCTAGGTCCTCGAGGAGGCCGGTGACCGCGGGGACACCGGCAAGGTGCTCCGTTGATGGCACTACAAGAGCACACGACGTTGATTGCCTCGCTTCCTATCCTCGCCGTGAAATTCTCCACCGTCGTCTACTTCTCTCCTCGCTCCACCGCCGTCTGATTCTCCCCTCACTCCACCGCCGCTGCTATCCATCGCCACACCATGTTCTCGGCGTCCCTTGACGCCACGGCCGGTCTTGATGTCGTTGTCCTCTGTGCGCAGCGCCTACGGGCTCGACCCCTCGGCCATCTACAATGACGACGGCTGCAACGCACCGCCGCCGACTAAGGTCCCACTTGCGTGCTCCCCCTGTGCAGCTTCTACCGATGGACTAATCCGGTTTTCTTCCAGCTCCTCGGCTTCTCGATGCCCCAGCGTCGCCTCTTGCCTCCGACCTCTTCGAGCGTCGTCACAGTCACCGTACGGCCTCCTCCGGCGACCTCACCAGCTAGGTTTGTCGTCTACTCCGACACCAATGCCGAGCTCAATGAGTTTGGGCACCGAGACTTCCGAAACGGCGCCTCAAGGTTCGGCAACCTCTCGTGCGACTGCTACCTACGCGCGCTGGTGACTGTCGGTGGAGAATATGGCAAGCGCCCACGGCGTTGGTGCTGGTTTAAGGACAAGCTACAAAGAAACTTTGCACCTCGAGAATGCGGAGAGGTGGCCTGACCGCTCGAGCTTGCTGCTGTTTTTCCCGGGACACCACCGTCCAAGACTTCACCTATGGTCTGATGGTATGTTTTTAGTTACGACAAACTTTGCAAATCTTTATGAATTCAATTAGTTTAATTTTCTCACGGCTGAGGCACTTCACTGGCCAAATACTAGCATCTTTCTCAACGTGGAATCCACATATTACCAATTTAACTGAAGCATGGCTCAAGTTAATCAATTTAACTCTATGATGCATGATTCTAACTTCCATGGATCAACAAAGCAGCTGGACTGCCAACGTTTGCAAAATTTGTGCCGAGTGCACGAGCTCCATATGGTGATATATTGATGCAAGTTAACCAAATGAAACTGTACTGTTCGGTCAGAGTTGGGATTTAATTTGTATAATTGTGGATTTGTTTTCGAGCTTTCTGAAGTACAGCTCCCATCTAGATTTTGTTTAGATATACTTTGATTAATTGATTCTTATTTGGTACACTCGAACTATAAAGTATTGATGATTGTGGTTTTCCTTTATCATCCGGTCTATGTTTGTGATCTTGTTCTCCAAGCTTGCATTTTCTTGAACTTTGAAGTATTGATGATTGTGGTTTTTTTCTCCAATCTGGTGCTGACCTGAGTTTGTGTTGATGCAGAACTGAAGAACCGGATCCACTTCTCAAACTGCTATGCCCTACTGCTGTAAATGCCATGAGTTGTGTTTTATTTTCAGTGATAATACTTTCTTCTTTTCGTTGCAGCCTCGTGTCATAAAAGCGAGAATATTATCTTCTTTCTCATTGCAGACTTCTGTCATGAAAAGAAGCTGGAAGTACGCTGTGTTAGCTTTTTCTTAAATCTGAACACTGCAATAGTGTTGTTCACTTATTTTTACTACACTGGAGAAAGGAGTTTGTCCTTATGCTAAGAGGTAAATATGTTATTTCTAACCTTTAGTTTGATTACTGATATTTACCTTTTATTTATTTATTTTTCTTCCCTTAACTGATGGACAAGTTTTTCTTGATAACTAATGTGCCTGACTTCATGATAGAAAAGAAAGTGATGGATGAACTGATTGCATACATTAATCACTGACAAATTCACTTTATAAATTATATATACGTAGTATAAAAACTTTTAAATAGGTGTAGGCTATAAAATGATTCTGATGTGACATGCAATTTGTTTCAACGAAGTTCAGAAGTTCGACAATCAACTGAATCGTTCAGATGGCCATCGAAATTTGTGTCTTATACTAGATGATGTATTATATAATGCCTACTTTTTATCAACGGAATTCTCCAAATGACACACCATGCTTGCATATTAATTCAGTAGTATTTTTATTTTTTGATGGCCACTTAAAGAAAATAAAATCCATGGGTTACCTGGAAGGAGACCTCCGTATTTTCTGTTTGCATAGCACATGTGTTATCGTCTAATTTCCAGTTGCATAAATAGGCACAACTTGCACAAGCTTGGATATGAAAATATTTTCATGTTTGTATGATTTCTTCTCTACCAGAGTAAGGTTGTGTTATGCGAGGACAATAAATAAGAGCCAGGGACAAACTGTATCTAAGGTATGCGTGTACCTTCGCGAACCGGTGTTTTTGCATGGACAATTATATGTTGCGGTATCACGTATAACTTTGCGTGATGGTCTTAAGTTCTTCATCGAAGATCACCGTGGATGTCCGGCTTCTGTGACTAGAATTGTAGTTTACAGAGAGATGATCTCAATGTTGTAGATGATGATCGGTGTGTTATGTAATATATTAGCATGTCCCATGCATGATGGCAAAATGTACTTCTTTCCATCTTATCTTTCCTATATTAGTATTTTTATGCATGTATCGATGTCTGTTCCTTTTTAGCAGCATGAACCACACATGAAGGCAACACATGTACTCCTTTCCATCTTGTATTTCTGTGTGATTATATCAGCTCAGCTCAGACCTAACAGTACGATAGCACACCCCGTATAGACATACTATATTAATGGGCGCGGCGTGCCGCCGCGCGGGCTATGCTAGTAGAACACTGAAGGAAGTACTAATTATCTCAAAAGTCTATTTCAACTGATTTGGGCAGCAAAACACAAGAAGCGGATAGTAGTGTCGCACCACTTGCATCCCTAGTTATAAATGATAACCGCAGTAGTTCTACTGTTGCGGCAAGCAGCAAGTTTTCATGAATTTGTTGATAGATCATTTCCAAATAATATGAGGTTATTGATTCTACATTGTTGTAATATGCCTGCAATGCAACCAAATCCACCATGTAGACTAAACGCCGTGGTAAAAGGTCATTTAAAAAGGAATAGTTGTCTGTTATCTAATGGCTTTTCCAAGAAAACTCAGTCCTACAGTCAATCCGTGAGAAGAACGCCCTAGATCAAGTAGATAAGCATCGTAGAACCCTAGTTTGCTTCGCCCGCTATTCAGAATACCTTCACGGCTGCTTATGTCGTGGTACCTCTCCGTAAGGTTCCGCACACAGCCTCGGCCTTGCTGCCGCCGCCGCCGCCGCCGTTCCTAGGAGAGGATTATGAGGTGGCGGCGATTTGGCGATCAGCCAAGAGTGCAATCGGGAGGTGAGGAAACGATGAAAAGGTGCGCTCCTACCTAGCCGCCTGTTGACTTCGACTCAAAACAAACCATCGCTACGTTTTCCAGGATTAGGAAACCAAACCAGCGCTATCCTTGGACAAAACGCGATCTCCGCGATCTCCGTTAATTGATCGTTCTCGTGCCACTACTTGGATAAGGCCCGATGGTTTTTATCTTTATTATTTGGCCGAACACGCAATAGCAGGCTGCAAGCTACGCAGTTGAGCAGAGTAGTCGGGGGCCCCTTTGTACTCGGGGGCCCGGGGCGGCCGCCCGTCCGCCCCCCCTCAGGACCGGCCATGTCGACAAGGCTGCTGGCTAGCCCGACAAGCTTGTTGATACCGCCCAAGTCTACTCCAACATCCACACCGCCACACATCATCAACACCGGCCTAGCGCCGGTGAGGCGAAGCTATACTCCACCGACATGTCTTTCTCCGATGAAGCAAACTTCTACTTGATATGCCGACGAGGCAATGTCAAGCCATCCAGTCCGACACCGACAAGGCGGACATCACTAGGCCAGGCACCGACGAGGCGAAGGCCGCCCACATCTTCATCATCGGACGTGGACATGGCGGAGGGTTATGGCTAAGCATAGCCGGAGCGATGGGCATATCGCTCTCCCCTCCCACATTGTCTGCACGTCTTGTCTTCTCCGTGAGGATGGAGTAGATGCCTATAACTCAGATTTTTTTTCACCGAGTCTATTCCCTACTGCTTCGGCGGGGGGCATTTGTTTGATGAATTTTTGTACGCACTAAGACTATATTATTTGTATAAGCCAGGGTGGACCGGCATACAAATAAATACGAGCGTATATGTGAAAAAATATATATAACTTTGATTTATGGAAGTGCCACCCTGTGACGTGTGGGTCCCGCGTGCCAATAAATTCAAAAAAAGGGAACATATCAAATATTGTACTCTACTTGTAGAGTTCACCATGTAGATTACAATGATGCAAATAGTTTGATGGTTTGCATTTTGATTTAAGAGAAAAGATCATCAGAAGAGAGAAATATGCATGTACAAAGCTAGCCAAGTTGATAGTTGATGTGCACCACGTTGGAGGCATATTATTTCCTTTCAATATTCTATCTGCACAGGAGACGAAGTACTAATGCACTTTGACTTCTACACATGGTCCCAGGGCCCACGCGTCATTGTTTAGTTCCCCTACTGGTTTAAAAAATAAGAGCTAGCTGCCGGATCGGGTTAGCACCATTTTTTTAAGTAGTCAGCTGCGATACGTACGACTTATATCAAAGAATTGCTGCGCACGCAGGTGAGCCTATCTGGATAAAGTTTATCTTGGTTTAAACAAAAATACACGGTTGCAACCAACCGACTATGTCGATGCCTATATAAAGCGAGAGGCCAGCCCTCGTTCAGAGAGGAGAGGCAGGTACAAACACATCCACGCCGACAGGCTCCACGCACACCAGCCAAAGCTCTCGCCCTCAAGCACGCCGCCAACTCCACGCCTCTTTTTTCCCCTTCTCAATCTTCACCGTAAAAGTTTCGTCGACCGCGGACGACGCCGAAACTTCATCAGCATGTTGATCTTTGCAACAACCGTTGGCCTTGATGGTAAGTTATAAGATCTGATCGCATCAATGAGCTTTGTGTGATGGAAGAAGAATGATGTCTACTTGGCTATTCCATAAATCTTTATCATGGCACGACCGCCTCATCAAAGTCGACCATGTAAAAATATACAACCATGACACGACCGCCTCATCAAAGTCGCCCATGTAAACTATACAACCATGGCACGACTGCCTCATCAACCTCGCCCATGCGGAAATTTACATCCATGGAACGAACGCCTCATCAAAGTCGTCCATGTAAAAATATACAACCATGGCACATATACAACCATGGCACGACCGCCTCACCAACGTCGCCCATGCGGAAACCTACGACCATGGCACGACCGCCTCATCAAAGTCGTCCATGTAAAAATATACAACCATGGCATGACCGCCTCACCAACGTCGCCCATGCGGAAACCTACGACCATGGCACGATCGCTTCGTCAACGTCGCCCATGCGGAGTAGATGAAAATCCTCACAAAAATACATCATCGATTGCTTCATCTATATCGGCGGTGTGCAACCCCTGATTATTAAAATAAAGGAGAAAAGACATGCTCTATCAATAGTCTATCTCAAATCTATGGCCTAATCTCCATGAGGTTATGGTCAAATCCTTCATACCCATCTCATGTCTAGTGCCGACAAGGCTAGACAAAATCATGTCCAAGTGCCAACACGGCCAGGTCACTATATTCCATTAACATGTCACAATCCCAATCGGGATCGGACACTTCGTTGCTGGGCACCGACGAGGCGAAACAACATACACATGTCCATGTTCGATGAATTCTTGGGTACATGACTGGGCACCGACAAGGCAAAGGTCACCATCTTCATCAACAAATTCTGTTCTAAATACCGACATGGCGATGGCATATCGTGACTGGGTTCAGGCAAAACAAAGCCACCCGCACCTACGTATCACCACCATCTACATCTTTTCTCCAAACATCAGACATGCATTATGGATGAGCAAATTTCACGACGACGACCGCGCGCAGCTCAATCGGAGGTTTTCTGTAGGCTTGACCTGCAGATGTAATTAACCGGACGCTTTGCAAAAGCAACGGGAATCAGCGGACTACACGCAATCTTTCCAAGTCAGATACTCCTTAAGCATAGTCGCAGAAGGCAAAATAGGCCAACTCCAATGGGAGCATGTAACATTCATGTATTTGTAGTTGTACGATGATGAATAAAATACAGAGTTCCCATAATTTATTTCCGCGTTTGTCATGTATTTTTGTTTTCAAAACAGGGTGAAAACTTGGTTTCGGCTACTGCCAAGGCCGGCAGTGGTAGCGCTATTTGCGTCGTTCCCTTCTTGAAGGCATCACCGTGGAGAAGTTCAAGGCCACTCTCTGCTACCTCTGGGGCAAACCCTAGACCAGTAGATGGGATGACGGTGGCGCTCTGGTGTTGTTTCCCCCTTGGGGGCTCATTCTTGGAGGTACACACGGGCTCGGGGGACCAGAGGACGGCTTCTTTGCTGGAGCGGTGCTTCAACACATTGATGGCGGATCTCGGCGGCATGGCGCTATGGAGACTCGGCATCCAATGCGCGGAGATGGACTCGCGCAGGAGGAGGATGTTGTCTGCGTCATGGTGGCGTCAATGGCAGAGAGGCCTGGCAAAGTCGGTGCATTAGTTTCTGCTTCTAAGATGGATAGGTGGAAGATGACGGCGACGACACAGAGAGTGCGTCGGACCAGCTTGTGCCCCAAACCTAGTATGTGGCTTGGTTGGGGCCTCTGCTCTAGATGTTAGGCATTTGTGCGATGTCTATTTGGTATTAGGCTCGGACTATCGGCACTCCTTCATCAGGTAGATAGGAGTAGCAACAATTGTTGCTTAGATGATGGCTTCAAACTACCTGATGTACTATTTTGTAAGGTCTTTATGAATAATTAATAAAATGGCTGCATGCATTGCTCAGGCTGGGGTAGTCCTCTTTTTCAAAAAATAAAAATAAATGGCCACTTGTGAGATGAAGCTCTTGGTGAACATGCTCTCGCACTCTCGCTCCTGTCATTCTCCTCCATCCTCCCGAATCGTTTTTCCTCTCCCCCAACCCTAGACAACAAAAAACTGGGTGGTGCATGGTCCGACGGCTGGATGGAAGTGGAGCTGGGTGAGTTCTACAATGAGGAAGGCTACGATGAGGATGTATCTGTCAGTTTAACGGAGGCAACCTTGACCAAGAAGTATGGCCTTATTCTGATGGGCGTGGAGTTTAGAAATAAGTTACAAAAGCCAACGAGGTTGTAGGGGATCATTAAAAAATCTCGGAGCTAAGAAAAGATATCGTTTCTGCAGTTTTGGTAACATTAATTAAAGAGGTCGAGACCACTAGGCATCAGAGAGGAAGCACTATAAATTGGGATAACTGCTGCCATATGTTTTATCCTGAAAATATGTCTAATGTCAAGCCGGTTTGTACCGTGTACATAGCTGACAAAAAGGATAAAGGAAATATAAATGTAATGCAAATATCTTGAATGAAATGTAGGATAACATTTCACCTTGGCAGGAAAATTTTGAGCTTGTTCAGGCAACGGCCAGGCCCTGTGTTGGCACTTATTCAACTCTCCGACTCTGCCATGGTCTAGGCTTCCTGCATATGAGCACAATTTCTGAATGATCAAATCACGCGACGAGAACATTGGGGAGTAGAGAGATCGATCGAGAGCCGCGCGTGATTGAGACACTAACCACTTGCGAGATGAAGCTCCTGGTGCACATGGTCTCACACTCTCACTCCCCTCATTTGCCGACATCTTCCAAATCTTTTTCCTCTCCCCCCAACCGACATGTTGTCTTGGATGGCGAAAAACTGAGTGGTGCATGGTCCAGGGTGAAATAGCCCACTTATCCCTCCAACGGGTTTAATTCACTTGGGCCTTCATCCTTTTTTCTTCTTCTGTTAACTACTCCTTCTTTTACTTGTTTACCATGACTAGGTGGTCAGATTTGTAGTGACTTGCATATGAGTAGAATATTTTTCCAAAACAACTATTGTGAAGATCATATTGAACTAAGGCTTACCCTATGTCTCTACTCTTGCCTAGTTATTCAAGTGTGTGGATAACACTAACGTCAGTGGTCAATATTGAATTACATGAACTAGCTAACTTATCCAAATGTCTAAACTAATGGGCAAGAACGAGCAATATATTAGTCCCTCCGTTCCTAAATATTTGTCTTTCTAGAGATTTCAACAAGTGACTACATATGGAGCAAAATGAGTGAATTTACACTCTAAAATATGTCTACATACATCCGTATGTGGTAGTCCATTTGAAATGTCTAGAAAGACAAATATTTAGGAACGGAGGGAGTACAACACTTCCTCTCATGCCTAAGCTGCTCGAAGCCATAGACGTGGGATCATTGTAGGTTGCAACAACATTTATTAAATAATGCATTAGCCGGGTCTTAAAATCGAGACATCTTAGCATTCATATCATATTGAGTTACATGCTCCAGCTAGTTCATTCAAATGTCTGAACTTGTAAAAAAGAGTGAGCAATATATTTTAAGAGTCAAAAGACTATGCTCTGGGTAACTCTTCTGAAGGAAAGTATGTACGTGCAAATCCTACAAGTGGGCATCTCTGGCATGAATCAGCTATGTGAATAAATAATTTAATGATGTCATCCACACCCTTTTTTGAAAAAAAAAATCAGCACTATGAACTTAATAGCTTAAGCAACGAAGAACTATATAGGATATAGTGGTGGATTATGGAATACACAACCGACCAACTTAAAAAGACTCATCTCCCTTGACTGGCTGTGCATCCTCCATGTATTTCAAAAAGAAGGTGATTGCAACTCTAGATATGCTTATCAATTGTCTTATGCATTGTAAATTATCGATTTATAGAAATCCGGGCACTTTTCCTAGCCATTCCAGCTTGCAAGATACACCAAAGGTTGACTCTTATGACATGATAACATTTTGTGTGCTACAAATGTTGAACAATCGCAGCCAAACACATGCCGGCTTGCTTGTTCTTTTAGGGCAACTCCAACAGGCAAACCCAAACATATAGAAATTTTGTCCACCTTTTGTCCGTTTAGCTGGCCACGGACACCAAATAAAGTCATTTACATGAATTAAATTAAGAAAACACAACTAGAAATTAAATAAACACTAGATCTAACTAGGCTGGCTGCCGGAGCACGCGCGCGCGGTGGCGCTGGAGCCTACTGCCCATCCTCTTCGTCGACGAGGTCGATAAAGGTTGGAGGCGACCATGGCCATGTAGTGTGGGTAGTGGTGGTGGCCCTACCACCGGTGCACGCGGTGGCGCTGGAGCCTACTGCCCATCCTCTTCGTCGACGAGGTCGATAAAGGTTGGAGGCGACCATGGCCATGTAGTGTGGGTGGTGGTGGTGGCCCTACCGCCGGTGCGCGTGGTGTCATAGATGGTGCCTCCTGCTTCTCGTCCGCGGGCTCCTCCTCTGGCTCTGGCGTCGCTGGCAACGTGGAACTCCATGTCCACCTCTGCCCCAATAGTGGTAGTAGTGGCCACGGCTCCGGCTCCAGCTCCAAAGTGGGGACGGGCACGGTGGCATTCATCACTGATGCGTGGAGCGCTAGGGGTAGGTCAGGCCAAAGCGTGAGCTCATCCAACATGGGGGCCTCGAGGGACTGCTTGAGCGCGTTGTCCTCGGCCTCCTCCTCCTTCACCATAGGAAGCCATGACTGCTCGAGCATTGGAGCACTAGCGTGAGGTGGCATTGGACCATGCGCATGTGCGAAACACGAGTGGCGGCGCTGGTCATGCTCACCGGCGAACCATGTGTCCTAATAGGGGGACTCCTCGGCGAAAATCAGATCATTGAGGAGGTCGTCCGGAAGTACTGGTGGTGGTTCTCGGCTGCCCGTGCGCGACCAGAGGCTGGATTGGCTGGTATAGGAACCCTTTCTGGGTTCAAGTGCCAGCCGTTCAGTAGGTGCACATCGGGCGGGGCACTAGGTTGGCCGCCTCCAAGTACATGCGGTCCAGCCACAGCAGCAGAGCCCTCGGCGGCGTCAAGGTGAACGGGGCCGTGTAGCGCCGCCCGGAGGAGGAGCCGATCTCGTGGTTGTGCTCCCTTGGAGTCCACTTCCACAACATTGCGACAATGGTGGGCTAGGGTTACTGTTGGCCGGGAGGGGGGGGGGGTGGTGGTGGGCAAAGTGGGCGCCTTCCCCCATCCCCACACGTGTGACATTTAGAAGTACTAGGAGCTGGTCGTTGGGTGGCTGGCGCGTGGGCCCAGGATGGACAACAAGCGGACGTGCGATGCGTCTGTCTCCTATCCACGAGGACGCAAAACAAAAGTCAAATTTGGGTTGGAAATGAGACCGCGCGGACACGAAACGTGAAATGAGTCGCCATGTTGGACCGTGGTTTCTATCCACGCGGTCAAAAACTGACATGAGCGGACGAAATGCATTGGAGTTGCCCATAGAGTAGACTTTTGTTGTTGTTCAGTCTCACGAAGAACAAATCTTGGGAAATCTACCTAGTTATAGATTTGTTGACAAGGTAACAAATGTAATCATGGAAACTTTCACGTCTCAGGGGTAAGATTTGGCTAATGTGGTTGTAGATGCTCTTACGCTTTGGACATGCAGGGGATTATATATACGCGCACACGCATACTCTATCCCTACGAGTACCTCTGAGAGACCGAGCCGGCATAAAAAATACTGAAATAAATTTTAAAAAATGCGAACACCGGGACTTAACTTGGTGGGCTGAGAATACACTGCCCTTCTAACCATACAACCACAGGTTGGTCCACCAATGTCATAGAATGTTTGAAATGTAATATAGTATACACATAAAGAAATCAGTGACACACTACTAATAAAATGTAACATATAATACGTGAAACAGAAACAATTTTGTATTATTTCAAAGACAAACAAATGCAACAACATACACATGAACAAATCAACTACACGCTACAGCTCGCTTGACTATCATTTATTTAGTAATGATACAGACGATTTTTTGTTGAGAAACTGATACAGAGTTGCCGAGAGCGAACCCATGGTGGAATTGTCTGACCTACTCCTCCTGCATGTTATGACTGAGATCTTTTGTCAAGAAAAAAAGAGTAAGAACATCTACAACTGGATTTAACAAATCACGCACATTAAACGTTCGCGGACGTGTCCGACCACTGTCCGGGCATGTTCGTTTTAAGCCCATATTTGTTCGTGCATGGAGCCACGGTCCTCATTTTCTCTTTGTACGCCCGGTCACTTGCATGTGGCTGGAGAAAATGAAGAGAGAGAAAGAAAAGAAAGAATAAAAAAGAGAAAATATGGTCCAAGGTGTGCCACAACCTACGTGGCGGACTAAGCCGGCGCATCCGCGTGCCCTCATATCCTCTTCATATTTGATCTCAATATGAGGGTTTGCAGACAAACTGGACGTATAGGGATGATATAAAGGATCTAGTTAGGTTATTTTTTTCCTTCTTAATTCGGTCACTGACTGGGTGCGCCCACAAATGTTTGAGGAGGATTTGAGGGATCGGCTATAGATGCTCTAAGGCCACGTTCTAGTGTTGTGGAATCAATCAAGTTGATATCCTTAAAGATCGAGTTGGCAACGACCGTTTGGTTACCGGAAATCATGAGTTCATGGCGACTCCCGGTAAAATTCACAGACCAGTTAAAAAGCCAAGCTACTTATGCTGACCAATCAGATGCAAACCCTGGCAGCTACAGAGCAAATCAATAGCTGGCCGGCTATCTCTATCACTGAAAATATGTGTTTGCTCGTGGACAAGGAAGGAGACACTCTCTTCCCTTGTCCGAAACGCTCCTAGTTGTCGTGTTCCGGTCGTAGCCGGTCTCGGCAGCCGGAAACTTGGCATTCTTATTTAGGTCCGGTGATTTGAAACATTATCTCCCCGAGCAGGCATGCGGGCTGATGCTCCTTTTAGGTCAGTTATACACTTGGAAGCTAGCAAAGGTAGGCCAACGCTGGCTTGCTTTGCCATGGTACCATGCTAAAACACCCTCTATTAACAAGTACTCCCTCCATTTCTTTTTACTCCGCGTATAAGTTTTGGTCAAAGTCAAATTACACAATGTTTGACCAAATTTACATTAAAAAATATAAACATCTACAATACTTAAACTATATAATATGAAAATACGTTTTATGATGCATCTGCAAATGTTGATTTCATATTGTGAATGTTGATATTTTTTAATATAACATTAGTCAAACTATGCAAAGCTTAACTTTGACCAAACTTTATATGCAGACTAAAAAGAAATGGAGGGAGTACTCCTAGTGCTACTTACTGTATGTTTGGTTTGGGAACGAAGTGTAATGAAATGTAATAATTCCATTCCATCAGAATGGGTCGGTTCTGTTCCTGTGTTTGGTTTAGAACAATAGGTGGAATGAAATGGTTATGTTCTAGTGTTTGGTTGAAGAGATGAAATAGAATGGATTTGGTTCTTCACCTCTTGAGATTATTTTCAACAACCATGATTGACCATCAACATATAACCCTCTCTTTATGTAAAATTTGTACTCAAAACAACTTTTCTGAAAATAGACAACAAAACTTGTCCCCAATTTCAACAGAGCACACAGATGTAGCTCAATCAAGCTGAGTAATCTATTTTCTCTATTTTCCTCAACAAAGAACAAAACTGATGCTAGATCTGCTGCTGGTGCTTCAAAGTTGACACCACAGATGCTATTACTGGCACTACTAAAAAGTATCATCATCTACCATGTAAGCTTAGATTGCTTGCCTGATTCGTAGCCTTTAGCAGTAGAGGCAGATGAACTCTAGATTAGAAGTAGTCATAGAAGTCGAAGTTGAATGGATCAAACAATTCGTGAGCTGCTCTCGTGGTCTGGTGAGTGGGTTGGGGAGCGGGGCTCCACCCCCTTGTCAGCGCTGTAGGGGAGCAGGTCGCCACCATGCCCGACGCATTCCCCCGACGTCCAGATCTTTGACTGCGCGGTCTCCTTCGCTGGTTGCTCCGCGGGTTCCTGCCATGGGCGCCGTCTTTTGGCGGCGGATCTGGGAGCACTCAGATCTGATCGGCGATGGAGGCTGCTGACTGGGGAGTGGCCGGTGGCCCTGCAGGACAGAAGTGGTGATGCAACTGGTTGCCAGGCTCCGCCGGTGCGGTGTGGCAGGGTCGCCATGAGCATATGGCCAGGGTGTGGAGGCGCGAGGTGAAGCGATGGTGACTGGAGCACCGGCGACACTGAGGTGCTGTGGGTGGTAAAGTTCTGATACACATGATGCTAGATGAAGGTTCATCGAGCAGATCTGGGTGAAAGCCCTGCTCTCGGCTAGGTGCCAAGGCCGGCAATGGCGGCACTTTTCTCTGTCGTATCCTTCCTGAAGGCATCGCCGTGGAGAAGCTCAAGACCTCAATCCACTACCTCCGGGGGAAACCCTAGCCCTCTAGGGGGCGTCATTCTTGGAGGTTGCATTTCTGCTGGAGGGACCAGTGGAAGGCGTCTTTGGTGGAGCGGTACTTCATCTTACGCAATGATGGCGGCGGATCTCGGCAGCATGGCGCAGTGGAGACTCGGCGTCCGATGCGCGGAGATGGACTCGCGCAGGAGGAGGACACTGTCTGGCGTCATGGTGGCATCGATGGCAGAGAGGCCTAGTAAGGTTGATACATCAGGTCTGCTCTGAGGATGGATCGATCGAAGATGGAGGTGACGGCCCTTGCAGCGTGCCGTGCTCACTGGGAGTGTGCCGGACCGGTATGTGACCCAGTCTAGGCAGTGGCTTGGATGGGGCATCCGACTTTAGATGTTAGGTTTTGGTGTGATGTCTGTATGGTATTAGGTTCGGACATTCGGCACCCCTTCATCAAGGGATAAGAGTAGCAACAGGCATTGCCAAGATGATGGCTTTAGACTTGTTGATGTATTACCTTGTAAGGTCTTCGGGAATAATTAATAATATGGCCGCATGCATCGTCCAGATGCAGAGGCCGTGGGGTACACCCTCCTTTTCTAAAAAAATTTCGATTAGATATTGAATGGAACAAGGACATGTTTGGTTGGGGCAGATTCAAATTACGCAACCTATCTATTAGAAATTGCACGCATGCAAAAGAAAAACACACAAAGGGCTCACGAGTTGATTTTTTGGAAAGGCCTTCTAGCTTTATATATGTCTGTGCTTCCAATGGCTGTCGAAGACTTGGGCTACCATTTGATTCCCTTGAGTGGGCTCTTTGTAAAGTCGGTGACCTTGCTGATGTTGGTCTCGTGCTTTGATCTGCTCCTCGTATACATGGTAATGTCCTGTTGTGATGTCCACATGATGGTTGTGAGTGTGTACACATATCGATGCAAGATGCTTCGGCTTGCAGCAAAGACTTCTTCATGGAAAGTGGGGGGAGCAGTACAAGATGAGTCAAGTTTTGTGATGCCTTTGAGCACAAGGTCTCGAACTCCGGAGAGAGAAATCTTGGTCTGGCCTGCTTTTCTTTTACCTTTCAATGGTAGTGGTTCACATCATCTTCCTGTTGGAGGCATTATCTAGAGTTTACTCGGACTCCCTCTTCGGGGTGAATACGCATGATCTAGCCCCAATGGGTGGATGTAGAGACATCGACGCTTGCAACATCGTTCGTGGAGGAATGGTTGTCGAAGCACTTTTCCCATAGTCGTTCTATCATCGATGGTGGTTGATGTTGATAGTTGTTGATCCATTCTTGAATTTGCTTCTGTAGGACATTTGAAGGGCGCATGTTTTTATATTAATTTTGCTTGTGTGTGTGTGGGGGGGGGGGCAAGTGTGCATCCTATCCATGCAAAAGATAAGGTGTGTACTCATTTTGATATATTCTCTTGAGGCGACATTATGAGTCAATAAAATGTGCCTTCATATTTTATTTAAACAACCACTAGGTTAGTTTTCTCCGCAATACTACAGAAGCACCAGATTAAGAGAAATAGTTTGCTCAAAATATTATCTCAAGTTTATAGACATAAAATTTTCTAAGTGGAATGAAATACATGTCATGTAGAGACATCCAAGTGGGTGATCAAGCGGTTCTTCTCTCTTGCCGACGTCACTTACCGGCACAGCCCGCCTCTAGTGGTCTTGTGGACCTTGGAGGTGCGATGGACCCTAGTCCCTCTTTGGTTGGAGGGTTACCATCGAATCCGAGCAGGGGCCGGCAGTGCCTTTGCTTCGAATGAGATCATTCCTGCTCTGTCTCACACTAGCGCCAGCGGATGGCATGTGAAGTTTTGTCTCACGACTAGGTGTTTGGATTCATTGGGTTGTTCTGGAGCAGTCAACATACATGTGTTGATTCGAGCGACAACAATGGTGATCGTGGTGGAAGCTTTGACATTTGCATTTAGGGCGGTGGTCACTCTAGTGATTGCTTTCGGTTCTTGGAAATGATATTCTTCCTCCTCGGTGGTTGAGGGTGGTGGATCTTGGGGTTGTGATGCTCGAGATGTTTCTCGGGGGCCATAGGTTGTTTATGACTCCGGCAATTGCTTTGGCCCTGGATGTTGATCTGATAGTATTAATGACTTCTGGTCCGCACTGAGAAAATGTAGTCTGGCTCTAGCAGGAATGGAGCAGGAATGGTGTGCCTTCTACTCGTTTGGTTGGTTGAAGACTGATGGCTCTATAGGGGCTGGCTTGTAATTTTATCTTTTGTAGGGGTGTTTTATATCATTCTAGAGGTCATTATATTGAGTTGAGTGCTTTGTTGCACAAAAGAACATTTACAGAAATACGACCATACAACCACAACCCCAACAAATCCAGCAGCGAAGTTCACATATACTCCCTTCGTCCCAAACTATAAGATGCATCAATTCTTGAAATTTAAACATATGTATGTTTGACCAAGATTATAAAATAAAATATTAACATATGCAATACAAAACAATGAAAATACTTTTCATGATGGGTCTAACAATATAGATTTGCTATTATAGTATGATCTCATTATAATTGAAAGAAGAAGAAAATTAGTATGTGTTTGATGTAATTTTATCTTTTCTAGTTTTTTGTCTTGTTATCTTTTCATTGTACTGGCTAATGTTTTTCGGGTTAATTTTACATAAGATGTCCTTTTTGTCATATTTTCTCAAAAAATGCAACATTTCTATTTATCCCACCATGGGGAGCCCACTCATCGGTGTTATTCACATTTTTTGACCAAATAAAAACTTATCCTTTCCCCATTTTTAGTCTTTGGCATATTTTAGTTAACTTAGCACAAGTCAAGCAATCTTAACACAATTCAAGCAAGCATGCAAAGAGTATATGAGCAGCGGAAAGTAAAGCATGTAACTTGCAAGAATGTAAAGGGAAGGGTTTGGAGAATTCAAACACAATAGGAGACACGGATGTCTTTGTCGTGGTTCCGATAGGTGGTGCTATCGTACATCCACGTTTATGGAGACTTCAAACCACGAAGGGTAACGGTTGCGCGAGTCCACGGAGGGCTCCACCCACGAAGGGTCCAGGAAGAAGCAACCTTGTCTATCCCACCATAGCCGTCGCCCACGAAGGACTTGCCTCACTAGCGGTAGATCTTCACAAAGTAGGCGATCTCCTTGCCCTCACAAACTCCTTGGCTCAACTCCACAATCTTGTCGGAGGCTCCCAAGTGACACCTAGCCAATCTAGGAGACACCACTCTTCAAGAAGTAACAAATGGTGTGTTGATGATGAACTTCTTGCTCTTGTGCTTCAAATGATAGTCTCCCCAACACTCAACTCTCTCTCACGGGATTTGGATTTGGTGGAAAGAAGATTTGAGTGGAAAGCAACTTCAGGAAGGCTAGAGATCAAGATTCATATGGTAGGAATGGAATATCTTGGCCTCAACACAAGTGTAGGTGGTTCTCTCTCAGAAAATGCAAGTTGGAAGTGTAGGTTCGTAATGATGGCTCTCTCCATGAATGAAGAGGAGGTGGAGGGGTATATATAGCCTCCACACAAAATCTAACCGTTACACACAACTTGCCAAACTCGGTGGGACCGAATTGTCACACCCTAGCTAGTTCATGCATTAGAGTGTTGCATCATGTCTATTCTATTCAACAGAAACCTGAAATGGGGATGACAGAACCCCCAGCCCCCTCTGAATCCAACTAGGGTTTACTAAAAATATTTTCAATGAACCTGAAATGCCCTTCTAAAATGTCCATCATTTTTGTCTTGGTTCAGAACCTCTGCCAAAAGTGGTGCACAATTTTCTAGGTCATCCTAAGTTCTTTGAATTAAATCATAAGTATTTGAATTTGGGCATTTAAAATTTATAAAATATTTTAAATGTTCAAATAATCCTAAACTAAAATGTTCCATCTTGTTTATATTTTAAACAGTGGGCATGAGCAGTTTGGGGATTTTTGGAGTTGCTTAGTTATTTTTAGAAATCCACAAAGCTAGAGAAATAAATAGAAAACAAAAATATAAAAGAGAGAGAGGGAACTAACCTGGCAGCCCACCAGCCAGCCCACCTAGCCGGCCCAGCCCAGCCACCGCTCCAGCGAGCTGCTTGGCTTCGCCAGACAGGCAGGCAAGTGCTCGACGTCGGCACCAGAGCGTGCCACGCAGCTGCCCGCCGCTCTGCTTGCTCCTCTCGCCGTTCTGCCGCCCTGGGTCGATCACCCACTCCTCCCTCGAGCTCACAGACACGTCCCCTCCTCCCCAGCTCCTCTCCCTCGCTCTCCCGCACCATGGCCGACGCAACCGCCGCCACACCGCCGCCGTAGTCGCGCTCTCCGTCGTCCCTACGCCGCGCCACCGTGTCCAGGAGCTTCGCCGCCCTCCGTTCCTTCGAGCAAGCCGAGCCCCGAGCGCTCACTTGCCCCGAAGCCATTGCACCGACCTCGTTCGACCTCACCATCGCCGGAGATCCCCTTCGCTGTCGCCGCCGCACCAGCTCATCTCCGACCGCGCCGTCAGCTCCCTCAAGACCGCCGTGAGCCTGGCTATCTCCTCCCCCTTTCCTTTCTCGCTCTCGTGCACCATAGCGAGCGCACGGAGCTTCACCGCACGCGCCGCCGCCGAGCTCGTCGTTGACGTGTCTCCGGCCAACCCACCATGTCTAACGCACTCACCGCAGCCCCAGGAGCCCAACGCACCTCACCACGAGCCTCGCCGTGTTCCATAGCCTCGGATTCGTCCTCACCCGACTCCGGCGACCGCCAAAGTCATCGCCGGCGATGTTTCCGGCCACCCCGAGCTCAACCACCACCACCAAGAGCTGCGGCTCATTCCCAGCTACACGTAGATGCTCTCCGCCACCCATTTGGTCGCCGGAATGCACAAATGCACTTCCACCGCCGCATCTGGCCTCGCCGGTGGCTAAACGCCGGCGTGTTTGACCCTTGACTTTGACCAGGGTGGGCCCAGGTTGACTCCCCTGAGTCTATGACAAGTGGGGCCCATTCTGCTAATTAACCCAGTTTAGATTTAACTAAATTTAGTTAGTATAATTAACTACTGACATGCGGGACCCACTGGTCAGTTTGACCTGGACCAGCTCCGTTGACCACTGACGTCATCCTGACGTATTGCTAACGCAGTAAGTTATTTACTGGAATTATTTCTACACAGGAAATTCCAGAAAATACTACAAACTTCAAAAAAAATCATAGAAATTAATCTATAGCTCCAAATGCAAAGTGTTATATATGAAAAATGATCAGAAAAATCCAATCTATCCATCTGTACTGTTTTCATGCATGTTTAATCAAGTTAACCTGTTGTTTAGCACAGAACAAGATAAAGCACTTAAAAGGGCCACTTATGAGTTTGAATCTTGAATCTTTGGTTCAAATTAGTTCAAACCCATCTAGTCTTAGTTGCATTAGCCCAATACACTCATTTTGCCATGTCTCATGCATTCATCATATTGTTGCATATTGTTTGGTGATGATTGTGTATCGGTGCTCTCTGCGGCAGGTCCTGCCCCTGAGGAGTACCGTGATTACCCCAACGAAGAACAATACCAGTGCACCGACCCATCAGGCAAGCAACCAACCATTTGATCATATCGATACAATCCCATGTTCTCGCTTCTGCTCTCTTTTACTGCATTAAGACAACGCGATTCAAACTGCTGTGTGCTGCGGTAGTTGAACCCATTTCCTCTGCATGACCTGTCATTGCCACAGTAACTAGATGAAACCCACTAGCATGTGTAGGAGTTGATTGAGCCATATGAATGTGTTGTTCCTACCTTGCTATGCCTGCTATGCTTAGAGTCGTGTCAGGTCTGGTTCATCTGGGTGATGGGCTAGAGTGAAATGATCGTGTCAGTATGAGAGTAATGTGTTGAACACGATTTGGTAAAGGTATCGATGAGAGGCCATGTAGGAGTACATGGTGGGTTGTTTCATTGAAGCCGTCCTTAAGCACTGAGATCTGTATGTGTGATTTAAGAATCAGCTACTACCATACATTGGGCCTGAAATATGACCCCGCCGACTTCTTATTCACCCTAGTCCTCTGTCCGGGAGTTGCAAGTAGTTTACGGTGTTTGTAGCCTCTTCGAGGCCGTGGACAGCGCTGACCGTGGGGTGGGCTGTGATGCGGTAGGTACGTGGCAAGGTGTACCGGATGCCCGTTAGGTATCTCGGGAACCCTGTTCACATCGTTCGGGGCCGTATGTGGAAACCTCGGCCAGACTCCCTGCGGATGGAACCTGAATAGGCGATAAACCTGGACTCACTACAACAGGAACCCCCCTTCAGCAACGCATCGATGCGTTGGCGTATGTTCCTATATGCGTTGCTATGGCCTACACCAACGGATTTTTAAGCGTTGTTGTTGGTGGGGTTGGAAGGGCCTACAACAACGTATATAGATTCGTTGGTAAACAACGTGTATAAACGTTGTAAGATAGCAACGTATATAGTTACAATCTAACAACACTTCATATGCGTTGGTGGCTACCCTGCACAAAAGGATTTTCAAATGGACAGATACCTTTCTGGAAGGGTCTATAACAAATCATTGCAACTACCAGAAGCTTTCTAGATAGCAAGAACAATGAATGGTATTTCCAACATAATTAGGTCAATGCTGATAGTGCATAAAAACACACAATACAACGAACAAAAAGGTATCATATATTATATTATATCAAATATGTTTCATTATAAAGAATACGGTCAAAAGTTACAAGATGTGAAACTATCTACTAGTAGTGGCCTAATTCTCGATCTTGCAGCCAACTTCTCTATTACTCTAAAACATAGTCTGAAACATTGACCATGAAAATCACATTCTAATTGTTTATTAGCAGCCCCACTCCCGACCTTAGAATCAACATTTGAGCCATATATCATCCATTCATCTTGTCAATCTACAACAATGAAAAAAATGAGATGAGTAACTAACAGTAGAGAAAAGCAGGTAAACAGATAAGTAGTAAAGTTTAAAGGAGTAGCACCTTACAAAGGATAAAGACCATGACATCAGTAGTTCTATACGCAGAAAAAGAGCCAACATCTGACAAACACTTTGATCATTGTGTTTTCTTATGAACAAACTTGCTATATGTCAAACCTTGAAAAGAACATACTAAGTAAGAAACAAGTTACCTCTCTTGAATAAAATCATTTGCTGACATACCACACGTCTTTTGTTTCCTAAGAAAATTTGTTGTGGTCCAGAAAATACAAGTAGATGCAAGATTTCAACAATTTAAAAACACTTCAAATAAAATAATGAACACCAGGATGATGACATTATATTTCTCCTAATTGTCCTGCACAAGTCTTGAATATCCACCGCTTATCTAAATAAGAATCTGCGTAAACCAACACATGCTCATTTACTAAATTAACCAAGTTCTACAATAAGTGAGTACAGGGAAAATATGGCTTATATTTATTTATATGAAACGAAGACAAATTGTACAGAATAGTGAAACTTCAGTAACTCAGATCTCTTCTTTGTGGAGGCTATGTCAAAGAAAAATCATGCAGTTGCGTCCTCTTTCTACAGAAGCTTCACTAGCTATATATGTCACGGTCGTTCACTACAAATAAATACCCTTGTCATCATAAAAAGTTGATTTGTAACAGTCAGCCAGGGAAAGGAAAATATTTTAATAAGATCAACTTGTCTACGTGCATGTGTATATAGTAAAGAGCTCAGAATTAGTGTACATGCAAATTTGGTACTATGTATTCTCCATCAATCCGCTTGGTACAACACGAACCCCTTTCAGCAATACATAAGTAGCAATGGTAAATAAGATGAGCTGTTAACGTTGACATTTACAGAACTCTGAGGGCAGCTGAAATGAAAAAAAAGTAAGAATTCATAAGGGCGTCTACAATGGGGGCGCTTACATAGGCGCTAGGGATTTAAATCACAGCTATTTTCACGGCACCGACCAAATTCCTGAGCGCCCGATGCCACACCTGGTGCCAGACGCTAAGGCGATTTGTGTGACGTAATAAGCGCCCGGTTGCGCACTTACGCATTGCAAGCTAGCCTCCTGTATCAGCGCTTAGTTAGGTGGCAGTAGTTAAGCGCCTAATAAGAGTCTTGGCATTGGACATGCCCTAAGAGTAATTAGGGGATTTTTTTCCTATACTTAAAGTAATCATGATACCATAGTAGTGCTGATCAATTCCTGCAGTGTATGTCCCTATACGTACAAACTTCTAGTGTATCTTCAAGGATCCTGTATGCAATGCTCTTTGATGACAAGACCACAACTAGGATATATATATATATTAGATAAAACGACAGCCAGTTGAATGAGCGTGTGATGATCAACTTCACATTCTAATCTTGATTAATTATCCACTTACTAGCAGCAATAAAAAATAATAATGCGTCCTAAGAAACAATTTGTTTGAACAAGAGGATGCAATCGCTCGAATTAACACAGTAGGTATATCAAAATTAATAAATCTCACTAGCAACATCTTGCAGATGGGGAATTCAATATAAAATTTGCGGAGACACATATAAAATTGAAATACCTAGAGAAGAGAAGCGGATGGTTCAACCTGCCGTGATCTACAACACCATGGCGGGTACCTAGTGCAGAGTGCATATGTTGAAGTAATAATAGGACAGATAGTTAGAAGCAGAGGATCCCGCGCTGAAACATGGATTTGTCACTATGCTAGTGCCTCTGGTCATGGATCAGGTAAGATCGACCAAGGGGATGAGGTGGTGGGAGAAAAAAAAAAGAGGATTGTAGAACGTACGATTACGAAGATGTAGTTGTGTGGCAGAGGCGAAAGCGGACCTAGTACGCGAACTGCTGCTCGAACTGAGTGGCGTTCTGCTCGGGATGGCAACGTCGCGGCCGGTGTACTGGCCGGAGTACACGCGGTTGTGCGGCTCTGACGCAAACTTAACCCAGATCTGCAACTTAGACATGTCGGCTGAGCTCCTCGCCGCCGCCCCAGATCCTGGCAACCTGTGGCATGATCAGGTAGTAAGGCCATGAATCCGCCCCAGCGATAGCGGCCCCTCTAGTTATTTCTGGGAAGACATCGGCCCCTTCAAGTTTTGTGGGTGGAAAGAAGGAAGACCGCAGATAATTGAGGAGCAAGAGAGGAAGACGAGGAGGATGTGGGTCTGTGGAGGAGGTTAGCTATTCGTGGGGAGGTGGGACAGGTTGATCCCACGGCCCACAACACATGTTGGCACACCGTTGCTAACTAGGCGTTGCTATATGTGCGTTTTCGTTGTAGTGACTAGAGACTTAGATGTCTAGGTAGGTCTTGGTCTACACCCACGCCGGCTTCCGCTTGAAGTCTGCCGAGCACATGTCGTGTGCAGACGCTAAGTGGTGGAAACATGTATGAAGAAGTACACCCCTGCAGGGTTAACATCATCTATTCAAATAGCCGCGTCTGCGGTAAAGGACTGCTTGATTGCCTATACAGTTCATAGACAAGTAAATGGAAACTACTAAAAGCCTCAAGATAAGCGTGAGTGCCGAGGATGGCTCTTCCGTAGGAAGACGGAGGTGGATCCTCGGCAGTGTATTGAAGTGGTGAGTAGTGGACTCGAGTGCGCAAAACCATTTCAAGTTGGTGTCTCGTAGGATAGCTTAGCCAAGAGTCAAAGCTGGCTTGCTGCAATAACCCCACCAACCCTTCTTGATAATGTGCATGTATGTAGGATCTGATGTAAGTCTTGCTGAGTACCTTTGTACTCATGTTGCTTTAATTTACATTTTTACAGAAGATGCTACAACCCCTTCCGACGGGTTCTTCGTAGACGTTGACATCGATGAGTAGACTAAGGCCCAGGTGGTGATCCTGAGCTTGTGAAGGACCATGTAGTATAGCTAGG
Organism: Aegilops speltoides; assembly: GCA_021437245.1. Classification (NCBI taxonomy): domain Eukaryota; kingdom Viridiplantae; phylum Streptophyta; class Magnoliopsida; order Poales; family Poaceae; genus Aegilops; species Aegilops speltoides. The sequence continues at coordinate 485,059,862 of CM038146.1, forward strand.
CTTACCCAAGCCTCTTTTATTTTACTAGTTGTCTGTACTCAGACAAGTTACTTCCGCTGTTGGCTTGTATGCTTGTATGACTTGAATGTGGGTCGTGTGACCCGTACTTGTGTGTATGCTATGTATGGCTCTCTGAGCCTTTAAATAAAGTACTTGTGTTATAGAATCATGTTGTGATGCCTTGTTGTATTTGCACATATCGAGCATATTGTGTGTATGATTGAAATGCTTGGTATGTGTGGGATCTGACTATCTAGTTGTTTATCTTTAGTAGCCTCTCTTACCGGGAAATGTCTCCTAGTGGTTCCACTGAGCCATGGTAGCTTGCTACTGCTCCGGAACACTTAGGTTGGCCGGCATGTGTCCTTCTTCGTTCCTGTGTCTGTCCCTTCGGGGAAATGTCACGCATTGAGTATCGGAGTCCTGTTAGCCCGCTACAGCCCGGTTTACCGGAGTCCTGCTAGCCCATTGCTACAACCCGGAACTCACTCGCTGATGTCCGACACGTTCGATGCTGGGTCATGGATGCCTGTCCCTGTAAGTCTGTGCCACTTTGGGTTTACGACTAGCCATGTCAGCCCGGGCTCCTTATCATATGGATGCTAGCGACACTATCTTATACGTGTGCCAAAAGGCGCAAACGGTCCCGGGCAAAGGTAAGGCGACACCCGTGGGAATACCGTGCGTGAGGCCGCAAAGTGATATGAGGTGTTACATGCTAGATCGATGTGACATTGAGTCGGGGTCCTGACACGAATTGAGAAACTCGGTCGGATCGATTCAGCAAATCTAGTGACCGTTAGGATTTTTGGTGGGACCGACATGCAACTCGGTAGGACCGATATGGTTAGAGTTAGGGCATAACGTAATCTCGGTGAGACCAATTACACAAACTCGGTGGGACCAATTTTGGTAATAAGCTAACCAAAGAGTTGGTCAGGTAAACTCGGTGGGACCGGTTCGCTCATTTTGGTGAGACCGAAATGTTATGAAAAGGAAACAGAGAGTTTACATTGCAATCTCGGTGGGATCGATCGCTCATCTCGGTGGTACCGAAACGTTACAAAGGGAAACAGTGAGATTACAACCCCATCTCAGTGAGACCGAGATCCCTATCGGTGAGACCGATTTGCCTAGGGTTTGTGGCAGTGGCTATGACATCGGAACTCGGTGGCGCCGGATAGAAAGAATCGGTGGGGTCGAGTTTGACTTTTGGTTTAGGTCATATGAGGATGTGAGAAAGTAGTTGAGGGTTTTGGAGCATATCACTAAGCATTTTGAGCAAGTAAGCCATTAAGCAACACCTCATCCCTCCTTGATAGTATTGGCTTTTCCTATAGACTCAATGTGATCTTGGATCACTAAAATGTAAAATGTAGAGTCTTGAGCTTTGAGCTTGACCCAATCCTTTTGTCCTTAGCATTTTGAGGGGTCCACTTTTCTCATCCATGCCATGCCAATCATTGAGCTTTCCTAAAATATTCAACTTGAAATAGCATTATCTTAATGAGCTATATGTTGTTAGGAATTACCAAAACCACCTAGGGATAGTTGCACTTTCAATCTCCCCCTTTTTGGTAATTGATGACAACATATAGATCAAAGCTTCGACAAATGATAATAAGAGTGAAAAACATTGTCGCTTTGAGAAGTATGTGAAATGTAAGAGCTCGCCCTAAATGTGTGCATAGTTTAGGATTTGCTTTGGACTGCAAATGCACAATGAGTTAGGATCATGAGTTACTCTTCCATGTCACATACATCTTGGTGGAGCGCTCAAAATGATAATAATTAAATACATGCACTCATCACCAAGCAAAGTGAATGATCATATAGGGATAAAAGGATAATATCATCCAACAAGCATTAAGGTAGCATATGATCAAACACATGATCATCCAAGTATCTCACAAAAGCATAAAGTATCTCAAACAAGCAAATAAAGTTCAACCACCAAAACAAGAGAGAAAAAAAACGACACTCTCTCTCGAAGCCTATGATCTATACATTTTTCTCCCCCTTTGGCAACAAGTTACCAAAAAGTTCATAGAAAATGCATAGCACTAAATCGACTCTCAGGCTTGGTCTTCAGGAGGTGGTGTAGAGATGGCTCCTTGGACGAAGACTTCAGTTGATGTGGATGGAGCTGGTGGAGTAGGTGCTGGAGCTGGTTGCACAGAAGTTGTAGCTGGTGCAGATGAAGTGGCTCTGGTGTCTGGAACAGGCACTGCAGCTGATCTTTGGCTCCTGGGCACTCTGGCAAAAGCATCCATAGTAGTCTTGCCCTTCCTCTCCTGCATGTCATCCTGAAGTTGCTCAACAACTGGCTGTATCTTAGTGACCTTCACGTCCAAGTCATAGAACTTCTTCTCCATGATCCTCTCCAGGCTCTCCTGGTTTTGAGTTAGGGTGGCCAGTCCCTTCTCAATCCTCAGAGTGGAGGCAATCAAGTAGCCAAGCTGATCCTGCTTGCTCTTTAAGAAGTACTGAGATGCCTCATTAATGGTTGACATCTTTGCAGCCTTTTCAGTCCTTGCCTTCTCCTTCTTTGCTTGTGCTTGCACAGAAGATGGTTCATCTTCATCCATTACCACTGTGTTGTCCTCAAAATCTGGATAGATGGGCATATGTTCCTTGTCCAAGAGGTATGTGCCTGTGCCCATCTTGGAGTTGATTAGGTCCTAGATCTGTGGGGCATACCCACAACTCCTCTTCTGATCTGCAGCAGTCCTCTTTATAGTTTCCACTATGAGGCTCATGACCTTGAACTTTTGAGGAACATCAAATATGTGAAGTAGGTTGATGGCATGGCCTCTGATCATCTTGTGATCTCTAGACTTAGGCAAAAGAGTGTGCCTGAGGATCCAGTTGATTGTTGGCAATCCTGACAGAAGGTAATGTACTGATCCAAACTTGTGTGTCACAACAGCAGCATCTGGGATCTCCCTGTACATGTGTGCCATAGAGTTGTGATCCTTCTTCTTCTTGGCATAGACATCCAAGTCATCCTCATTTTCCTTAGGTGCATTGATCAACTTTGCCCATTCTTCAACTGATGATTGGTACCTAGTATTTTCAGACATCCAGACAGTCTTTCCATCTGGGAAGAAGTGAGCTGTGGAGTAGAACTGCATAATAAGCTCATCATTCCACTTTGTGAGCTTTTGCCCAACAAAGTATCCACTCCACAAGCATTGAAACTGTCATACACCCCTGGATAATGCTCTTCATTTTTCCTAATGTACTCCCAGTCTACCCATCTCATATCACAGACAATTGGCTTCTTGTCAAGCAGCACTATCTCATAGAAGTCCTGCTGTTCCTTAGTGTGGAACCTGTAGTCCACAACAGTTCTCCTCCTGACTGCATAGGGATCAGTCAATCTCCACTGCCTGAGTCCTGCATCCTTTCCCAGCTTCATGTCCTCAGCTATAGGGTGAACATCATTGTGATCTGGAATTTTGGGCTTCAAATTTCTCAAGATATGTTCCTCATCATCTTCTTCTTCAACAACAGCTTCAGGCACTGGGCCTTGTTCTTCTCTCCAGCAGGAATGTTCCTTGTATTCCTCTTGGGTGCAGATTTGGGCTTTGGAGCAGCTGCCTTGGGAGCTTCTTTGGGCTTTGATGAAGCAGCCCCTGACCTGATGGCATCACCCATAAGCTTCGGAGCTTTGGGTGCTGGTGCAGCAACCTCTTCCTCTTCTTCTTCTGAGTCTCTCCTCATAGAGGGATTGCCAAGTACTTTGGCAGTAGTGGTTCTGACTCTCTTCTTCTTTTTGTCCTGGCCAACAGCTTCATCTTCTGACTCAAGGGTGAATTTCATGGTTTCTCTAGTGGCAACCTTCCTAGGTTTGGAAGTGGGAATCCTTCTTGCAGGTGCTTTGGTCTTCATACCAGGTTTAGTGGCAGCGGCTGTTCCATACTCCTTCTTGAGCATCTTCTTCTTGGAAGTGTCCTCATCCTCAACAGTCACATAGTCTTCATCCTCAGAATCTGAGGTTCTCTTCTTTCTGGCCCTGGTGGCTGCCTTGGGTAAGTTGCTGGGTGTGCTTCTGCTACCCTCATCATAGCTGCTAGAGGGACTAGTGCCCTCACTCATCTGAACCTGCTCCTTAGACTTGTTCTGACTGTCACTTTGATCAAACATGTTGCAAACACTGACAGAAGACCCTGTGAATTGATATAGATGAGGTAGAGTAGATGAGCATCACAAAATACAGAGGTTTTTGCAAAAGAATGAGTCAAAAAATTAGTTTTAGTTTTCCACAGAAAGCATTTCGGATCTACCGATTTGTAAACTCGGTGATACCGAAGCATCTTTTGGAACCTAAACTAGTGAACTCGGTCAGACCGAGTCACAGTTCGGTGGCATCGAGACTGCTAGGGTTTCACAAAGTCTTGAACTCGGTCACATCGATTTGTAATTCTCGGTCAGACCGAGAATCACATGTGCAATGGCATTAGCCGAATCGGTGGAACCGAGTTGTACAACTCGGTTGGTCCGAGATGGTTTCGACGGAAACCTAACCCTAAATTTTCAATTCACGTCTAATCTACGGAGTGTTTTCGGTGGATAAGATGATCTCAATCGTGGCAAGATTAATGGCAAAACAATGTGCTAGAGAATCGGAGTTAGGAATAGCACAAAGATCATGTCCATACCCTAGTTTGGCGATGGACTTGCTACGGCGGCGACGGCGGAGACGATTCCCGTTGACGGCGGCGGAGACCAGCGGCGGGAGGCAGCTGACGACGAGGAGGACGATCCGGAGACCCAGGGAGGCAGTGCAGGCTGAGCGCGGGCGAAAGAGTTCGGAGAAATTTCCAAAATTTGACCCGTGGATATATATAGCCTGACCCTGTTGGTTTGACCAAGTGGAACAACTCAGTGGCACCGAGATGCATAACTGCAGGCAGTTACAGCAACTCGGTGTGACCGAAAAGTTCAAATCGGTTGCACCGGGATTGAAAACCTAGATCGACTTAGTGATCTCGGTATGACCGAAATGGAAGAATCGGTCAGACCGAAATGCACAAAGAAGTTTTGGAAGTTTAAGTCTATGACGAATCGGGGACTCCGAGTGCTCCTCACACAGAGTGGTTTGAATCTGACTTGATCAAATTTTGTGATGTAGCATGAATAGAGTTTGAGACAAGAAAAGCATAGATATCTAGAGAAGGTTCTTAGGCATTCTTGTCCATCCACTTGGCAAAATAAAAGGAACCAAACAATCAAAACAAAAAGTGGATGTCCTCGAATGAGTAAAATATGCAACCAACATGCTCCCACAATAAAATGGCAAATGAAATATGTGGCAAAGCATGCACAACCAATTCTAGCATCTATCAAGCAATTGGCGATGACTAGGTCATCTATATATGAGTATATTGACTTAGGAGTCAAATGAGAACATTTGATCATAGGTCATACTCATCGTTTAAGCACAAATGGGGTTACCATTTTGACATAAAGCATTGTTGTGTTCACACCATTAGAGTTGTTTTGACTCAATTCTTAGAGTAAAGCTCCCCCTAGATGTGAGATCCCCCCTTAAGAGGGATGAACTAACCTTGGGTTTTGTCGATGATGACTTCATGTAGGTGTTGAAGATGTGGATGCTGAGAGAGTCCTGGACTAGGGGGTGTCCGGATAGCCGAACTATTGTCATTGGCTGGACTCCAAGATTATGAAGATACAAGATTGAAGACTTCGTCCCGTGTCCGGATGGGACTGTTCTTGGCATGGAAGGCAAGCTTGCCGATACGGATATGTAGATCTCCTACCATTGTAATCGACTCTGTGTAACCCTAGCCCTCTCGGGTGTCTATATGAACCGGAGGGTTTTAGTCCGTAGGACGAACGACAATCATACCATAGGCTAGCTTCTAGGGTTTAGCCTCCTTGATCTCGTGGTAGATCTACTCTTGTACTACCCATATCATCAATATCAATCAAGCAGGAGTAGGGTTTTACCTCCATCGAGAGGGCCCGAACCTAGGTAAAAACATCGTGTCCCTTGTCTCCTATTACCATCCGCCTAGACGCACAGTTCGGGACCCCCTACCCGAGATCCACCGGTTTTGACACCGACATTGGTGCTGTCATTGAGAGTTCCTCTGTGCCGTCGCCATCAGGAAGGATGCCTCATCCCGTCTTTAAAGACGGTACCGTTGCCAAAGGAGCTTTGGCCATCGGCCAAACTATCCGGCTAGGTGGTTTTCTTATGACCGTCTGTTCAGACGCAGCGCCGACAATGACCTCTCGGGTCATCAAAAGCGATCTTCACGTCAACTCGGAATTCGCCAAGCAGCTGGATCCGATGGAGCTCTCCTCCGTAAACGAGCTCTTGGATCGCATCGCCGCCCTGGGAGTCGCTACAGACTACGATCAGATTGGGCTTGAAACCGATCTGAGAGAGATCAACTCTCCCCAGGCTACCCACCACGTTGCTGTGGTAGAGGAACAGTGCGGCGACTCTTCTTCTATATTAAGGACCAGTTATGTCCGGATTCCTGATCCCTCCATGCCGGATTCCCGCGGAGGGACGGACGTCAACCAAGCAGTGAACCTAAAGTTAGGCAGCGGGCCAGATTCGTTGGACAACATCCAGCAATCCAAGCTTCCAAGTTCGGAAACTTTTCTGCCCTTGAATCTTAAATTGGACGGGGTTCCGAAATTAATTCCACCCGCCCACCCAAACACAAGCGACCTACCTCGAATCCGGCAAGAGCCCGCTGAAATAGTACATCATTACTGTGCCAGATTTCTCCTGGTTATGGACAGGATAAAGGACTGCCGTGAGGAAAGCGCAATTTCAATTTTCTGCAACAATTGCACGGACAAGGGAATCATGAACGCCATAAGTCGTCGTGAAATTACACGCTTCACCGATTTGGCGTCTATAATGCAATCTTGTGCAATGGAGAGTGCCCGGAAAACCGAAACCAAATTTTGGGACAATCCGGCTCCGAACACAACCCTAGTCCGGAATAAAAGGGTGCATCATATTCAGGCACCTGGGTTAAAAACCAAAAAGCAAAAACCCCCTAAAGGGCACGAAACCGTACTGGAGGGATGGCTCAGTGGACCCTGTAAAATTCATAGTACAGAGGGCGCCACTCCGACACATAGCCTTCGAGCATGTTGGATACTACGGCAGGTGGCCAAAAGTGGCGAAGAGCTTCTAGCCCCAGAGAACCAGCCCAGCAGTACCACTATGATATTAATAGTCTTCGAGACTTTCGCATCAAATAATATGCGAAAATGAACACTCCGCAGGCTCGCCGAAGTCTACCAAGTAGCAACAATAAATCCATGGTGCGACATGGCTATTACCTTCAACGCAAGTGATGAACCTAAATTTCAAACAGCTCGAGCACCAGCCGCATTGGTCCTTAGTCCAATAGTGGACGGCTTTCGCCTTACTAAGGTACTCATGGATGGCTGCAGCGGATTAAACCTCATCTACGAGGAAACCCTTCGAAAAATGGAAATAGACTGGAGCCGCATTGAGCGAAGCAGCACAACCTTTAGAGGAATAATCCCTAGTCGGGAAGCACGCTGCACAGGAAAAATTACACTGGATGTGGTGTTCGGCTCGCCGGACAATTACAGGTTCGAGGAGGTCACGTTCCAAGTGGCCCCGTTCAGTAGCGGATATCACGCTTTATTAGGGCCAGAGGCATTCACAATTTTTCAAGCTATACCCCGTTACGGGTACATGAAGCTCAAAATGCCCGGGCCCAATGGAATCATCACTCTTGTCAGTGATCCGGACATAGCACTCCGCGCCAAAAATAAGACAGCCGCACTAGCCCTTGAGGCGCTATCTGAAGCCCTAGCGGCGGAGGAACTTACAGCGCTGCGCTCCACGGTGAACAGGGACGATGTGATACTTGACAAAAGATCCAAGTCCACCTCTTTTAAGCCAGCAGATGAAATAGTCAAATTCCAAGTCCATCCAACGGACCCTACAAAGATGGCCTCCATTGAGGCACAATTAAACCCTGATGTAGACGCCGCACTACGAGAATTCCTACGGGAAAATTGGGATATTTTTGCCTGGCACCGTTCAGACATGCCAGGAACCCCACGCAGGTTGGCAGAGCACAGCTTAAATATCCTAAAAGGATTCAAGCCAGTCAAACAGGCTCTTCGGCGATTTTCCGAACCCAAAAGACAGGCAATGGGAGAGGAGCTAGCCAAACTATTAGAAGCCGGATTCATCAGAGACATAAAACATCCGGACTGGCTAGCAAAACCTGGTAATGGTACCAAAGAAGGACAAATCCTGGCGCTTGTGTGTCGATTTCAAGGACCTCAACAAGGCTTGTCCAAAGGATCCTTTCCCCCTTCCCCGCATCGATCAAATTATCGATGCTACCGCAGGGCACGATTCATTGTGCTTCCTCGATGCATACTCCGGCTACCATCAAATCAAGATGGCGGAGACAGACCAAGACGCAACGACATTCATTACTCCATATGGACCATTCCGCTTCAACACAATGCCCTTCGGGCTCAAAAACGCCGGCACAACATATCAGCGCATGATTCAGACATGTCTGGCAACTCAGATCGGCAAAACAGTGGAGGCATACGTAGACGACATGGTCGTCAAGTCCAAACACGTCGAAACTCTAGTAGACGATTTGAGGCTCACATTTGACAACCTCCGAGCATATGACATTAAGCTCAACCCGGAAAAATGCGTTTTCGGGGTACCAGCCGGAAAGCTCTTGGGCTTCATTGTATCTGGTAGAGGAATTGAGGCAAACCCAGCCAAGATCCGAGCTCTGTCACAATTGGATATCCCAAAAGACCTCAAGCAAATACAAAAATTGACTGGATGTGTGGCGGCTCCACTACTAGGAAAAGGCATGCTAGTGGCGCACCGAATTTGCCTTCTAATGGCGCACTACTGGTGCGCCACCGCATCACGCCAATAGAATTAAATTCTAATGGCGCACTCTTGGTGCGCCATTAGTATCTGATGTTCTAATGGCGCACCACGTAGTGCGCCATTAGTATAGCTGCATGCGCCATTAGAATGCCTCCCAGGGCCATATGTACAAATGTGCTTTGGCATTCTAATGGCGCACCAGCAGCTAATGCGCCATTAGTGTGATGATCACAAAGTCGCCATTAGTGTCTTGTGTGGTGCGCCATTAGTATGAATATTAGGTTTTATTTTTTTGCTTTTCTGATTTTTGCACAGGTTACAAAATATATTATTGCATAGAATATAGACAGCAGCACACAGCAACATCAGATTCATCAAATACAATAGAAGATTAGTCTCGAATACAATTCATCATATTAGTCTCCGGATTCAAAAGACCGGACAAAGATAAAACATTACAAGTCTCAAGACCGCGAGTATCGAGTTTGCCTTCACATTACGAGTCGATATCGATCATCTAAACTACCATCACATAGAAGAGAGTTGTGGTCATCACGATGAGCATCATCGCGATGAAACTGGTCTTCATTCGGTTCCTCCAACGCTCCCTCCTCTCTCCCGCTAGATAGCAGGCGTATCTAGATTCGGCCTCCGTCCTAGTGGTGTACCCTTTGTAACTGTTACCGCTGAAACGGTGAACCTGTCTCCGACACTCCTTCCAGTCGTCGTAGACTCCGGGAACCTTACCCTTGTACACGACATACGATGGCATCTCTATGCACAAGCCAAACAACATACAATAAATAAGCAATGTGTAAGTATGCAACAAAAGGATCGGAAGAGAAAAGCAAGACATTAATAGCACGATTCATGGTCCTACTAATAAATAGCATCGACACATCTAAGTTGAACAACCGTCCAAACCAAAGAGACATACGAATTCATTAAAGTTTAATTACAACATGAGCCAATCAATGTTTCAGAACTACACATCACTACTTTCGACTCAACTCATCGGACAGGAGCGTGGGTGAAGCCGCCGTCTGTCGTGATGGTCATGAAATCACGGTCGTTGTCACCCTGCATTTGTAGCGTTACATCTATCTCACTATTGGACGGTTGATATCTGAGGAAGAACTGCCCCGCGGTATGAAGGACATCTTGATGGATGATGTCCGCAAACTCCGACTGGATGCGAAAGAATTCTTGTCTAAGGTCCGCGTCCTGGACTGTCGACAAGATCGCGGCCCAATCTTTGAGATTATCTGGTAGCAGAAGGTGATGATGGTCCCTTACGATCGCCCGCATGTGATGGAGGGCGTAGTAGGCATCCTTCTGACCGCCAGGCGGCTGCTTGACGCAGCAGAACTTCGTATTGTGTGAGAAGATGTGCTTGCCGTACTTACGAACTAGCCTGGTGAAGGTGCCTCCAGATTGGGCGTAGCCGGGGAGAACATCATCAAGAACTATCTTGACATTTGTGTAGTCTATCGTGGAGTTACGGTTCGGGTCGAAATACGTGGCCATGGAATATTTCGGGCTTAAGAGGATGAGTGTGCAATGTGTGTCACTGCACAGAACACGGAATGTTAGAAAAAAAAGAACGATCGAAATCTAAGAAATCATATGTTACGGGGCGGTTAAGGGATGACTGTAGGATCGGAAGTATGTCTAGAGGGGGGGTGATTAGACTACTTGACAACTTAAAAGTTTAGCCTTTTGATTAGGGCAAGTTTTTAGCAAGTTCACAATGATAACCAAGTCAAGTATCACCCTACACATGCAATTCTAGAGTTGTGGCAGCGGAAAGTAAATTGCATATATAGTAAATGAGAGGTGGAGAAGAGCAAACGCAATTTGGAGACACGGAGATTTTTCTCGTGGTTCCGATAGGTGGTGCTATCGTCAATCCACGTTGATGGAGACTTCAACCCACGGAGGGTAACGGCTGCGAGAGTCCACGGAGGGCTCCACCCACGAAGGGTCCACGAAGAAGCAACCTTGTCTATGCCATCATGGCTCACGCCCACGGAGGACTAGCCTTACTCGGGTAGATCTTCACGAAGTAGGCGATCTCCTTGCCCTTACAAACTTCTTGGTTCAACTCCACATCTCGACGGAGGCTCCCAAGCGACACCTAACCAATCTAGGAGGCACCACCCTCCAAAAGGTAATAGATGGTGTTGGTGATGATGAACTCCTTGCTCTTGTGCTTCAAATGATAATCTCCCCAACACTCAACTCTCCTCACTGATTTGGCTGTGGTGGAGGAAGGGATTGAGTGGAAAGCAACTTGGGAAGGCTAGAAATCAAGTTTCATATGGTGGGAATGGAGCAACTTGATCTCAACACAAGGGTAGGTAGTTTTCTTCTCGTAAATGTAAGGTAGGAGTGGTAGTTCTTTCGATGGCTCTCTCCACGAATGAAGAGGAGGTGGAGGGTATTTATAGCCTCCACACAAAATCCAACTGCTACACACATTTGACCAATCTCGGTCGGACCGAAGTTGACAACTCGGTGAGACCGAAAGTTCAAATCTTGTGAACGTTGGGATTTTCGTGGGACCGAAAATACAATCTCGGTTTGTCCGATTCTTCCAAAGTCTAGGGTTTGCCAATCTCGGTTGGACCGACTTTCTCATCTCGGTGACACCGATTTGAGTACGTAGGTTCTGAAGCTTGGCAACACCAATTTCGTATGACCGAGTTTGGAATCGGAAAATCCAAATTTTAGGGTTTGGGTATATGGCTGAGGTGGTTCATCTCGGTGTGACTGAGTTTATGGAATCGGTGGGACCGAGATTACTTATGGGTTTATGTTGGAATGAAAGATTGCTGATAGTTTGAGAGATAAATCACTAAGCACTTTGAGCAACCAGATCATTATCATAACCTCATCCCCTTTTAATAGTATTGGCTTTCCTATGGACTCAATGTGATCTTGGATCACTAAACCAAAAATGGAGTCTTGAGCTTTTGCCAATGTTTTCCTTAGCATTTTGAGGGGTCCACATCATCAGTCATTGCCATACCCATATCACTGAACTTCCTGAAACATTCTCAAGGAATAGTTAGTTCAATGATATATATGTTGTTATTAATTACCAAAACCACCCGGGGATTAGTTGCACTTTCAATCTCCCCCTTTTTGGTAATTGATGACAACATATAGATCAAAGCTTCGACAAAAGATATAATCAATGAATAACATCGTCGCTTTGAGAAGTATGTGATAAGCAAGAGCTCCCCCTAAATTTGTGCATTATTTAAGATTTGCGTTTGAATGCAAATGCACAATCGATTAGGATCATGGGTCACTCTTCCATGTCACATACATCTTGGTGGAGCGCACAAAATGATAAGAATGAATAACATGCACCCAATCACCAAGACATGAGTAAATGATCATACAAGATATGAATAGGATATGATAAGCATTAAGCACACATTAAGCATAGTATGATCAAGCACTCATCAAGATAGAGCAAACTTAGTATCAAACACACGAAATGTCTCAAAGAACTCAAAAGTATCTCAAGGAAAACCGCAAACGAAAGAGCAAAACGAGCACTCTCTCTCGAAGTCCTATGATCTATACAATTTCTCCCCTTTGGCAACAAGTTACCAAAAGTTCGAAGGTATAGAGCTAATCGTCACTATGGACTCTGCTGGCGGCTCTGCTCAGTCGATGGAGTGGAGATAGCTGCATCTGCAAAGCTTCTGCTGAAGTCTGTGGAGCTGGAGGAGTGGATCTTGGAGCTGGTCTTTGGGACGGAGCTGTAGGAGGTGCCGATGAAGTAGCCACAGGGTCATCCATTGAATAGCAGCTGATCTGGCTTTGTGGGCACCGCAGCAGGCTGCTCATAGTCATCTGGACCATATCATCTTCCATCTCCTTCATGAGCTCGCCTTCTCCCTCTTCGCTTCCTCAATGTCCGCCTCAAGCTTGTTGGCGGTGACCTGCACTTCATCGACGCCCGTCGAGCATGGAACTTATCTTCAACTATCCTCTCTAGACTCTCCCGAGACGCACTATGCTGGCCAGCGTAGTTCAATTCTCCGAGTGGCTTCAAGAAGTTGTTCTCCAACGCTCTTGGGCTTTGCTGCTGCTGCTGCTGCTTCCTTCTCAGCTTTGGCTTGTTTGGCAGCTTCAGACTTTGCATGTCCTTCGACAGATGTGGGAGCATCCTCAGTCATCACAACTTCATTATCTTCATGTTCAGGCTGCAATGGCAAGTGGGGTCTATCCAACAGGTAGGTGTCCGTGCCAAACTTGGCATTAATGAGCATCTGAATATGCGGAGCAAACCCACACGACTTCTTCTGGTCTGCTGCTGTCCTCTTGATAGTCTCTACTATCAGGTCCATCACCTTAAAAGGTGTCTTCTGATCCAGAATGTGCAGCATGTTGATAGAATAGCCTCTTATCATGCGGTGGTCTCCTGACTTGGGCATCAATGTATGCCTCAGAATGGTGTTAGTGGTTGGGAGACCTGCCTGATGATGGTAAACTGATCCAAGCTTCCAAATCTCAACATCCTTGTCAGGTACCTCATTGTACATGTTCTTCATAGACTCGTGATTTTTCTTTGGAATGCCATAGACATCAACATCATCATCTCTTGATACTGGTGCATTCAGCAACGCTCTCCATTCTTCAACAGTTGAATGGAATCTCTGTCCTTCTGTCATCCATACAATTCTGCCATCTGGATAGAAGTGTGCGGTGGCATAGAACTGCATGATCATCTCATCATTCCAAGCAGTCAGTTTCTGACCAACAAACTCAGCAACTCCACAAGCAGTGAAGCTCTCATGCACATGTGGGAAATAGTCTCTGTGCTCTTCACTGTCGATGTATTCCCAGTCTACATATCTGGTGTCAGCAACAATTGGCTTCTTATCCATAAGAACTGTCTCATAGAAATCTTGTTGCTCTCTGGTGTGGAATCTAGAGTCAACAGCTGTCCTTCTCCTGGTGGCATATGGATCAACTTGCCTCCATAGCCTGAGACCTTTGTCCTTTCTTTCCTTCATATTTTCAGCTCGAGGATGAGCATCATTATGAACTGGCAATTTCTGTCTGAGCTTTAGCAAAACATGTGCCTCTTCATCAGATTCTGCAGGTGGCACATTGTCCTTCTTCTTTTCTGAAGCAGGAATATTTCTCACAGTCTTCTTTGGCTTGGCAGCAGGTTTTGCTTGGGCTGCCTTTGATGGAGCTGATGGCTTAGCTTTTGTGGGTGCTCCTGCCCTGATGGCATCTCCCATCAACCTTTTGCTTCGAGGAGGCTGGGTGCTTCCTCATCTGAGTCATCATCGACTTCTTCATGAACTAGCCTCTTCCTCTTGGAAGTTTTCTTGATCTTGCCGGAGGTTTCTTCTTCCATGCTCAGCTTTCTTTGCAATCTGTGGATTTCTTCACCTTGCTGGTGCCTTTCTTTGTTGTTGCCCTTGATAGCCCTTGGCAACCACTTGCCTTTTTGGCTTGGAAGAAATCTCCTCATCTGCAACAAAGTCAGAATCTTCCTCATCAGAATTCTTCTTCTTCCTGGCCCTGGTGGCAGCTGCAGGCAAACCACTTGGAGTGCTTCTCTCTCCATCATCTGAAAAACTGCTTGCTTCAGGACTTGTCACTGCCTCTGGAATCTCAACTGGCGATTCAGACCTGTTCTGGCTGTCACTTGCATCAGACATGACTGACAACCTGTGAAAAGAATAGGTGTAGGCAGAATAGAAGAGTTATCACAAACTGCAGAGGATTTTGCAAAAAGAATGAGTTCAAACATTAGTTTTAGGTTTTCACAGAATGCATTTCGGTCTGACCGAATCTATAAATTCGGTGAATCCGAAGTGTCTAAACCTAACCGTACACACCACTTTCGGTTGGACCGAAATGGGTTTCGGTCTAGCCGAGAGCACTAGGGTTTCACTGAATCCTTACTTGGTCTTACCGATTTACAACTTCGGTTTAACCGAAAAGTGCGGTCAATGGCCGAGGCCAAATCGGTCGATCCGAGAATGTAGAATCGGTCACACCGAGATGTGTTCGCGAAACCTAACCCTAAAATTTTCACTCAATTTTGTTCTATGATCTAATCTGCTGGATAGGAAGATTTCAAACTTGGCAAGAAACTAGGCAAGACCTATCGTGCATAGAATCAGCGGTTGAAGCACGAGAGGCATGAAACTCACCCAATCTGGTGGAGCTTCACTACGGCGGCAACGGCGCGATGAGATTGTCCGTTGACGGCGATGGAGACCCGCGGCGAGGGCACACAGGCGACAATGGAGACGATCCAAAGACCACGGCGATGGCAGCGAAGGGTTTGAGGGCGAGGCGTTTTGAAGAAGTAATCAACGCGCGCTATCCTCGGGTATATATACCCTTCGGCTGTCGGTGGGACCGAGATGGAAAACTCGGTGGGACCGAGATTGTTAACTGCGTGCAGTCACACACTTCGGTCACGCCGAAATTTACAACTCGGTTTCACCGAGGTGAAAACCTAGATCAATCCAAGTCATTTCGGTCTGTCCGATTTGAGTATATTGGTTTGACCGAAAGTACTTAGAAGGTTTTGGAATTTAGGCTTTTGACGGATCGGTGGCTCCGAGTGCTCCTCACTCGGTCTGTCCGAAAAAGTCTTGTTCAAAGTTTGTGATATAAGCATGAATAGAGTTTGAGACAAGAAAGCATAGATAGCTAGGGGAGGAACTTAGGCATTCTTGTCCATCCATTTGGTCAAAAAGAAAAATCCAAAAGACCAAAGCAACAAATGGATGTCCTCGAATGGATAAAATCATGCATCCAACATGCTCACACAATAAGATAGCAAATGAAATATGTGTCAAACATGCACAAACAAAACACTAGCTACTAGCACACAATTTGGCGATGACTAGGTCATCTATATATGAGTATATTGACTTAGGAGTCAAATGAGAACATTTGATCATAGGTCATACTCATCGTTTAAGCACAAGTGGGGTTACCACTTTTCCATAAAGCATTAATGTGTTCACATCATTAGAAGATGCTTTAGCTCAATTCTTTAGAGCAAAGCTCCCCCTTGATGTGAGAACCCCTTTTAAAGGGTCAAACTAACCTTGGGTTGTCGTTGAAGACTTCATGTAGATGTTGGGGATGTGGATGCTCAATGTTGATGAAGATCATCAAGAGTTGGGAGCAATCCTTTGGATTCGGGCACTTTCAATACCTACATGGGTTAGTCCCACAAGGAACAAACAAGGATATCCATGGACATAGATTGAAGAACACAATAGATGATGTCCATGAAAGCAATGATTACCTTGTCCCTTGACTTACCAACATGAGGGTTTGTGACTCCATGAACTAGTGCACGATGTGGAAGTTGATTGCACAAGTTCTTTGCCAAAATGAATGTGAGTGAAGTATGTTGGCGGAGTCACCCTCAAGAACTCTCTAGTTCTTCTTCTTCGGGATCCACATCATCTTGATGGGAATCCTTGGGGTAGTAGTTGAGCTTGTCAAGTAGAACTTGAAGTTGCCTTGGGAACCCACTTGACCATGGCCTTGGGTGCTTCAATGAATGCATCAATCTCCTCTTGAAGCTTGTCCTTGCCTTTTAGCTTGTGGTCTTGTGGTGAAAGGTCATCTTGAGCTTGTTCCACATTGGAAGAAGTAGGATCATACTTCTCCTCTTGAGAAACAAACTTTGGAGTGGGATATTGACCTTCTTCCCATTCAACACCCTCGGCGTTGAACTTTCGCTCAAAACCAATTCCTTAATTCTTCCGTGTCTTCCTTGTTTGCGAACAATTTCCTCAAAGCTCTTGCTTCCTGCAAGACTCTTGTAGAATTTGTTGAAATTCTTCACCATTAGGCTTATCTCTTCATTGGAAACTAGCTTGTCACTTGAGGATGTGGGAGCTTCAACTGCAGCTTTGTAAGCACCACTTGACTTGTTGTGAAGCTCTTCCTTATCTTTAAGTGTCATCTCATGAGCAACAATCCTTCCAATGACTTCGTAGGCTTGAGATCTTTGTAGTTTGGCATCATTTGGATCAAAGTGCACACGGTGTCATACTTTCCATCCAAAGCTCTGAGAATCTTCTTGATGATGAATCGGTCGGTCATTTCTTCGCTTCCTAAGCCTGCCATCTCATTGGTGATGAGAGCAAGCCTAGAGTACATTTAAGCGACTCCTTCACCTTCCTTCATCTTGAACTTGTCAAGCTGACCTTGAAGAACATCTAGCTTTGATTCCTTCACGGACTCGGTACCTTCGTGCATTTCGACCAAAGTATCCCAAATCTCTTTTGCATTCTCAAGACGGCTGATCTTGTTGAACTCCTCGGGACACAGAGCATTGAAGAGAATGTCACAAGCTTGAGCATTGTTCAGAACATCCGCAACTCATCGCCAGTAGCTTCGCGATCCGAACTTTTCCTTCCTCAAGAACTCACCTTGCAAGCCAACACAAATAATGCCCCATCGCAGGGTTATGTCCAAGAATATGCATTTTCATTTTGTGCTTCCAACTAGCAAAATTTGAACCATCAAAGTAAGGACCTCTACGGAAATTACCCTCACTAGACGCCATACTCTCCTAGGTTGTGAAACCAAGCTTATGGAGTCCAATGCAATGGAAACCAATCCAATGGAAACCAAAGCTCTGATACCACTTGTAGGATCGGAAGTATGTCTAGAGGGGGGGTGATTAGACTACTTGACAACTTAAAAGTTTAGCCTTTTGATTAGGGCAAGTTTTTAGCAAGTTCACAATGATAACCAAGTCAAGTATCACCCTACACATGCAATTCTAGAGTTGTGGCAGCGGAAAGTAAATTGCATATATAGTAAATGAGAGGTGGAGAAGAGCAAACGCAATTTGGAGACACGGAGATTTTTCTCGTGGTTCCGATAGGTGGTGCTATCGTCAATCCACGTTGATGGAGACTTCAACCCACGGAGGGTAACGGCTGCGAGAGTCCACGGAGGGCTCCACCCACGAAGGGTCCACGAAGAAGCAACCTTGTCTATGCCATCATGGCCTCGCCCACGGAGGACTAGCCTTACTCGGGTAGATCTTCACGAAGTAGGCGATCTCCTTGCCCTTACAAACTTCTTGGTTCAACTCCACATCTCGACGGAGGCTCCCAAGCAACACCTAACCAATCTAGGAGGCACCACCCTCCAAAAGGTAATAGATGGTGTTGGTGATGATGAACTCCTTGCTCTTGTGCTTCAAATGATAATCTCCCCAACACTCAACTCTCCTCACTGATTTGGCTGTGGTGGAGGAAGGGATTGAGTGGAAAGCAACTTGGGAAGGCTAGAAATCAAGTTTCATATGGTGGGAATGGAGCAACTTGATCTCAACACAAGGGTAGGTAGTTTTCTTCTCAGAAATGTAAGTTAGGAGTGGTAGTTCTTTCTGATGGCTCTCTCCACGAATGAAGAGGAGGTGGAGGGGTATTTATAGCCTCCACACAAAATCCAACCGTTACACACATTTGACCAATCTCGGTCAGACCGAAGTTGACAACTCGGTGAGACCGAAAGTTCAAATCTTGTGAACGTTGGGATTTTCGGTGGGACCGAAAATACAATCTCGGTTTGTCCGATTCTTCCAAAGTCTAGGGTTTGCCAATCTCGGTTGGACCGACTTTCTCATCTCGGTGACACCGATTTGAGTACAGAAGGTTACAGAAGCTTGGCAACACCAATTTCGGTATGACCGAGTTTGGAATCGGAAAATCCGAAATTCTTAGGGTTTGGGTATATGGCTGAGGTGGTTCATCTCGGTGTGACTGAGTTTATGGAATCGGTGGGACCGAGATTACTTATGGGTTTATGTTGGAATGAAAGATTGCTGATAGTTTGAGAGATAAATCACTAAGCACTTTGAGCAACCAGATCATTATCATAACCTCATCCCCTTTTAATAGTATTGGCTTTCCTATGGACTCAATGTGATCTTGGATCACTAAACCAAAAATGGAGTCTTGAGCTTTTGCCAATGTTTTCCTTAGCATTTTGAGGGTCCACATCATCATCATTGCCATACCCATATCATCGAACTTCCTCAAACATTCTCAAGGAATAGTTAGTTCAATGATATATATGTTGTTATTAATTACCAAAACCACCGGGATTAGTTGCACTTTCAATGACTTACTCGGATGAAAGTAAGGCACAAGGAAGTTATCCTTATCAATGAATGCATAATGACGCCTTGAGGTGTGAACTCGAACTTGGCGGTCCCAGTGCATTATCAAGTGCTTGGCACGCATGTAGAAGGGGTCGACTATCACGATGTCCGGGTATTGTCTCTAATGATCCGCATTAAATGCATGCTCAAATAAACAGCCGAACGAAGGTGTAGTGCAACGGATGAAGGTTAAACATAGCAAAGATGTCATCAAACCGCAGGACGATCATACCCCGATGTCGCCATCCACAAAGCCCTTGCTCTATACACCTTGGCCACGAAAACCGGTATGCCACATCCTTCTCTCGAGAGCCGCTTCTCCAAAATCAGAACACCGCGTGCGATGGAGTGGAGATAGCACCGGTTGCAGCATTCAGCATATTTGGCGGTAGCATCGCCCTACCCGCCACATGCACCTCCTCGAGATATCCTTAGGTGAAGGTGGCCCGCCCCGAGCACGGATCGAACTCGGTGCGGCTTTGTGCAACGGCGCCCTTGTTAGTCTTTTAGTCATCCGCCCTTCTTCTTCCATCTCCTTAATGGGACCGAGTTCTCCTCTTCGCTTCCGCAATCTTCAGCCTGTTGGGGCTGATATCAACTATCCTCTCTAGACTCTCCCGAGACGCACTATCTTTGGCCAAAGCGTAGTTCAATTCTCTGAGTGGCTTCGAAGTTGTTCTCCAACGCTCTTGGGCTTTCTTGCTGCTGCTGCTTCCTTCTCAGCTTTGGCTTGTTTGGCAGCTTAGACTTTGCATGTCCTTGACGGATGTGGGAGCATCCTCGGTCATCACAACTTCATTATCTTCATGTTCAGGCTGCAATGGCAAGTGGGGTCTATCCAACGGTAGGTGTCCGTGCCAAACTTGGCATTAATGAGCATCTGAATATGCGGAGCAAACCCACACGACTTCTTACAGTCTGCTCGCTGTCCTCTTGATAGTCTCTACTATCGGGTCCATCACCTTAAAAGGTGTCTTCGATCCGAATGTGCAGCATGTTGATAGAATAGCCTCTTATCATGCGGTGGTCTCTCGACTTGGGCATCAATGTATGCCTCGTAATGGTGTTAGTGGTTGGGAGACCTGCACGATGATGGTAAACTGATCAAGCTTCCAAATCTCAACATCCTTGTCGGTACCTCATTGTACATGTTCTTCATAGACTCGTGATTTTTCTTTGGAATGCCATAGACATCAACATCATCATCTCTTGATCTTGGTGCATTCAAGCGCTCTCCATTCTTCAACAGTTGAATGGAATCTCCGTCCTTCATCATCCATACAATTCGCCATCTGGATAGAAGTGTGCGGTGGCATAGAACCGCATGATCATCTCATCATTCCAAGCGATCGGTTCGACCAACAAACTCAGCAACTCCACAAGGTGAAGCTCTCATGCACATGTGGGAAATAGTCTCTGTGCTCTTCACCGTCGATGTATTCCCGTCTACATATCTGTGTCGGCAACAATTGGCTTCTTATCCATAAGAACTGTCTCATAGAAATCTTGTTGCTCTCCGGTGTGGAATCTAGAGTCAACAATGTCCTTCTCCGGTGGCATATGGATCAACTTGCCTCCATAGCACGAGACCTTTGTCCTTTCTTTCCTTCATATTTTCAGCTCGAGGATGAGCATCATTATGAACTGGCAATTTCTGTCTGAGCTTTAGCAAAACATGTGCCTCTTCATCAGATTCTGCAGGTGGCACATTGTCCTTCTTCTTTTCTGAAGCAGGAATATTTCTCACAGTCTTCTTTGGCTTGGCAGCAGGTTTTGCTTGGGCTGCCTTTGATGGAGCTGATGGCTTAGCTTTTGTGGGTGCTCCTGCCCTGATGGCATCTCCCATCAACCTTTTGCTTCTGAGGAGGCTGGGGTGCTTCCTCATCTGAGTCATCATCAGCTTCTTCATGAACTAGCCTCTTCCTCTTGGAAGTTTTCTTGATCTTGCTGGAGGTTTCTTCTTCCATGCTCAGTTTCTTTGCAACTGTGGATTTCTTCACCTTGCTGGTGCCTTTCTTTGACTGTTGCCCTTGATAGCCCTTGGCAACCACTTGCCTTTTTGGCTTGGAAGAAATCTCCTCATCTGCAACAAAGTCAGAATCTTCCTCATCAGAATTCTTCTTCTTCACGGCCTGTGGCAGCCAGGCAAACCACTTGGAGTGCTTCTCTCTCCATCATCTGAAAAACTGCTTGCTTCAGGACTTGTCACTGCCTCTGGAATCTCAACTGGCGATTCAGACTGTTCTGGCTGTCACTTGCATCAGACATGACTGACAACCTGTGAAAAGAATAGGTGTAGGCAGAATAGAAGAGTTATCACAAACTGCAGAGGATTTTGCAAAAGAATGAGTTCAAACATTAGTTTTAGGTTTTCACGAGAATGCATTTCGGTCCGACCGAATCTATAAATTCGTGAATCCAAGTGTCTAAACCTAACCGTACACACCACTTTCGGTTGGACGAAATGGGTTTCGGTCTAGCCGAGAGCACTAGGGTTTCACTGAATCCTTACTTGGTCTTACCGATTTACACACTTCGGTTTAACCGAAAAGTGCGGTCAATGGCCAGAGGCCAAATCGGTCGATCCGAGAATGTAGAATCGGTCACACCGAGATGTGTTCGTGAAACCTAACCTAAAATTTTCACTCGAATTTTGTTCTATGATCTAATCTGCTGGATAGGAAGATTTCAAACTTGGCAAGAAACTAGGCAAGACCTATCGTGCATAGAATCAGCGGTTGAAGCACGAGAGGGATGAAACTCACCCAATCTGGTGGAGCTTCACTACGGCGGCAACGGCGCGATGAGATTGTCCGTTGACGGCGATGGAGACCCGCGGCGAGGGCGCACAGGCGACAACGGAGACGATCCAAAGACCACGGCGATGGCAGCGAAGGGTTTGAGGGCGAGGCGTTTGAAGAAGTAATCAGCGCTATCCTCGGGTATATATACCCTCTTCGGGTGTCGGTGGGACCGAGATGGAAAACTTCGGTGGGACCGAGATTGTTAATGCGTGCGATCACACACTTCGTCACGCCGAAATTTACAACTTCGGTTTCACCGAGGTGAAAACCTAGATCAATCAAGTCATTTCGATCTGTCCGATTTGAGTATATTGGTTTGACCGAAAGTACTTAGAAGGTTTTGGAATTTAGGCTTTTGACGGATCGGTGGCTCGAGTGCTCCTCACTCGGTCTGTCAAAAAAAGTCTTGTTCAAAGTTTGTGATATAAGCATGAATAGAGTTTGAGACAAGAAAGCATAGATAGCTAGGGGAGGAACTTAGGCATTCTTGTCCATCCATTTGGTCAAAAAGAAAAATCCAAAAGACCAAAGCAACAAATGGATGTCCTCGAATGGATAAAATCATGCATCCAACATGCTCACACAATAAGATAGCAAATGAAATATGTGTCAAACATGCACAAACAAAACACTAGCTACTAGCACACAATTTGGCGATGACTAGGTCATCTATATATGAGTATATTGACTTAGGAGTCAAATGAGAACATTTGATCATAGGTCATACTCATCGTTTAAGCACAAGTGGGGTTACCACTTTTCCATAAAGCATTAATGTGTTCACATCATTAGAAGATGCTTTAGCTCAATTCTTTAGAGCAAAGCTCCCCCTTGATGTGAGAACCCCTTTTAAAGGGTCAAACTAACCTTGGGTTGTCGTTGAAGACTTCATGTAGATGTTGGGGATGTGGATGCTCAATGTTGATGAAGATCATCAAGAGTTGGGAGCAATCCTTTGGATTCGGCACTTTCAATACCTACATGGGTTAGTCCCACAAGGAACAAACAAGGATATCCATGGACATAGATTGAAGAACACAATAGATGATGTCCATGAAAGCAATGATTACCTTGTCCCTTGACTTACCAACATGAGGGTTTGTGACTCCATGAACTAGTGCACGATGTGGAAGTTGATTGCACAAGTTCTTTGCCAAAATGAATGTGAGTGAAGTATGTTGGCGGAGTCACCCTCAAGAACTCTCTAGTTCTTCTTCTTCGGGATCCACATCATCTTGATGGGAATCCTTGGGGTAGTAGTTGAGCTTGTCGAAGTAGAACTTGAAGTTGCCTTGGGAACCCACTTGACCATGGCCTTGGGTGCTTCAATGAATGCATCAATCTCCTCTTGAAGCTTGTCCTTGCCTTTTAGCTTGTGGTCTTGTGGTGAAAGGTCATCTTGAGCTTGTTCCACATTGGAAGAAGTAGGATCATACTTCTCCTCTTGAGAAACAAACTTTGGAGTGGGATATTGACCTTCTTCCCATTCAACACCCTCGGCGTTGAACTTTCGCTCAAAACCAATTCCTTAATTCTTCCGGTGTCTTCCTTGTTTGCGAACAATTTCCTCAAAGCTCTTGCTTCCGGCAAGACTCTTGTAGAATTTGTTGAAATTCTTCACCATTAGGCTTATCTCTTCATTGGAAACTAGCTTGTCACTTGAGGATGTGGGAGCTTCAACTGCAGCTTTGTAAGCACCACTTGACTTGTTGTGAAGCTCTTCCTTATCTTTAAGTGTCATCTCATGAGCAACAATCCTTCCAATGACTTCGGTAGGCTTGAGATCTTTGTAGTTTGGCATCATTTGGATCAAAGTGCACACGGTGTCATACTTTCCATCCAAAGCTCTGAGAATCTTCTTGATGATGAATCGGTCGGTCATTTCTTCGCTTCCTAAGCCTGCCATCTCATTGGTGATGAGAGCAAGCCTAGAGTACATTTAAGCGACTCCTTCACCTTCCTTCATCTTGAACTTGTCAAGCTGACCTTGAAGAACATCTAGCTTTGATTCCTTCACGGACTCGGTACCTTCGTGCATTTCGACCAAAGTATCCCAAATCTCTTTTGCATTCTCAAGTCGGCTGATCTTGTTGAACTCCTCGGGACACAGAGCATTGAAGAGAATGTCACAAGCTTGAGCATTGTTCTGTAACATCCGCAACTCATCAGCAGTAGCTTCGCGATCCGGAACTTTTCCTTCCTCGAAGAACTCACCTTGCAAGCCAACACAAATAATGCCCCATGCGGCAGGGTTATGTCCAAGAATATGCATTTTCATTTTGTGCTTCCAACTAGCAAAATTTGAACCATCAAAGTAAGGACCTCTCTGAAATTACCCTCACTAGGCGCCATACTCTCCTAGGTTGTGAAACCAAGCTTATGGAGTCCAATGCAATGAAACCAATCCAATGGAAACCAAAGCTCGATACCACTTGTAGGATCGGAAGTATGTCTAGAGGGGGTGATTAGACTACTTGACAACTTAAAAGTTTAGCCTTTTGATTAGGGCAAGTTTTTAGCAAGTTCACAATGATAACCAAGTCAAGTATCACCCTACATGCAATTCTAGAGTTGTGGCAGCGGAAAGTAAATTGCATATATAGTAAATGAGAGGTGGAGAAGAGCAAACGCAATTTGGAGACACGGAGATTTTTCTCGTGGTTCCGATAGGTGGTGCTATCGTCAATCCACGTTGATGGAGACTTCAACCCACGGAGGGTAACGGCGAGAGTCCACGGAGGGCTCCACCCACGAAGGGTCCACGAAGAAGCAACCTTGTCTATGCCATCATGGCCTCGTCCACGGAGGACTAGCCTTACTCGGGTAGATCTTCACAAGTAGGCGATCTCCTTGCCCTTACAAACTTCTTGGTTCAACTCCACATCTCGACGGAGGCTCCCAAGCAACACCTAACCAATCTAGGAGGCACCACCCTCCAAAAGGTAATAGATGGTGTTGGTGATGATGAACTCCTTGCTCTTGTGCTTCAAATGATAATCTCCCCAACACTCAACTCTCCTCACTGATTTGGCTGTGGTGGAGGAAGGGATTGAGTGGAAAGCAACTTGGGAAGGCTAGAAATCAAGTTTCATATGGTGGGAATGGAGCAACTTGATCTCAACACAAGGGTAGGTAGTTTTCTTCTCGAAATGTAAGTTAGGAGTGGTAGTTCTTTCGATGGCTCTCTCCACGAATGAAGAGGAGGTGGAGGGTATTTATAGCCTCCACACAAAATCCAACCGTTACACACATTTGACCAATCTCGGTCGGACCGAAGTTGACAACTCGGTGAGACCGAAAGTTCAAATCTTGTGAGCGTTGGGATTTTCGTGGGACCGAAAATACAATCTCGGTTTGTCCGATTCTTCCAAAGTCTAGGGTTTGCCAATCTCGGTTGGACCGACTTTCTCATCTCGGTGACACCGATTTGAGTCTGAAGGTTCTGAAGCTTGGCAACACCAATTTCGTATGACCGAGTTTGGAATCGGAAAATCCGAAATTCTTAGGGTTTGGGTATATGGTGAGGTGGTTCATCTCGGTGTGGTGAGTTTATGGAATCGGTGGGACCGAGATTACTTATGGGTTTATGTTGGAATGAAAGATTGCTGATAGTTTGAGAGATAAATCACTAAGCACTTTGAGCAACCAGATCATTATCATAACCTCATCCCTTTTAATAGTATTGGCTTTCCTATGGACTCAATGTGATCTTGGATCACTAAACCAAAAATGGAGTCTTGAGCTTTTGCCAATGTTTTCCTTAGCATTTTGAGGGTCCACATCATCAATCATTGCCATACCCATATCATCGAACTTCCGAAACATTCTCAAGGAATAGTTAGTTCAATGATATATATGTTGTTATTAATTACCAAAACCACCGGGATTAGTTGCACTTTCAATGACTTACTCGGGAAAGTAAGGCACAAGGAAGTTATCCTTATCTGCGTTTGCGAATGACGCCTTGAGGTGTGAACTCGCAACTTGGCGGTCCCAGCCACTCAAGTGCTTGGCACGCATGTAGAAGGGTCGACTATCACGATGTCCGGGTATTGTCTCTAATGATCCGATCTGCATGCTCGGTAAACAGCCGAACGAAGGTGTAGTGCAACGGATGAAGGTTAAACATAGCAAAGATGTCATCAAACCGCAGGACGATCATACCCCGATGTCGCCATCCACAAAGCCCTTGCTCTCGGCACCTTGGCCACGAAAACGGGTATGCCACATCCTTCTCTACGAGACGCTGCTTCTCCAAAATCAGAACAACATCGTGCAGACTCCGATAGCACCGGTTGCAGCATTCAGCATATTTGGCGGTAGCATCGCCCTACCCGCCACATGCACCCTCCTCGAGATATCCTTAGGTGAAGGTGGCCCGTCCCGAGCACGGATCGAACTTCGGTGCCGGCTGGCTCGCAACGGCGCCCTTGTTAGTCTTTCGCTTCGGCCCTTCTTCTTGATCTCTGTAATGGGACCGAGTTCGCTCACGACCGCCTTCTTCAGCGTGTTGGGGCTGATAATATTCGCGCCTCGGCTATCGAGGCTCGGTGAAGGCGGAGCCTGGGCGTGTCTCGAGAACTGAACGCCAGACGACGCTTGTTGCAATTGGATTTCTCCGCCGTACCAGCTAGATCGCGGTGGTCTTGGTTGGGTTCTTGAGAAAGAGGCCCGCAGAACTCGTCAGCGTACCCATGTTCGGCAAAGTACTTGTCAACTTTGGTAAATGTACCGTCGTCGTTGTCGTCGTCGTCCGGATCCTGTGCCATAGGGCTGTCCGGATCCTGTGCCATAGGGATGTCCGGCAGGTCCGGTAGCGTTGCGGCGTTCTTGCCATGGCTTGGCGCCGGCACGACTGGCGGTCTTGTCTGTGGGGTGGTGTCCCCCGCCCCCAAACGAATCTGGCTCTTCGGCCATAGCAGGGGCCAGTTTACGCAGGTGCCGAGGGTCATCTCATCTTCTTCGTCGGCCCCAGCGGGTCGAATCGGAGGTAACAGCTCGTCGCAGCCTGGCAGCACCCGGACCACTTCAACCCTATACATTGTGGTTGGCATCGGATTACCGTGGAACATGGGGTTGCCCGGTTGAACGATTCTGCCCTTGGCGACATCGACCAACTCGGCGCCCACGAAGTGCAGAAGAGTGCAAGGAACGTCGGCGGTGCCCTGCGAAAACATGTATAGGGCGTCAGGGATGCCCAGTCAAAGGCAAGGAGATGAAGTCATCGGCCGAGAGGCTTAGTTACCGTGATGCCGTCGAGCTCGGCTAATGTCGAGGCACCGCCAACGGCGGGCGTGCAACTGACGGAGGGGTTCTTGTCGGCAAGGTGCGGTCGGCGACACCGGGTGCATTAAGCTCCAATGCCCGTGCGGTGCGGAGACAAGAATACCGCCTCCGCCGGAGACACCAATGGCGCCGCCGCCGGAGACACCAATGGTGCCGCCGCCGGAGACATCAATGGCGCCGCCGCCGGAGACACCAATGGCGCCGCCGCCGGAGACACCAATGGTGCCGCCGCCACAGGCAGCGAAGTTCTTGCCGTGAAGCTGGGAACCGGGGAAGGCCCCTTTTGGCCGCCCGCAATCCACGTCGTCAGCCCATGAATCAACGTAGGCACCATGGCGTTGAGCGTCGTTCCAAGTTGGTGTTGCACTTGCTCATGGACAAGCTCCGGAATCCGCGCCACTTGTACCTTGAGTTCTTCAACCTCGCGCGTCTGGCTTTCCGAGCTGTTCTTTTTCTCCTTCCGCACACCAGCGGTATAGTATGACCCCCATTTTGTGGACAAGCCTTTGCCGGCCACACGACTAGCTGACGTCGGATTATCGAGCTTATCCTTCTTTTTCATTACGTTCAATGCCCTATTTAAAGGGGTGTCGAAGGGGAGCTCTTAGGCGACCCAGCCATCTGCTTTCATTGTCCTGAAAGGAACATGAACCATTTAGAAATATCGGGGATTAATTAGAGTGCAACCATATGGAGCTAATTACGGGGGTGTATTCCTTACGAGAACAAGCTCAAGCACCCGGTCTTGGATCCGTGGTAAGCTCCTTTGTTATCGGTCCTCCTTGTACCGGCCCCGACATAGTTCCCGGTCCGCTTGTCACCGCTGTATTTCTCGGCGGGCGGTAGGCCTTGCTCGGCACGCTCCGCGTCCTCCTTGTCCTATATAGGCTCCGCCACTCTATAACCGCCGGGACCGAGTTTGTGTTCCCTAAGTTCAACTCCGCATTTCTTTCCCCAATCGACTTGATTCGAGGTTGCGGGGCTCGCACTTGATCTTGAACTCCTTGTACTCATCTTCGCTCATCAAATGATATTTCGCCTTGATCTTGTCATAACTATCACCTTTATCAATCATTCTCTTCACCGCGCTTCTCCAAGTAGACAGGGCCGTGCTCATCTTCGTGAGGGCGGCATTGTTCACTTTATTCCCTGAGAGGCGTGTGTTCAAATTCGGCGGGGAACTTGTATCGTTCGTGCAGCTTCGTGAAGAGGAGGTTGCGCAAATTCCCTCGGTCCTTATGCCTAAGGTTCTCGGTGTTGATCGAGATCGTGCTCCGGAGAATGCACCCGAGCTGAACCGAGTACCCCTTGACTATATGTTTGGGCTCCGTTGGATTCCCGCCGAGTCCACTTGAGTAATTCCTCCTTGGCGGTGCGGAGTGCATTCGGCCGCGGTCCTTCCTTTGCTTCTTCGGTTGGCTGCCATCGTGTGTGCGCCGCCACCATCTGTGTGTGTTGCCGCCATCATCGGTGGTGGCATCCTCGGCGGCACCATCGGTGGTGTCATCCCACGCCACTAGGGGTTGTGTAATCAGGATCGGTGTCTTCCGGCGTCATCATAGCGGTGAGGTTGTTCCTCCATCTCTTGGGACAGCTCCTGAATTGCTTGCCGCCCGAACCACCGCCTCATCGTTGTGGTCCATGTTTCTCTCTAAATAGGAAAAAAGTTTGGTCAAAAGATGGTTATTGTCAAGGAACAAGATCATGGTCTCATGATTTAGGGTTTGTCGACACCGAGGCACCCTAAAGCCTAAGCTTTCATCATTTAGGTTCTCATCGACACCGAGGCATCCAGGGCAGCCAAGTTAAGTTTTCATCATTTAGGGTTTATCGATGCGAGGCACCCTAGGTTGGGCCTAATCTTGGCTCTATTGCCACCTATGTTGGGTTTATCATCTAGGGTTTATCGATGCTAAGGATAATTCTAAGTTGGGCCTAATCACTTGGCTCTATTGCCACCTATGATTTAATGCAGCAAGAATGGCGGGCAGTTGATCCTACTTAACTAAGTACTAAGATAGCCCGCCCATGCATTAGTCATAAGTACCCTATATGTCCTATTTTTAGCAAAGTCATGCTAAAATTCACGGAAAATTTTAGCATGACCTTTGCTGAAAATATGACATATGGAGTACCCGAATTTGCCGAAACGGAAGTTAATCGACATTCTGGCAAACTCAAGGGCCTCTCGGGGTACAGCAGCAGCATCACAAGTTGACAAAGTTTCCAAGTAGTACAGCAGCAACATCACAAGTAGTACCAATGAACATATAGTCCAGCACATTCTGAATTTCGATAAATGACAGCAAGTTAACTCATGCTGACAGCAACAAACTTATAACAACATAAATGAAATTGCAGTTCCAAGTGGGTATGCGAAATAATAAAACCAGATAAATGATTTTGTTCGCTCCACTTAACAAAAATAAAGAAATGATTTCTTTTAATACATCTGGTAAGCTGCACACTATCTAATATGTGTCATAAATGACAAAGCTGCACACTGTCTAATATGTGTCATAAATGACACTAAGATCTCATTACACTCTACATATGCAGATCTATAGAAAGAGGCCATCGGAATATTCGGCATCGTGACAAAAATCAGTGTTAGGCATGCAAAGATCCCCCACCACATCCTCGAGCCAGCTACCATAGCACGGTACTGTCGGTTACTTTTGGACATCAAGCACGTTACCCTTTTCTTTCTGCTGAACATTGTTCAAACTCTGAATAAGAAACAATTTGGAGAGAAGCAAATCTATTATAGCTTTCTGACTCAGCTGAGTATGATGTAATATCTTCTCTAAACGATTATGTCAATTCCATCTTACACACAACCGCAATGTGTTGCAAGACTCACAAGCATGCAAGCCACATCTTCTGTATCAAGGAGAAAATAAGCAGATATTTGGCAAGGTCTTTCGGTCTTGTTCAAAGGCACTTATGCATTGGAGTAATCCAAAGTGAGTTGTGTTTAATCAGGCAAGTACTACTAGTTATACGTGTGCAAGGTTATTGTGAATGATTATAGAATATTAGTCTAGATTAGGAGTTTTAAATCGAGTACTCCATCAGATTGGGATACTACTCTAGATTAGTGTAGCCACCATCTAACAAAAAATTTCAGAACTGAATTTCAGAGTACTCTAAATGTTGTGTGCCCTAGTATTTCTGTGTTCCCTTGCATTTCTATAACATTTAGTAGCATGACAATTTTATCATGTTGAAAAAAATTCAGTAACACGAATTTGGCTAAGCCAAGCATGATCTTGCTTGCATTGCCGCCTTTGCTACATGAAGCAATAGGGTAGGTTCAGTTTCACTGAATTTTTGAATCTATACATCATTTGCTGAATTTTTGCTCTACATCACTTGCTCTTTGTAAATTATTGCATATATCCAGTGACTGAATTTTTGAAACTATAGGTGAACCTCTTCAGGAAACGCAAAACAGTTAACTGAAACTATCTAAAATAGTTTAATCCACTTGATGCTTACCTAATGCAGGCCAACAGAATGAAATGAACTACGAATTTGTTCTCTGAAATACATGTAGGACAACAGAGAGGATGTTCTTACAAGGGAGCAAGAAGCCTGCCGCCATGCCCCTAGGGTTTGCAGGTGAGGGGGTGGAGGAGATGGGAGGAATCACCTGGGGGAGGGGATGGAGGAATGGAGGAAGATGCCGGCGTTGAAGCTCCGGCAGCGGCTGGGCGTTGAAGCTCCGGTGACACGCGGTGGGCTCCTCCACTCGCCTGTCTCTGCATCTCGGCTTGGGCGGAGGACGTCGAGGGCGCGGGCGCGGGCGGAGGTGGGACGGCGAGGTAGGCGGCGCTCGGCTCGGTGTCGCGTGGCCTGGCTGAGCTGAGGTAGAGGCGGTCGTCGTCTTCTCCTGCTCGGGGTGCGGGGGCGACGGCGCGGGGGCAACGGCGCGGGGGAGCAAGGCAAAGTTAATTAGGTCGAGTGGGGGATCTGGCGAGCGAGGGAGAGAGGCCAGAGGGGAATAGGTGGAGGGAAGCTTTCTAACGGCGCACCACCCCCCGGTGCGCCATAAGTACGACTATTCTAATGGCACACCACCCCTCGGCGCGCCATTAGAATTTTGTTATAATCTAGCCCGCCAGCCATATCTACAACCTAATCCTATCTACAACAGAACCCACCCACTAGCCCGACTGGTCTGTTGGGGAACGTAGCAGAAATTCAAAATTTTCCTACGTGTCTGCACATGCTAGGCTCGTCAAGTTAACCCTAAGTGTTTTCGCTGTGTAAAACTGTCTTACACCCGTTGTATGTGAATGTAAGAATCCATCACACCCGATCATCACGTGGTGCTTAGAAGCTTAATTGTAGCAACAAAGGCACGCTTAGGGGAGAACACTTCTTGAAATTTTGTAAGGATCATCTTATTTACTACCGTCGTCCTAAGTAAACAAGATGCATAAACATGATAAACATCACATGCAATCAAATAGTGACATGATATGGCCAATATCATTTTGCTCCTTTTGATCTCCATCTTCGGGGCTCCATGATCATCATCGTCACCGGCATGACACCATGATCTCCATCATCATGATCTCCATCATCGTGTCTTCATGAAGTTGTCTCGCCAACTATTACTTCTACTACTATGGCTACCGGTTAGCAATAAAGTAAAGTAATTACATGGCGTTGTTCAATGACACGCAGGTCATACAATAAATCAAGACAACTCCTATGGCTCCTGCAAGTCGTGATTCCTATTACAAGAACATGATCAATCTCATACATCACATATCATTCATCATATTCTTCTTGGCCATATCACATCACTTAGCATACCCTGCAAAAACAAGTTAGACGTCCTCTAATTGTTGTTTGCATGTTTTACGTGGCTGCTATGGGTTTCTAGCAAGAACGTTTCTTACCTACGCAAAACCACAACGTGATATGCCAATTGCTATTTACCCTTCATAAGGACCCTTTTCATCGAATCCGTTCCGACTAAAGTGGGAGAGATCGGCACCGCTAGCCACCTTATGCACCAAGTGCATGTCAATCGGTGGAACTTGTCTCACGTAAGAGTACGTAAGGTCGGTCCGGGCGCTTCATCCCACAATACCGTCGAAACAAGATTGGACTAGTAACGGTAAGCATATTGAACAATATCAACGCCCACAACTACTTTGTGTTCTACTCGTGCAAAGAATCTACGCAATAGACCTAGCTCATGATGCCATCATGGGGAACGAGCAGAAATTCAAAATTTTCCTACGTGTCACCAAGATCTATCTATGGAGAAACCAGCAACGAGGGGAAGGAGAGTGCATCTACATACCCTTGTAGATCGCTAAGCGGAAGCGTTCAAGAGAATGGGGTTGAAGGAGTCGTACTCATCGTGATCCAAATCACCGGAGATCCTAGTGCCGAACGGACGGCACCTCCGCGTTCAACACACGTACAGCCCGGTGACGTCTCCCACGCCTTGATCCAGCAAGGAGAGAGGGAGAGATTGAGGAAGACTCCATCCAGCAGCAGCACAACGGCGTGGTGGTGATGGAGGAGCGTGGCAATCCCGCAGGGCTTCGCCAAGCTCCAAGGGAGAGGAGGAGGAGGAGAGGAAGGGCTGCACCAAGAGGGAGAGGTTCCCGTGTGTTGGGCAGCCCCAAAACCCCCACTATTTATAGGAGGAGGGGAGGGGGCTGCGCCCCCTTTAGGGTTCCCTCCCCAGGGGTGGCGGCAGCCCTCCAGATCCCATCTGGGCGGCGGCCAGAGGGGGAGAGAGGGGAGGCGCGCCTGGGGTGGGCCTTAGGGCCCATCTGCCCTAGGGTTTGCCCCCTCCCACTCTTCCCTGCGCCTTGGGCTCCTTGTGGGGGGCGCACCAGCCCACCTGGGGCTGGTTCCCTCCCACACATGGCCCATGCAGCCTTCTGGGGTTGGTGGCCCCACTTGGTGGACCCCGACCTCCGGTGGTCCCAGACGCTACCGATAAACCCGAAACTTTTCCGTGACCAAAACAGACTTCCCATATATAAATCTTTACCTCCGGACCATTCCGAACTCCTCATGACGTCCGGATCTCATCCGGACTCAACAACATTCGTAACCACATACAAACTTCCTTTATAACCCTAGCGCCATCGAACCTTATGTGTAGACCCTACGGGTTCGGGACATGTAGTCATGACCGAGACGTTCTCCGGTCAATAACCAACAGCGGGATGTGGATACCCATGTTGGCTCCCACATGTTCCACGATGATCTCATCGGATGAACCACGATGTCAAGGACTCAGTCGATCCCGTATACAATTCCCTTTGTCTAGCGGTATTTTACTTGCCCGAGATTCGATCGTCGGTATACCGATACCTTGTTCAATCTCGTTACCGGCAAGTCTCTTTACTCGTTCCGTAGCACATCATCCCGTGATCAACCCCTTGGTCACATTGTGCACATTATGATGATGTCCTACCGAGTGGGCTCAGAGATACCTCTCCGTTTACACGGAGTGACAAATCCCAGTCTCGATCCGTGTCAACCCAAAAGACACTTTCGGAGATACCTGTAATGCACCTTTATAGTCACCCATTCGCCAGTGACGCTTGATACACCCAAAGCACTCCTACGGTATCCGGAGTTACACGATCTCATGGTCTAAGGAAGAGATACTTGACATTGGAAAAGATCTAGCAAACGAACTACACGATCTTTGTGCTATGCTTAGTATTGGGTCTTGTCCATCACATCATTCTCCTAATGATGTGATCCCGTTATCAACGACATCCAATGTCCATAGCCAGGAAACCATGACTATTTGTTGATCACAACGAGCTAGTCAACTAGAGGCTCACTAGGGACATATTGTGGTCTATGTATTCACACGTGTATTACAATTTCCGGATAATACAGTTATAGCATGAATAAAAGACAATTATCATGAACAAGGAAATATAATAATACTTTTATTATTGCCTCTAGGGCATATTTCCAACAGTCTCCCACTTGCACTAGAGTCAATAATCTAGTTCACATCGCCATGTGATTAACACTCACAGTCACATCGCCATGTGACCAACATCATCAAATGAGTTCGGGGTTTGATCATGTTTTGCTTGTGAGAGAGGTTTTAGTCAACGGGTCTGCAACATTCAGATCCGTATGTGCTTTGCAAATTTCTAGGTCATATTGTAAATGCTGCTTCCATGCTCCACTTGGAGCTATTCCAAATGGTTGCTCCACTATACGATCCGGTTTGCTACTCGAGTCACTCGGATAGGTGTTAAAGCTTGCATCGACGTAACCCTTTACGCCAACTCTTTATCACCTCCATAATCGAGAAACATGTCCTTATTTACTCCAAGGACAATTTTTTGATCATGTCCAACGATCCATTCTGGATCATTCTTGTACCCCTTGACTGACTCATGGCAAGGCACACTTCCGGTGCGGTACAAAGCATAGCATACTATAGAGCCTACGTCTGAAACATAGGGGACGACCTTCGTCCTTTCTCTCTTTTCTGCTGTGGTCGAGCTTTAAGTCTTAACTTCATACCCTTCAACTCAGGCAAGAACTCCTTCTTGACTGCTCCATCTTGAACTCCTTCAAGATCATGTCAAGGTATATGCTCGTTTGAAAGTACTATTAAGCATTTTGATCTATCTTATAGATCTTGATGCTTATTATTCAAGTAGCCTAATCCAGGTTTTCCATTGGAAAACACTTTTCAAATAACCCTATATGCTTTCCAGAAATTCTACATCATTTCTGATCAACAACATATACTCATCAGAAATTCTATAGTGCTCCCACTCACTTCATTGGAAATACAAGTTTCTCATAAACTTTGTATAAACCCAAAATCTTTGATCATCTCACCAAAGCGCACATTCCAACTCCGAGATGCTTACTCCAGTCCTTAAAAGGATCGCTGGAGGTAGCATACTTTTTAGCATCCTTAGGATCGACAAAACTTTTCTAATTTGTATCACATACAACCTTTCCTTACTGGCCGGTAAGGAAACTCGTTTTGTCATCCATCTGCCAGATTTCATAAATGCAGCTAATGCTAACATGATTCCGACGGACTTAAGCATCGCTACGGATGAGAAAATCTCATCGTAGTCAACTCCTTGAACTTGTGAAAAACTCTTCGCCACAAGTCGAGCTTCATAGACGGTGACATTACCGTCCACGTCCGTCTTCTTAAAGATCCATTTATCTCAATGGCTTGCCGATCATCGGGCAAGTCCACCAAAGTTCATGCTTTGTTATGATACATGGATCCTATCTCGGATTTCATGGCTTCTAACCATTTATCGGAATATGGGCCCACCATTGCTTCTCCATAGCTCGTAGGTTCATTGTTGTCTAGCAACATGACCTTCAAGACAGGATCACCTTACCACTCAAGCAAGACGCGTCCTTGTCACCCCACGAGGTTCGGTAGTGACTTGATCCGAAGTTTCATGATCACTATCATAAGCTTCCACTTCAATTGGTGTAGGTGCCATAGGAACAACTTCCTGTGCCCTGCTACACACTAGTTGAAGTGACGGTTCAATAACCTCATCAAGTCTCCACCATCCTCCCACTCAACTTTTCGAGACAAACTTTTCCTCGAAAAGGACCCGATTCAAGAAAAAAAATCCCTATTGCTTTCGGATCTGAATTAGGAGGTATACCCAACTGTTTTGGGTGTCCTATGAAGATGCATTTCATCCGCTTTGGGTTCAAGCTTATCAACCTGAAACTTTTTCACATAAGCATCGTAGCCCCAAACTTTTAAGAAATGACAGCTTAGGTTTCTCTAAACCATAGTTCATACGGTGTCATCTCAAACGGAATTACGTGGTGCCCTAATTAAAGTGAATGTGGTTGTCTCTAATGCCTAACCCATGAACGATAGTGGTAATTCGATAAGAGACATCATGGTATGCACCATATCCAATAGGGTGCAACTATGATGTTCGGACACACCATCAAACTATGGTGTTCCAGGCGGTACTAATTGTGAAACAATTTCCATAATGTCTTAATTGCGTACAAAGCTCAGAACTCAGATACTCATCTCTATGATCATATCATAGACATTTCATCCTCTTGTCACGATGATCTTCAACTTCACTCTGAAATTACTTGAACCATTCAATAATCCAGACTTGTGTTTCATCAAGTAAATATACTCTACATCTACTCGAATCATCTGTGAAGTAAGAACATAACGATATTCATCAGATGCCTCAAAGACTCATTGGACTGCACACATCAAAATGTGTTACTTCCAACAAGTTGCTATCTTGTTCTATCTTACTGAAAACGAGGCTTTTCAGTCATCTTGCCCATGTGGTATGATTTGCATATCTCAAGTGATTCAAAATCAAGTGAGTCCAAACGATCCATCTGCATGGAGTTTCTTCATGCGTATACACCAATAGACATGGTTCGCATGTCTCAAACTTTTCAAAAATGAGTGAGTCCAAAGATCCATCAATATGGAGCTTCTTCATGCGTTTTATACCAATATGACTTACATGGCAGTGCCACAAGTAAGTGGTACTATCATTATTATCTTATATCTTTTGGCATGAAAATGTGTATCACTACGATCGAGATTCAATAAACCATTCATTTCAGGTGCAAAACCATTGAAGGTATTATTCAAATAAACAGAGTAACCATTATTCTCCTTAAATGAATAACCGTATTGCGATAGACATAATCCAATCATGTCTATGCTCAACGCAAACACCAAATCTCGATGGTAGAGGGAGCGTGCGATGCTTGATCACATCAACCTTGGAAACACTTCCAACACATATCGTCACTCACCTTTAGCTAGTCTCCGCTATTCCGTAGCTTTTATTTCGAGTTACTAACACTTAGCAACCGAACCGGTATCTAATACCCTGGTGCTACTAGGAGTACTAGTAAAGTACACATTAACATAATGTATATCCAATATACTTCTATCGACCTTGCCAGCCTTCTCATCTACCAAGTATCTAGGGTGGTTCCGCTTCAGTGCCCGTTCCTCTTATTACAGAAGCACTTAGTCTCGGGTTTGGGTTCAACCTTGGGTTTCTTCACTAGAGCAGCAGCTGATTTGCCGCTTCATGAAGTATCCTTCTTGCCCTTGCCCTTCTTGAAACTAGTGGTTTCACCAACCATCAACAATTGATGCTCCTTCTTGATTTCTACTTTCGTGGTGTCAAACATCGTGAATACCTCAAGGATCATCATATCTATCCCTGATATGTTATAGTTCATCACGAAGCTCTAGCAGCTTGGTGGCAATGACTTTGGAGAAACATCACTATCTCATCTGGAAGATCAACTCCCACTCGATTCAAGTGATTGTTGCACTCAGACAATCTGAGCACAAGCCCAACGATTGAGCTTTCCTCCCTTAGTTTGCTGGCTAAGAAAATTGTCGGAGGTCTCATACCTCTTGACGTGGGCACGAGCCTGAAATCCCAATTTCATCCCTCGAAAACATCTCATATGTTCCGCGACGTTTCGAAAAACGTCTTTGGTGCCTCAACTCTAAATCGTTTAACTGAACTATCACGTAGTTATCAAAATGTGTATGTCCGATGTTCGCAACATCCACAGACGACGTTTGGGGTTCAGCACACCGAGCGGTGCATTAAGGACATAAGCTTTCTACTGTCCGCATAATCGCCATCACAACTTTCAACTATATTTTCTCTAGGAACATATCTAAACAAAGGAACTAAAGCGCGAGCCATTTACATAATTTGCAAAGATCTTTTGACTATGTTCAGGATAATTAAGTTCATCTTATGAACTCCCACTCAGATAGACATCCTCCGTCATCTAAGTGATTACATGATCCAAGTCAACTAGGCGTGTCCGATCATCACGTGAGACGGACTAGTCTCATCGGTGAACATCTTTGTGTTGATCGTATCTACTATACGACTCATGCTCGACCTTTCGGTCTCCGTGTTCCGAGGCCATGTCCGCACATGCTAGGCTCGCAAGTTAACCCTAAGTGTTTTCGCTGTGTAAAACTGTCTTACACCCGCTGTATGTGAACGTAAGAATCCATCACACCGATCATCACGTGGTGCTTAGAAGCGACGAACTGTAGCAACAAAGGCACGCTTAGGGAGAACACTTCTTGAAATTTTGTAAGGATCATCTTATTTACTACCGTCGTCCTAAGTAAACAAGATGCATAAACATGATAAACATCACATGCAATCAAATAGTGACATGATATGGCCAATATCATTTTGCTCCTTTGATCTCCATCTTCGGGCTCCATGATCATCATCGTCACCGCATGACACCATGATCTCCATCATCATGATCTCCATCATCGTGTCTTCATGAAGTTGTCTCGCCAACTATTACTTCTACTACTATGGCTACCGTTAGCAATAAAGTAAAGTAATTACATGGCGTTGTTCAATGACACGCAGGTCATACAATAAATCAAGACAACTCCTATGGCTCCTCGCAAGTCGTGATTCCTATTACAAGAACATGATCAATCTCATACATCACATATCATTCATCATATTCTTCTTGGCCATATCACATCACATAGCATACCCCTGCAAAAACAAGTTAGACGTCCTCTAATTGTTGTTTGCATGTTTTACGTGGCTGCTATGGGTTTCTAGCAAGAACGCTTTCTTACCTCAAAACCACAACGTGATATGCCAATTTCTATTTACCCTTCATAAGGACCCTTTTCATCGAATCCGCTCCGACTAAAGTGGGAGAGATCGGCACCGCTAGCCACCTTATGCACCAAGTGCATGTCAATCGGTGGAACCTGCCTCACGAAGAGTACGTAAGGTCGGTCCGGCCGCTTCATCCCACAATACCGTCGAAACAAGATTGGACTAGTAACGGTAAGCATATTGAACAATATCAACGCCCACAACTACTTTGTGTTCTACTCGCAAAGAATCTACGCAATAGACCTAGCTCATGATGCCATCGTTGGGGAACGAGCGAGAAATTCAAAATTTTCCTCGTGTCACCAAGATCTATCTATGGAGAAACCAGCAACGAGGGGAAGGAGAGTGTATCTACATACCCTTGTAGATCGATAAGCGGAAGCGTTCAAGAGAACGGGGTTGAAGGAGTCGTACTCATCGTGATCCAAATCACCGGAGATCCTAGTGCCGAACGGACGGCACCTCCGCGTTCAACACACGTACAGCCCGGTGACGTCTCCCACGCCTTGATCCAGCAAGGAGAGAGGGAGAGGTTGAGGAAGACTCCATCCAGCAGCAGCACAACGGCGTGGTGGTGATGGAGGAGCGTGGCAATCCCGCAGGGCTTCGCCAAGCACCAAGGGAGAGGAGGAGGAGGAGAGGCAGGGCTGCACCAAGAGGGAGAGGTTCTCGTGTGTTGGGCAGCCCCAAAACCCCCACTATTTATAGGAGGAGGGGAGGGGGCTGCGCCCCCTTTAGGGTTCCCTCCCCAGGGGTGGCGGCAGCCCTCCAGATCCCATCTGGGCGGCGGCCAGAGGGGGAGAGAGGGGAGGCGCGCCTGGGGTGGGCCTTAGGGCCCATCTGCCCTAGGGTTTGCCCCCTCCCACTCTCCCCTGCGCCTTGGGCTCCTTGTGGGGGGCGCACCAGCCCACCTGGGGCTGGTTCCCTCCCACACATGGCCCATGCAGCCTTCTGGGGTTGGTGGCCCCACTTGGTGGACCCCCGGGACCCTCCCGGTGGTCCCGGTACGTTACCGATAAACCCCGAAACTTTTCCGGTGACCAAAACAGGACTTCCCATATATAAATCTTTACCTCCGGACCATTCCGGAACTCCTCATGACGTCCGGGATCTCATCCGGGACTCCGAACAACATTCGGTAACCACATACAAACTTCCTTTATAACCCTAGCGCCATCGAACCTTATGTGTAGACCCTACGGGTTCGGAGACATGTAGTCATGACCGAGACGTTCTCCGGTCAATAACCAACAGCGGGATGTGGATACCCATGTTGGCTCCTACATGTTCCACGATGATCTCATTGGATGAACCACGATGTCAAGGACTCGATCGATCCCGTATACAATTCCCTTTGTCTAGCGGTATTTTACTTGCCCGAGATTCGATCGTCGGTATACCGATACCTTGTTC
Organism: Aegilops speltoides; assembly: GCA_021437245.1. Lineage (NCBI taxonomy): Eukaryota > Viridiplantae > Streptophyta > Magnoliopsida > Poales > Poaceae > Aegilops > Aegilops speltoides. The sequence continues at coordinate 485,100,167 of CM038146.1, forward strand.
AATCTCGCTACCGCAAGTCTCTTTACTCGCTCCGTAACACATCATCCCGTGATCAACCCCTTGGTCACATTGTGCACATTATGATGATGTCCTACCGAGTGGGCTCAGAGATACCTCTCCGCTTACACGGAGTGACAAATCCCGCTCGATCCGTGTCAACCCAAAAGACACTTTCGAGATACCTGTAATGCACCTTTATAGTCACCCGCCACGCTGTGACGCTTGATACACCCAAAGCACTCCTACGGTATCCGGGAGTTACACGATCTCATGGTCTAAGGAAGAGATACTTGACATTGGAAAAGATCTAGCAAACGAACTACACGATCTTTGTGCTATGCTTAGTATTGGGTCTTGTCCATCACATCATTCTCCTAATGATGTGATCCCGTTATCAACGACATCCAATGTCCATAGCCAGGAAACCATGACTATTTGTTGATCACAACGAGCTAGTCAACTAGAGGCTCACTAGGGACATATTGTGGTCTATGTATTCACACGTGTATTACAATTTCCGGATAATACAGTTATAGCATGAATAAAAGACAATTATCATGAACAAGGAAATATAATAATACTTTTATTATTGCCTCTAGGGCATATTTCCAACAGTCTCCCACTTGCACTAGAGTCAATAATCTAGTTCACATCGCCATGTGATTAACACTCACAGGTCACATCGCCATGTGACCAACATCATCAAATGAGTTCTGGGGTTTGATCATGTTTTGCTTGTGAGAGAGGTTTTAGTCAACGGGTCTGCAACATTCAGATCCGTATGTGCTTTGCAAATTTCTAGGTCATATTGTAAATGCTGCTTCCATGCTCCACTTGGAGCTATTCCAAATGGTTGCTCCACTATACGTATCCGGTTTGCTACTCAGAGTCACTCGGATAGGTGTTAAAGCTTGCATCGACGTAACCCTTTACGCCGAACTCTTTATCACCTCCATAATCGAGAAACATGTCCTTATTTACTCCAAGGACAATTTTTTTGACCGCTGTCCAACGATCCATTCCTGGATCATTCTTGTACCCCTTGACTGACTCATGGCAAGGCACACTTCCGGTGCGGTACAAAGCATAGCATACTATAGAGCCTACGTCTGAAACATAGGGGACGACCTTCGTCCTTTCTCTCTTTTCTGCTGTGGTCGAGCTTTAAGTCTTAACTTCATACCCTTCAACTCAGGCAAGAACTCCTTCTTGACTGCTCCATCTTGAACTCCTTCAAGATCATGTCAAGGTATATGCTCGTTTGAAAGTACTATTAAGCATTTTGATCTATCTTATAGATCTTGATGCTTATTATTCAAGTAGCCTAATCCAGGTTTTCCATTGAAAAACACTTTTCAAATAACCCTATATGCTTTCCAGAAATTCTACATCATTTCTGATCAACAACATATACTCATCAGAAATTCTATAGTGCTCCCACTCACTTCATTGGAAATACAAGTTTCTCATAAACTTTGTATAAACCCAAAATCTTTGATCATCTCAGCAAAGCGCACATTCCAACTCCGAGATGCTTACTCCAGTCCTTAAAAGGATCGCTGGAGGTAGCATACTTTTTAGCATCCTTAGGATCGACAAAACTTTTCTAATTTGTATCACATACAACCTTTCCTTACGAAAACTGGTAAGGAAACTCGTTTTGTCATCCATCTGCCAGATTTCATAAATGCAGCTAATGCTAACATGATTCCGATGGACTTAAGCATCGCTACGGATGAGAAAATCTCATCGTAGTCAACTCCTTGAACTTGTGAAAAAACTCTTCGCCACAAGTCGAGCTTCATAGACGGTGACATTACCGTCCATGTCCGTCTTCTTAAAGATCCATTTATCTCAATGGCTTGCCGATCATCGGGCAAGTCCACCAAAGTTCATGCTTTGTTATGATACATGGATCCTATCTCGGATTTCATGGCTTCTAACCATTTGTCGGAATATGGGCCCACCATTGCTTCTCCATAGCTCGTAGGTTCATTGTTGTCTAGCAACATGACCTTCAAGACAGGATCACCTTACCACTCCGAAGCAGTACGCGTCCTTGTCGTCCTGCGAGGTTCGGTAGTGACTTGATCTGAAGTTTCATGATCACTATCATAAGCTTCCACTTCAATTGGTGTAGGTGCCATAGGAACAACTTCCTGTGCCCTGCTACACACTAGTTGAAGTGACGGTTCAATAACCTCATCAAGTCTCCACCATCCTCCCACTCAACTTTTCGAGACAAACTTTTCCTCGAAAAGGACCCGATTCAAGAAAAAAAAATCCCTATTGCTTTCGGATCTGAATTAGGAGGTATACCCAACTGTTTTGGGTGTCCTATGAAGATGCATTTCATCCGCTTTGGGTTCAAGCTTATCAACCTGAAACTTTTTCACATAAGCATCGTAGCCCCAAACTTTTAAGAAATGACAGCTTAGGTTTCTCTAAACCATAGTTCATACGGTGTCATCTCAAACGGAATTACGTGGTGCCCTAATTAAAGTGAATGTGGTTGTCTCTAATGCCTAACCCATGAACGATAGTGGTAATTCGATAAGAGACATCATGGTACGCACCATATCCAATAGGGTGCAACTATGATGTTCGGACACACCATCAAACTATGGTGTTCCAGGCGGTACTAATTGTGAAACAATTTCCATAATGTCTTAATTATGTGCAAAGCTCAGAACTCAGATACTCATCTCTATGATCATATCATAGACATTTCATCCTCTTGTCACGATGATCTTCAACTTCACTCTGAAATTACTTGAACCATTCAATAATTCAGACTTGTGTTTCATCAAGTAAATATACTCTACATCTACTCGAATCATCTGTGAAGTAAGAACATAACGATATTCATCAGATGCCTCAAAGACTCATTGGACTGCACACATCAAAATGTGTTACTTCCAACAAGTTGCTATCTTGTTCTATCTTATCGAAAACGAGGCTTTTCAGGTCATCTTGCCCATGTGGTATGATTTGCATATCTCAAGTGATTCAAAATCAAGTGAGTCCAAACGATCCATCTGCATGGAGTTTCTTCATGCGTATACACCAATAGACATGGTTCGCATGTCTCAAACTTTTCAAAATGAGTGAGTCCAAAGATCCATCAATATGGAGCTTCTTCATGCTTTTATACCAATATGACTTACATGGCAAGTGCCACAAGTAAGTGGTACTATCATTATTATCTTATATCTTTTGGCATGAAAATGTGTATCACTACGATCGAGATTCAATAAACCATTCATTTCAGTGCAAAACCATTGAAGGTATTATTCAAATAAACAGAGTAACCATTATTCTCCTTAAATGAATAACCAGATTGCGATAGACATAATCCAATCATGTCTATGCTCAACGCAAACACCAAATCTCGATGGTAGAGGGAGCGCGATGCTTGATCACATCAACCTTGGAAACACTTCCAACACATATCGTCACTCACCTTTAGCTAGTCTCCGCTTATTCCGTAGCTTTTATTTCGAGTTACTAACACTTAGCAACCGAACCGTATCTAATACCCTGGTGCTACTAGGAGTACTAGTAAAGTACACATTAACATAATGTATATCCAATATACTTCTATCGACCTTGCCAGCCTTCTCATCTACCAAGTATCTAGGGTGGTTCCGCTTGGTCTGTTCCTCTTATTACGTAGCACTTAGTCTCGGTTTGGGTTCAACCTTGGGTTTCTTCACTAGAGCAGCAGCTGATTTGCCGCTTCATGAAGTATCCCTTCTTGCCCTTGCCCTTCTTGAAACTAGTGGTTTCACCAACCATCAACAATTGATGCTCCTTCTTGATTTCTACTTTCGTGGTGTCAAACATCGTGAATACCTCAAGGATCATCATATCTATCCCTGATATGTTATAGTTCATCACGAAGCTCTAGCAGCTTGGTGGCAATGACTTTGGAGAAACATCACTATCTCATCTGGAAGATCAACTCCCACTCGATTCAAGTGATTGTTGCACTCGCATAATCTGAGCACAAGCCCAACGATTGAGCTTTCTCCCTTAGTTTGCTGGCTAAGAAAATTGTCGGAGGTCTCATACCTCTTGATGTGGGCACGAGCCTGAAATCCCAATTTCATCCCTCGAAAACATCTCATATGTTCCGCGACGTTTGAAAACGCCTTTGGTGCCTCAACTCTAAACCGCTTAACCGAACTATCACGTAGTTATCAAAATGTGTATGTCCGATGTTCGCAACATCCACAAACGACGCTTGGGGTTCAGACACCGAGCGTGCATTAAGGACATAAGCTTTCTCTGTCCGCATAATCGCCATCATCAACTTTCAACTATATTTTCTCTAGGAACATATCTAAAAAGTGGAACTAAAGCGCGAGCTTACGACATAATTTGCAAAGATCTTTTGACTATGTTCAGGATAATTAAGTTCATCTTATGAACTCCCACTCAGATAGACATCCCTCTGGTCATCTAAGTGATTACATGATCCAAGTCAACTAGGCCGTGTCCGATCATCACGTGAGACGGACTAGTCTCATCGGTGAACATCTTCGTGTTGATCGTATCTACTATACGACTCATGCTCGACCTTTCGGTCTCCGTGTTCCGAGGCCATGTCTGCACATGCTAGGCTCGTCAAGTTAACCCTAAGTGTTTTCGCTGTGTAAAACTGTCTTACACCCGTTGTATGTGAACGTAAGAATCCATCACACCCGATCATCACGTGGTGCTTAGAAGCGACGAACTGTAGCAACAGTTGCACGCTTAGGGAGAACACTTCTTGAAATTTTGTAAGGGATCATCTTATTTACTACCGTCGTCCTAAGTAAACAAGATGCATAAACATGATAAACATCACATGCAATCAAATAGTGACATGATATGGCCAATATCATTTTGCTCCTTTTGATCTCCATCTTCGGGGCTCCATGATCATCATCGTCACCGGCATGACACCATGATCTCCATCATCATGATCTCCATCATCGTGTCTTCATGAAGTTGTCTCGCCAACTATTACTTCTACTACTATGGCTACCGGTTAGCAATAAAGTAAAGTAATTACATGGCGTTGTTCAATGACACGCAGGTCATACAATAAATCAAGACAACTCCTATGGCTCCTGCAAGTCGTGATTCCTATTACAAGAACATGATCAATCTCATACATCACATATCATTCATCATATTCTTCTTGGCCATATCACATCACTTAGCATACCTGCAAAAACAAGTTAGACGTCCTCTAATTGTTGTTTGCATGTTTTACGTGGCTGCTATGGGTTTCTAGCAAGAACGTTTCTTACCTTACGCAAAACCACAACGTGATATGCCAATTGCTATTTACCCTTCATAAGGACCCTTTTCATCGAATCCGTTCCGACTAAAGTGGGAGAGATCGGCACCGCTAGCCACCTTATGCACCAAGTGCATGTCAATCGGTGGAACCTGCCTCACGAAGAGTACGTGTAAGGTCGGTCCGGCCGCTTCATCCCACAATACCGTCGAAACAAGATTGGACTAGTAACGGTAAGCATATTGAACAATATCAACGCCCACAACTACTTTGTGTTCTACTCGTGCAAAGAATCTACGCAATAGACCTAGCTCATGATGCCATTTGTTGGGGAACGAGGCGTAAATTCAAAATTTTCCTCGTGTCACCAAGATCTATCTATGGAGAAACCAGCAACGAGGGAAGGAGAGTGCATCTACATACCCTTGTAGATCGCTAAGCGGAAGCGCTCAAGAGAACGGGGTTGAAGGAGTCGTACTCATCGTGATCCAAATCACCGGAGATCCTAGTGCCGAACGGACGGCACCTCCGCTGCTCAACACACGTACAGCCCGGTGACGCCTCCCACGCCTTGATCCAGCAAGGAGAGAGGAGAGGTTGAGGAAGACTCCATCCAGCAGCAGCACAACGGCGTGGTGGTGATGGAGGAGCGTGGCAATCCCGCAGGCTTCGCCAAGCACCAAGGGAGGAGGAGGAGGAGGCGGGGGCTGCACCAAGAGGAGAGGTTCTCGTGTGTTGGGCAGCCCCAAAACCCCACTATTTATAGGAGGAGGGAGGGGCTGCGCCCTTTAGGGTTCCTCCCGGGGTGGCGGCAGCCCTCGGATCCCATCTGGGCGGCGCCGAGGGGGGAGAGGGAGGCGCTGCCTGGGTGGGCCTTAGGCCCATCTGCCCTAGGGTTTGCCCCTCCCACTCTCCCTGCGCTTGGGCTCCTTGTGGGGCGCACCAGCCCACCAGGGCTGGTTCCTCCCACACATGGCCCATGCAGCCTTCAGGGTTGGTGGCCCCACTTGGTGGACCCGGGACCCTCCGGTGGTCCCAGATGCGATCGATAAACCCCAAACTTTTCCGTGACCAAAACAGGACTTCCCATATATAAATCTTTACCTCCGACCATTCCGAACTCCTCATGACGTCCGGATCTCATCCGGACTCAACAACATTCGGTAACCACATACAAACTTCCTTTATAACCCTAGCGTCATCGAACCTTATGTGTAGACCCTACGGGTTCGGAGACATGTAGTCATGACCGAGACGTTCTCCGGTCAATAACCAACAGCGGGATGTGGATACCCATGTTGGCTCCCACATGTTCCA